>RJWH01001563.1:0-353175 GCA_004363575.1 Solenodon paradoxus | reverse complement strand
TTGTTCACACTCTTCTGGCTCAACTGGCTAAGACACTAATGTGTGGACCACTTACACTCCAAGAACCGTCATCGTTCAAGACTTTGGACTGGGGTCAAAACACAAATGAACTAAATAAATAAGTGTTTCTTCCTTACCTTCCTTAAATGTTTTTTTTTCTCCTCTTCCTTCCTTCTTCTCTTTAAAAAAGAAAAAGAAAGCTAAAAAATGTACAATGTCAAGTCCATAATGACAAATAGTAGTAGTGGGTCTGTGGGGAGTTACTGCAGGAACAAGGATGATACATAAATAATCAGAACCGGCTTCTCTAAGGAAGAAACACTTAAAACCCAGATGAAATGTGACATCCAATTGGAGTAAAATCTAGACATATTTTAAGTACAGGGAACAATAAGTACAAATGTCCTAGATAAGAATATTTTGGGCATGTAGAATAGTAAAAAAGGCCAGCAAAACAAAAGTTGAATAAACAAGGAGAAATATATAGTAGACTGAGATTAAAGATGTAACCAGAGGTCTAATTATATAGGACTTTATAGGCCAAAATAGTTTGGAATTTGTAGGCAAGTATGAGAAGACACTAAAGAGTTTTATTTTATGTTTTATGTTTTAAATAGACCACATTGGCTGCAGACAATAGACTGTAGAAGAAAAAGCTGAGAGACTATTAAGAAATCATTACAATAGTTCAGAGAAGTGATAGTAGCTTGAATGAATGGATGGCAATAGGAAAAGAGAAGTATTTCAAAGCTAGATACATTTTGAAGGTACAGCCAAATGGTTTATTTAGAGATTGGATTACAGTGTAAAACAAATGGAAAAATCACGATGATCTCTAAATTTGGGGCTTGACATGAGAATATTAGGTGAAGAGGCGATATACTGGTGTCTCCTATTCAAAGACACATTCACATGTGCACACATAAGCGTCCCTTGACACCCACACCTTCCTCCAAACACCATGTATTCTTTACTCTCCTTCATTACAAAATTGCCTTAGATTATCTCTACTTCCTCTCCTTCTATTTGTCAACACTACTATTTCACCAAAAAATGTCAAGATTACCAGTCATCTCCATGTTGCCAAATGAATGTCCACTCTTCTGTCCTCATCTTAATCTCTTAGCAGCTTTCAGTGTAACAGACCTTTCTCTTTCAAATGCACTAATTTCTTGCCTTCTGGGGAAGCACATTCACCTGGCTCTCCTATCATTGTCTATTCCTAGCTCCTTAGCAGACACTTCTTTCATTAGTTATCCATTACACATTCAAGTCTAGAACCTCCTTTCCTCGTGTAACACACTCCCCAAGATGATCTCATTTGTTCCCAGGGTCTTCCGTACCATCCATATGTTGTTGAGGCTCAAGTTTCTATCTCTAGCCCCAAAACTATCTTTGAGACTACTAACCACTGTTAAGACAATTCTATCTGCATTTCTCATAAATACCTTAACCCTAATATGAACAAATGTAACTTTTTGTTTTCACAGCATCTATCATGAATTGCAATTATATTTCCTTATTTATTACACATCTCACTGAATAAACAGTAAGCTTGACAAAGGAGTAATGAAGTCTGTTGTATTTATCAATGTACTTCTAGCAACTAACCACGGCTTAGCAAGAGTAGGTACTAAGTAGACAGATAACAAGATTTACAAGACCCGGTCTCTGTCCTCAAAACATTCATATACTCACAGGATAGGCAAACAGATAAACTACAATGACAGTATGACGTGACAAGTTGCACTGTAAGTGCTGTATGAATCCAGAAGGAGTCCTTAATAGCCTCCAAGTCAGGGAAGATTTTTGTAAGAAGGTGACTTTAGAGTTTGTTTGGGACAAAGACGAGTATAGCTACTAAGTGCCTCCTATATATATTTTCTTTATATAATTATTTTAAGCTTTGCAATAACTCCTCAAGATAGATATAATTATCTTCCAGTTTATATATGAAACACAGAAAGGTTAAAGTAAGTCATGGAACCAGAATTTGAACTGTAAGCCTGCTTTTAAATCCCACCCCCTTCCCTTTGGGGGAGGGGGGTGCGAAGGACTATATCACAAGACAGCACTAAAAATAATATATTGTGAATTTGCCACCTACTAATTGTTTGATCTTAAATAAATCACTTTATCTCTACTTCAGTTTTCAGCATGGGCCTCAGTTACCAGTCTAAATCATTCTCTTTCCAGTTGCCTCTTTTTCCTTTATTACTAAGGTATAAACATCAGTTTTAAACTAGTCAGTGAGCCAATCACAGGCATTTCATGCCACAGCATCTGAGGACTTCTTATGGCTGAAAACGCATTCACGAACAAGCACAGTAATATCTGTACAGCACTTTACAGTTTACGAAGTAGTTTCATACTTTCATTACTTCATTTGATCTTTGACCACCCTATGAAGTGTTAAATTCCTATTTTACAGAGGCCAATGGAAATAAATTGCCTAGCCTGGCTCCATCTGGCCTCTGGACTCTATGGCCCATTAGAAATTGAATTTAAGAAAATGGAGGGGGGCATGGAAAGACAGGAAGAGAACAAATGACTCAGAGGGAGTTTAGCACCAAGCTACCTAAGTGGCCTAGTGCCAGGAGAAGTTAATAGTACAAGTCTACCCACTTCCAAGGTAATGAGTGTTTAGACACATATAACTGTTCTTTTTTCATCTCGGCAATACCTAGAGCCTAGCCCCACAAGAAGACAGAAAAGAGAGCGTAAGAAAACTCTAGGACATGATAGACACACACAGTGTCAGAAGGTAACACAGGATAAGAAAAGAGATATTGCTAACTTAAGTTTAATTCCCAGCTCTGCCACTGTCTTACTGAATCAAAAGCTCCCTCCCTGGCATTATCACAGCTCCTGTACTTCTCTCATAGCACATATACTTATCACATGAGGTTACAGATACCAAGACTCCTTGGCCTGCATTGGAAGAAAGCAACTGAGTCCAGTTTCCATTTCGTATCCCCAGCACTTGGCACCATAACTAACACAGAATAGATGATTCAGAGAATTTTCATGATGGATAGATGCCATATTCAAAGCTTTCTGTATAAACACACATTCCACATTTCAGTCTAGACAGTGAATGTCAGGAAAACAGCAACCTTGCCTTATCTTTGCTTCCCCTCTCATTCACCTACTTCAAGGACATTGCTCAAAAAGTTTGAATAGAAATAAACCAGTCCAAAATGTCAGCCTGCAGAGGGAAAGAGAATTAACTTACATGGTGGTCTTTCCCTGATTACAGTCTTTTTTTCCACCACACCCACTCCTACTCCCAAATAACCCCTATCTTGCCCAGACCACCTTCTTCAAAAGATCACTTTTTTCTCCTCAGGATTCCTTCTCTCCCTCCACCTACCTCTCCCATCATTTCTTCCCTAGGCTCACAGCAGACCTCGTCCTCCAGGTGAGCAGCTCCTTAGTGCTGCCCAAGAGTCGTTGTTCCTCCAGTCACTCACTGCACTAAAGAGTCACAGCTTCTGCCCAGTCCTACTGGACACTCTTGCTCCCCCTCTCCCACTCCAGTCTTGAAGCCCCCCATTCCCATTTTGCTACTCCCTACTGCCTGTCCCTGCCCACTCTCCACAGTGCAGGAGGTAGGAGTTGGGGGTAAAATCCAGGAAGGAAGGTTGTTTATTGGCTGACCCAAAGCAAGGCGTAGAGGCAGTAAGGAAAGAGATGGGAAAGCCAGAGTCTGTAAGTGAAAGCTGAAAGCAAGAGGCTTAAGTAGAAAAGTGTTTGGACCCCACAAAGAACACAGCAAAGGGCCCTACAAACCAGCAACCTATTAATAATGAGAAAAGTTAAACAAAAATAAGAGGAAAAGAAAGTCTAACCAAGAGGAGAACCCAACAGAGGGAAGGAAAACTGGCTTTCAAGGAGAAGGTGTAAAAAAGAGGAAGGAGAGGAGCAGCAAGAAGGGAGAAAGTGGGAGAAAAGGTGGGTAGGGGACAGGACAGGAAAAAATGATGCAGAGTAGGAAGAAAAGTGTGGAGAAGCAGCTGAGGAGGCAGAGTAACAGAAAAATGCAGAGGGGAGGGAAGGAGGTCCAAAACAATTAAGGAAGGTTAGTATCAGGGCTGACATGTGTTTCTTGGTTCCGGATAATCAAGAAGGAAAGAATTATAGTAATCAAGACATTATAGAAACCCAGGTCTGTCATTAACTTGGTAGAGTAAGGAGGGGGTTACAGAAAAGACAGGCTAGTTTAAAGTAGCTTTATATCCAAGTCGGAAGAATTGACGAGCTCTGAGAAAAAAATACCTTGACCTGTTTTCTTCCCAATCTCACTTCCCTACGTTCAACATACTTAGACTCAACACTAAAATAATCAGCTTTTTCACCTCTGCCTTGCCCACAGAGGCACTGTGTCCTGAGCAGACCAGCACTGAAAAGGATGGCTGGAAGTAAGGCTGCCAATGCCTGCCTCCCAAGTTCACCTGTCTCCAAGTGTTGAGGACCTCTCTGCCGACTATTCCAGGGCTTTAGCTAGCTCACCTTTCCAAAAAGCTGTCAGACAACCGGGGAAAGCCAAAGTTACAAACAATGCCAAGCAGAAACAAAACAGATAAGGAAATGAGTCCACAGAGGCAGTCTAAACAGAACCAGTCACCTCCCCTCTCTCAGCTACCAGTTTACTCTACCTCTTAACAGGTTATTTATAAAGTTCCTACTCAGCCCCCAAGAAAAAAGCCCCCAGGATAGCAGCAGGCCAGCACGTAAGACAAGGCAGTGGAAAGCATCGCTCCGGCCAAGCACGAGCGTGCTGCAGAGGAGCTGGGTTCCTGAAGCCACGCAGTTCCCCAAAACCAGCTTCCCCTCCTTCACTAGCCAGAGCTCTCCCATTCCAGTGACGGCCTAGCCCTGGTTGGGCTCTTCTGAGGATCCCCTCCTCAGTTTCTGCTCTCATTTAGGATCTATAAAGGGAAAGAACCCTAAATCTATTAAACATCTGTATCACCACTTGCAGGAAGCCAGCAGTGAGTACCCTCCCCAGCACTGCCCAGCAGGCGTGCCCCAAGCTGGGTATTACCTGGTGTGGGGAGCTGGCCCCGTCATGTCTGGCAGCGGTTTTTGTCGCAGAGCCACACCTCTCCTGCCAGGCTGGCCGCACAACGCCCCTGCTCCCCCCGCGCCGCTCCACTCCACTCGGCTCGGCCCAACTCCCAGCAGGCAGCTCTGCCGCCCCAGCTCCCGGGTGCAGCACGCTCCCACCCGCACAGGGCGCAGCTGAGGATCTGCTTCAGGGTTGGTGAAGCAGAAGGGGCGGGGGAAGAAGGAGGGGAAGAAGGAGGGAAAGGGGTGGGGGTGAGGGGCCTCCAGCACTTCTCCTTTCCTGGAAGAAGCACTAGGGCGGGGAAGACTACCAATGTAGTTTCTCACTGAGGTCAGGCTTTCCAGAACCTGTGGAGTTCTGAGTGAGCCCAAGAGACAAGGAATAGAACCAGAGCTCCTCTAGACTTAGTTTCAGCAACTAGGTCTGGACTCCAGGATAACTCAGGTCAAACCTAGAGTTCTAACAGATTAGGCTTCATAAAAGAGATGCATACCTTTCCCCCTAATAACGGTGTTTGTTTTTAACTCTAACTCCCTTGGTGAGCCCTTAAAGGCCTTCTCAGCAAAGAACTCGCAGCAGCAGCTGTCATGTATTAAGTGCTGTTATTTACCAGGTGCTTTATAAAATCTAATGCCCATCTCACCACAGCCTTATGAAGTAGGAACTTTATCAATTCGCATATGTCAAAACTGGGGTCCAGAAAGAATGTCGTTTTATACAGCATTTCTTAAGCACCCGTTAGGACAGACATTGTGATGGGCCCGGAGATAATTACATGATAGACATTAACGCCACTACCCCACCCAATTGATGGAACAACTAAAAAAGAAAAACACCTACCAGAATTTCCAAATGCCCTCCAGGAGTAATATTATTTCACCAATTCCAACCACAGAACAGAAGATGAGTAAAGTGGAAGAAGAGTAAGTTAAAGATACCATCCAAAATGTAGCCCAAAGAGACTAACAGAAAGCACTGTTAAGAAACACGGAGAATAGAGTGAGAAGTTCTAATGATATCTTACTGAATTTCCAAAGATAATAAAGTGAGGAAGAGGCGGTATTTGAAAGGAATGTTCCAATATTCTTCAAAGATAATTTCCAAGCCCCCGAGTCTGGAAGCTAATGGATCTCAAGCAGGATAAACAAAAAGAAAATTTATACCTGTGAATAGCCTAAAAAACATCAGAACACAAAAGCAAAAAAGGCAAAGCAAAAAGATTTGTGCTTAAAACCTAAGACAGTTACAAATTAGATCTGCACAAATACATTAGCCATATGTATGGCCATTAAACTTAAATCAAGATATTTAAAAAAAAATCACTGACTGTTGAATGGAGAATAAAGAGGGCAGTGAAGGAAACAAGAAAACGAGTTTGCAGATTCTTTCAAAACTCCCGGCAAGATAAGACAGTAATGATTTAAACTAATATATTTATTAGAAGGTGAGATGAAAAGAAACAAGCATAGTCTAAAGATAAAACTTGAAAGAAGCAGCAGCAGAACTTGGTGAAAGACAGAAGGTAATCAGTGAGAGAAGGCAGTGACCGCCCCAATACCATACAGCTAGTAAACAGCCAAGTCATCCCAACTCGGCTCTGATGCCTAAGCCTATGTTTTCTTTCGCTATGCCAGGTTAATCAACTTTCTATCAACTGCCATGTCTTTTCCCCCACTTCCTGGCAAACAGCAGGTAAGCAATATTAAGTCTAAACAATGTCTAAGTGTGCTAAAAAGAAAATGCATGGTATTCATTCATTTTCCCTGATAGTTGTCCATGCCGCCATTCAATGTGCCCAAATTAATCTAGCAGCTGAAGGATATAGGGGAAGAGCTCCATAAGGACAGAAAGAGCTCTTCTGTTAAGTATAAGTCATCCTTCCCAGACCCTGAATACCTTTGTTACTCTAATTGCCAGAAGTCCCAAGTTTGGAAGGAGAGAATTTTTTGCTGACACTCATTATAGAGAAAAATTGGTCAATAATGCAGACTGGAGGATCTGCTATACTTATGAGAATTCCACTTCAAAGTAATTTTAGGATGGCTGATTTTCTTTTTTTCTTTTTGTCCCTATACCATTTTTCCTCATGTCAATTTATAGAGTGTGGATGACAGCCAGAGATAATCCTCTACCTTGGCATTGTTTTTCACACTAATGATCAATAATCATAATATCTGAGCTTACCCAGCATCCCGTCCCATGAAGTACCCTCTTATAGATGGTTTTATAGGCTCTGCTGGAACATAAGCAGGAACTAAGAGCGCACTTGGAATAATGAGGCAATGCTTCCTAACCTCCAGCCAGGTGCTTCCAACTCTGCCTCCTAGTGCACTCAGAAAATATCCTTCAGGGCAAAATCATATTAAGGGCTTTCAGTTATGTTTACATACTGATCAATCAAGTCTCTGTACTTTTTCTCTTTTTTAGGATAAAAATTCCCATTTCTTTTAAATGATTTGTTCATTCAATAACCATTTAAGCATCATGTACAAGCCATCTGGAATCGACATATCAGTGAACAGTACCACACCTTCAAGAAGTTTATGGTCTTAGTATGGTGGCTTTCAACTCTCCTCATGCATCGAAATTATCTGGGAATCTGTAAAAATATATACTGAAGTCCTGGAAGAGATTGACTCAATTCATCTGGGATGTGGCTTACGCAGTATCTTTACAGATATAACTATATAGATATCTATCAGAAGGTAAGCACTCAAGTTTAAGACTTACTATAAAGCTACAGTAATTAAGACAGTGTAGTACTTGCAAAAGAATAGCCAAATAGATCAATGGAACTGACCTTTGAGAAAGGAAATTTAATGGAAAAGAACAGTCTTTTCAACAGTCTTTTCAACAGTGGTGCTAGAACTGACCTCCATATACAAAAAAAAAAATTATTTTAGACACAAACTACACTTTTCACAAAAATTAACTCAAAACAACATAGATCAAAATGTAAAGTGCAAAACTATAAAATGTCTGAAGATAAATAGGAGAAAATCTAGATGATTTAGTATTGACAATGACTTTTTAGATACAAAGCCAAAACCATTATCTCTAAAAAAAAAAAGTTGGTAAGCTGGACTTAATTAGATAATCAGTATCATTTTATTAAGAATTTGCAAATTAAAACAACAATGAGATAGTGCTATATACCTGTTAGAATGCCTAAAATACAAAATGCAGGGGAAGATATGTAGTAAGGGGAATTTTCATTGTTATCAATGGGAATGTAAAGTGATACAAGTACTTGGAAGACAGTTTGGTAGTTTCTTGCAAAATTAAATATAGGCTTACTATACAATCTAGCAATTGCATTCCTAGGTATTTATCTGAATGAATTCAAAATTTATGCCCAGACAAAAACCTGTCTGCAAACACTCAATGAAGCTTTATTCATAATTGCCAAATTCAGAAGAACCAAGATATCCTTCACTAGATGAACAGATTACCAAATTTCCATACAACTGGTAATAGCAATGAAAAGATATGAAGCCACAGACATGGAAAACCCCTAAATGTATACTGCTAAGTGAAAAAAGCAGGTGTGAAAGACAATCCCAAGTGTAGGATGTTCTGAAAAAGGCAAAACTATAAACAGCAAAAAGATCCATTGTTGTTTAGGGATTCAGAAGAGAGCAGGATAGGGATGAATAGGTGAAACACAGGGCACTTTTTTAATTTTAGGTAAAGGTGTAGGCAAGAACGAAGGCAAGTAGGCAGACAGGCACAAAGAGAGAGGAGGGAGCAGCATTTTTATTTATTTTATTTTTAGTTGTTCATCTTGGTTGTTTCCGCAGACCTTGGGATCCATGTGGACTAAACCCAGTGAACTAAACCACTAGGCCACCAGAACATGCCCACAGGGCATTTTTAAGGTGGTGAGATGTTTCTGTATTATATTATGCTGGTGAATACATGACATTATACATTTGTCAAAACCCACAGACCTTTAAAACACTGAGTGAACCCTAATGTAACTATGGACTTCAGTTAATAATAATGAATCGATATTGCTGATATTGATAACAGAGGAAGTACAGGAGGAGTCGGAAACAGGGATATGTGGGAATTCTTGTATTTTCTGGTCAATTTTTCTGTAAGTCTAAACTGTTCTAAAACTTAGGTCTATTAAAAAATAAAATAATAAAGGGAAAGTATTAAGAAAAAAAGGCATACGAAATAAAGATATTTCTTATTAGATCCACTAGACATAAAATTGTTGTCAAATGATATAAAAGTTTTCTAAACTCTCAATTTCTATGCTTATCTTAATGCAGAATGGAAATAGTTCAGGCTCTACTTGGAGTAGTGATGAACTAGGGCACCTTCCACTAAACATAGTCCAGTTTGCAATGACTCTCTTACTGCCTAGTACCCTAAGGGAAACATAAATGCAGTATGTTGGGCTATCACCTCCTTTAATTGTGCTTAGTACTTTCGATAATTCAGTCCAATATTGTGTTAGTTTTTTAGCCACTGCAATGACTTCGGCTGACATTGAGCTTAGGCAGCCAAATCACTATTTTTACAAGAATAGCATCATGCTAGGTCTCCTCTAGTCTGCCCATATGTTGCCATTTCGATGAGACTTAAAATGCAGAACTTCACTCTCATTCTCCTGAAATTTCATCTTGTTAGCTTTAACTCATCTCTTCAAGTACGCTAGGGTTCTTGGTTGCATGCTCCCTGACCCCTCCCCCTACCCTTCCCCCTCCTTCTCTGTCCCATCTAGTATAGTAATTTTCCCTTCGATTCTTTGTCACCTACAAATCTAACAAATATGCTATCTTATCAAACATTTATCAAACATCTTGCCTGTACTCGGTTTCAAAAATAAAAGATGACCTAGAAATGTCTTATGTCTCCAAAAATTACCAATTATTAGGTGGCAGGCATATATAAAAGAGTAAAGAGTATTGCACTAGAAACTGAATAAGCAAAATAAATAGGATACTAGGGTAGAAGAAACAATAAAACATGAGTCATACAGTGTAAATCAGAACCACTAATGTTTTCAGAAGGAAAGATCAAATTCAGGCATCTTCTATTTTAGATTTCAGTTCTCAAAAGCCAGATGCTGGTTTGGTATAAGGCTGACTAGTTGGTTCACATACTGTCTCTTTTAATGGTGAGTACTGTTATAGAAGCTTGGCTAAGCATAGCTCCCTTTGATAAAACACAAGACACATGAAAGTGAGACATAATGGTAAGAAGATTCCAGCTTTACTTATTACTGAGAGCTAATAACTTATAATCAAGAAAGAAATTATTAGCTAAAGAAATGAATCAAATGAGATAAAAGACACTCTAGAGATGAAACATTCAAATGAAGATTAAATCCTAGAGATATCAAATTACTTGCAAGTTTACACAAGTTAGGGATTAACCTAAATTCAATAACTCCCTACATTTTTATAATCCTTTGGTTTACAAAGTAAATAATTCACAAGTTATTCTTTTAAGCAGTGAACCTTGAACAGCAATGTGTTGTCTTTGTAGTTTCCTTAGGCCTGACAAGATTCTTTCAAGTCCACTCACCTGGTTTCTGCAGACGTATGATTTTACAACCCCTGCTAACATTATATAAAATAATAATTTGCAAATTTTGTATAGCTACTACAGGGCTCAACCCAATGACTTATGTATTTAACTGATGACTGCCATGATCATAGTGCCTATAGAATTTGAAAATGGTTGTTTTTATTTTATTCTGCAATCACAAATAGTCTTAAGAACTATGTATTTACTGATTGAGAATTATAATTTTCTAATATCAGTTAAATGAGGGAGGAAGTCAGTTAACAAAGATGATTTAGATCTAAAACAGTTATCTAGTACAACTTTCTTGTAATTGGATGGCAAGACTGGTTACCTAACTAAGGTCTCCATAAAATGAGATAGAATACAAAATAAGCAAAAACCCGACAGCTTTAAAAAGTACTGCAAGAAAATAAGAAACAAAGAAACAGAAATTTTTTAAAAGGGCAAAATCTATTCAGGGGCAATCAGTTACAAAGCAACTCATTAAAAAACGACTAATCATAGGTCAAAATATACATTAAGTTCAAAGATAAAATACAAAGGAGATATTAATTACATTTATAAAGTGGGCAGGGTGGGGAGTTCTTTGGAGAAGACAGCTGGGAGTTGAAGGAGGAGTAGAATTTTCATAGATAGAGGTATTGAGATTGGGGACTTGGGTAAAAAATTCCCTTGAGGGAACCACAAATGCAAAGGCTGCAAGGAAGAAAAAACATGAGCTCTGTTCAGGAAATAGTATATAATCTAATTATTCAAGGAAATAATTAATATCATCATTCATTCACCATTTACTGAACATGTTCTACACGCCAGATACAGTGCCAAGTCAAGATGCATGCAAAGATAAGGAGATACAGTTGTTAGTCTCAAAACCCAAAGCACTTTGAAGAGCAAAAGAAGACAAAACTGCCCATGGTCAGATTTAACAGGTCAAAAATCTATTCCTTCTTCAGCTGGTCCCACTCCACAAATGGCAATAACACTCTTTCAATTACTCAAGTGAAAAATCTAATTTGTTTTGACTCCACTTTTCCTATCAACTCTACGTAGAATTCATTAGCAAATCCTATCAACCCTGCCTTCGAAATAAATCTACAATTCAACAAGTTCTCATCACCTTTACTGCTACTACTCTAGCTGAAACCAGCAGCAACTTTTATCTAGGACAGCAGTTCTCAAGAAGGAAGGTGAGGATAGATTTTGCTCCCCAGGGAAAATTTGGCAACGTGTAGAGACATTATTGTTGAAACAACTGGAGAGGTGCTACTGGCATCTAGCAATTGAGGTCAGGGATGGTATTAATTATCCTTTAATACACAAGGTAGTCATCACAACAAATAATCATCTAGTTCAAAATGTTAATAGTGCTACTCTGGAGAAACTCTGACTTAAAATACTGTGATCATCTATTACGGATCCACTCTTGCCACCCAGAATGACTCTTTCGTAATATTTCCTAAGTTTCAGATCACATAGCTCTCTTCTGCTCAAAGTTTTCCAGTGGTTTTCCATATTATTCAGTGTAAAAATTAAAGTCCTTACAAAGACCTTCAAGGCCATTATGATTTTATCTCCCTTCTCCTTGCTGGTTCTCACCCTGCTGCATTGCATCTCTAACTTGATCTCCTACTCCCTCTCTCATTCACCCTACTTCCAAACAATGGTTTCTACCTTATGGCCATCCATCATATTCTCACCCCCCACCCTACCCCATGGATATTCATATGACTTGTTCCTTCAGTCTCAACTCAAATGTCACTATTTCAGAGGTCTTCCCTGACCACTCTTCATAAAATGACAAAATATCTCTCCACGCCATCTCAGCATTCTTCATTTTCCCCTCTCCTGCTTTATTTACAGCCATACACTACTCGTCAATTGACATATTTATCTGCTCATTAGCTGACTATTTCCAAAAGAATATATGCTCCACAAGGGCAAAGACTCTGCCTTTATTTCCAGACATCAGAACTATTCCTTGCATATAGCAGGTGATTGATAAGTAATGGCTGAATGAATGAATGATGAATGGAGTTGGAAAGATCAGTCAAGAAGAAACTACAGAGAACCTTGAAGGCCAGAAAAGAAATTAGGATGCAGCCTTGGAACTGGCCTAAAAAAGTGATTGACAGGCATGTCCTGATGGAGTAGCAGTTAGGTTCGCTGCCTCTTAATAAGCACAGTCCACATACATCTCCAGGACGTGGGTTTGTGACCCAGGGCCAGGAGGAACAACCAAGATAAACAACTAAAATTTAAAAAAATAAACGAAATGTTTCTTCCTCTTCTCTCTTTCCATCTGCTTGCCTCCTCACCTTCATTCCTGCCTATATCTTTCTTAAAAAAAATAATAATAATAATAAATGATTGTCCAAGAGTCATTCTCTTCTCATCTTCTCATGTCATACAAATCACTTTGCACCCCCTACCAGAGGGAGGAAGGATTTTGTATCAATATAAAAATTTTTCAATAACTAAACAAATCTAATAAAAGAAATGGACAACCTTTAAGGTATTAACATCCCAACAAAACTCTCAGCAGGAAGGATGCATAACAAACTAATTTGCCGTAATTTTCCCTTATCTCTTAGGATTCAGCTCAAACAAAAGCTCTACAAAGGCTTTCTAAAACACCGCAAACAGAATGAATTACTCTTCCTTATGTCCCTCAAAGTAATCTGCTGACACATTTAACCTAATTTGCTAGAAGTATTTGCTAATATATTGATCGCCATGTAGTGTACTGTGTTCCACATCATCATCAAGTTCATATGTTGAAGCCCTAAATACTAATGTGACTGTACTGGAAACAGGGCCTTTAAATAGGTGTTTAAAGTTAAATGAGATCATAAAGGGGAAAGTCTTAATTAATCTGACAGATCTGCTGTCCTTACAAAAGAGGAAGTGACCCGAGAATATCTTTCTCTGCCATTTGAGGACACTGAGAAGGCAGCAGTCTGCCCACCAATAATACAAGCTTTCATCAGAAATCGTACCCTGCCAGAAGCTTGATCTGGAACTTCTCAGCCTCCAAAACTGCAAGGAAATAAATAAACTTCTACTATTTAAGTCATGTAGTCAATGGTATTTCATTATGGTAGCTCAAGCAGAATAAAACTATCTTTTCACCTCTAGACTGTAAAGGTACTATATATCCTCATTGATTACTATATTCCCAGTCCAGAATAAGGTAGTTTTAATAAAAAATAGGCAACATTACATATTTCTATGGAATGATACAGAGAGCACAATATATTTTTTAAACCATATTGAAAAGTCATTAAATGATTTTCAAATGTTTAACTAATATTCGTTCTTCCCTTTATCCTTGCTAAATAAACCTAATTTTGTCCAGGCAGGCAATGAAACAACTAAATATTCATTTTCTCAGTCTTCTTCAAGGTTTGATGTACCCACATGACACAGTTCTAGCTAGTAAGTCACAATGAGAAACTTCCAAGAACTCTGGGGAAATGGTTGCTTTAATTATACAAGAGGATATGCCTTTTCCCCTTTCTTCTCGCACATTCTTTCTGGAACTGCAGTAGACATAATCATGAGGTCATAAGCACAGGGTAGAAAGCAAACACTCTAAGGCTACAGAGTAGAAAAACAGAAAGAGCCTGGGTTCCAAACAGTACTGTGACTACCTGAAGCCTTACAAGCAACCTCCAACCTCCCTCCAGACTTCTTATTAAGCGAAGACAATGAATCTTTATATTTCCAATCATTGTTAGGTTCTGCACTACTTAGAGCCAAAAGCATGCCTAACTGATACAAACAAGAAGTATCTTAGAAAATCAAAAGGAAGAGTAGTCTTACCAATCTGAAATATTAATTCTTTATCAACCATTGGTGCCTAACCATAGATGAATTCTAATTAGCATGAGATTGGAGAAGGTCTAGCAAATTAACAATATACATTGTAGGTATCAAAGGAGAACTGAAATGATCCCAGAAGCCAGGCAACACTCTCCCTAATAAATGCTTATTTTTATATAGAATAACTGTATAATCCTGTCTACTTAAAAAATGACTTTCAGGTTACTTGTATATATAAAGATTAAACACAAACACACGCGCGCGCATGCACCCTGAGGACAATGGTAACCATCAGTGGAATGTTACACACATACACACACACCCTGAGGACAATGGTAACCATCAACGGACTGTTACCAGTCATAAAGTAGAAGAAAATTACAGCATACTACCAAAACCCCTAAAGTTAGTATTGCAATTCATAATCAAATTTTGCTCTAAGCATCCAGCAAGTCAAAACTAAACTCAAAGTAAAGTAAGTGAAATTCAAACTAACTCTCATAGTCTAATGGAAGAAGCATTTCAATTTGTTAAAAGTCAACTATTAAAATTAAAGCAGAGGGTGAAAAACTTTTCTACAAAAGGCCAGATAGTAAATATGTTAGGCTTTGCAGGATATATCATTACTGTCTCATCTCTGCCTCTGTTACTCAGTCATAGACAATATATAAATGAGCATGACCTTATGCCAATAAAACATTATGTACAAAACAGGACAAATTTGTTTGCTAACCTCTGAGTCAAAGGATTCTTAGATGTAAGCATCAGATCCTAGCAGATGAAGCACAAAATAATTTACTGAAAGAGTTTTTAAGTGACTCAGAGACGTTTGGGGAAACTTAAGAGAAACAGACGTATGGATAAACTTCCTGAACAAAGCACAAAGCTATAATAAAGAACAAATCCATGAGGAAAGTGTGTGATCACTTCTGAAGATTAGAAGCTGGAATGTGCAGCACTTCCACTTCTGGGACAAGAATGCAACCCTGCGCAACGGCCACTAGTACCAACACCACTTCTGTGCCAGGAACTCACCCTGCCAGTAATGCTACTACCTCTGCCACCAGAGAGAAAATTAGCTCCATGTTACTTTAAGTAATTGTGACCAAGGGTGGTGTGGCCACACGGTACTGGTAACTGAGGTCACTGTCAGTGCTCTGAAAAGCCAGGAAGTCTCAGTACCTAAAATTTGATCTCCTTTTAGAGGATAGTATCTTTGCTCCTAAGAACATTCAAAAAAAAAAAAAAAGGAACACAAAAATCCCCAATAAAAACAAATAACAACTCTCTATTTTAGTTATCTCATATTTATACCTTTTCTTCACAAATGGAAAAACAAAAACAAAACTTCAGCCTTATATATTCTGCCAGACGATAAGTTCCTTTGATTAGGGAATGTTTCATTCACACTGTTCCCTCAGTATCTAATCAAACCTAATACACAGAAAGTTTTCAACAATTATATCTACTAAATGCAAATGAATCTAAAAATTAAAAACATAACATATCTTTTGGTCTAGCCACACAATTTCTCTTTTTCTTGCACTGATTGCTTTTCTACCCCAGGGTATAGGCCTGTTTTCAAAGTTGTCTTAACTCTCTCTCCATTTTAAATGCTGCAGCAGCACAGTGGTTTTTGAAGTTGATTATACATTCTTCATAAACCCAAAACCAGTTTGAAGACACACTACATCGTCAAAGACCATTTTAATAGGCATATCCCCATTTTAAGGACTCCTCGACTCAAAACACTTCAGACACAGATTTTTTTTAATGAGCTCCCAAACCTTCTCACCACTAAAATCTTTCTCCTCGCTTTAATCAAACAGACTCCTACCATGAAGTCCCACTGTCAGCCAGTTTTAGAAAAATACCTTCTATAAGAAATGACAATCCCTAATATTTATGCAGTTCTTTACAAGTAAAACATAATAATACCCATTATTCAATATTCAATTTAATTTTTTTTTTTTAAGGAAAGGTACAGGAGGAATGAAGGCAAGTAAGCAAGCAAGCAGGAAGAGAGGAGGAAAATTCTTTTTTTTTCTATTTAGTCGTTCACATGTACGTGGACTGCACTCCTCCACAGGTGACTGACTTAACCACTACTACACCAGGGCTCATCCGATTTAATTCTTACATGTAATTCTGTGAAATAAGATTATCTCCTCATAAATAAAACCCCACCCCAAAGCCATCTGCCTTAAACCACACCACCACCCCTCTCCCACACACACATATTTGCTACAGTTCTCACTTAGATGGACGATGTACCTAGAGTGTGGTATGAGCAGCTTGAGGGAAGAGACAAGGCCTAGCACAGTGTCTTGCATAGCAAATGCTTGATAACTGCCTGCTGAATAAACAAATCAAAGTGAGTTTGGAAGAACAATTAGTCATTTTAATAAAGTAGAAACTAGAATGACTTTCCCAAGTTCTCCTAGCTAAGACTATTTCCAAGGTATTCTTTTTAATTTCAGGACTTTTTTTTTTTTTTTTAACCATACTGCCCTCTCCTACAACTGGTCAATGTACAAAAGGAGTTCTAGGCTAGGATTCAGACATCCTGGACAAGTCACTTAACTTCTCGGAGCATCAGTTTTCTCACTGTCAAGTGGAACAATCACACTCCACCTTCCTCTCTGAGAACATTGTGACGATTACATCAGATGATGTGAGTAAGTGGCTGGAGAAGTGTGAAATGATATACTAGGTCAGAGACAATGCTTAGGTTGATGACTTTCATGGTCAATGACAAGTCAAAACCAGTCTGCCCTAGGAGAACCTCATTTCTCCTAACAGCTCTTAAAAATGAGCTTTGTTATCCTCATTTTATAGACAAGAAAAATAAGACACAAAGAGCTCAACACTGTGAAAGATTACAAATCTAGTGAGTATTAGAGCTGGAATTAGAATTCAGATCCATCACATTTTAAGATCTTCCCATCTTGCTTCCCCAACATGTGAGTTTTTATTCCTTAACTTCAATTACACTAGGCAAATGGAAGGAACAGTGACAATCTCGAGAACATTCCATTTTCTCTTAGGTCAAATCCAACTAAAAATTAGCATTAGAGGTAAATACAGCTTGACTGCAATAGCTTAGTGCCACACCTTAGTAAGATGAACTAAAAATTGAATGTGTATAAGAAAATGTTCTGACCTCAATTTTGAAATCATTTTAACTAGAAAGAAAAAGCAAAAATGAACAAACCATTGTTTAACCACTGATTGCAGATTATGAAACATGGAAATGAGCCTAGATTATTTTTCATCATACAGTTCAAAGTTAGAACAGAAAAGAAAGGGTCTACAGAAGGCAATGGCAGAATAAAAGAGGATCAAAGAGGTATATATATATATATATATATATATATATATATATATAAAAATGGAGCAATTGGGTTATAAAGAGACCTAAGAAAATACAGTCTCTATCCTTCTCTTTCCTTCCCAGAAACCCCCATCCTACAAGGAATCTAACCTATGGTGCTTCTTTTCTCCCTACAGAACCTGAACACTGCAGATTAGTAAGTCATTGAGAAAGTCTAAAAGCCTCCTTTGCTGTACTGTAGTCCAGTCTAAATGCCTCTCAGAAATAAATTAAACAGCAAAATAGGCTGTCAGAGGTCACATGTTGCCATTACACTATCTTTTCGACAGTTTGGCACAGGTTTTTGGGTAGATGATGTGTTCCTACTATTAGCAGCATTAAATACCCATATACCTGTAGCCAGGAATTAGTTCACTTGGAACGAGAGTACAGAGACTTTTTTTTTAAAGCACATATTTGAAATTTACAAAAGAGGAACATGTGAATACATAATTCTGTCATAAAGAACTATGACATAGGGTAGGCATCAGATCTAGCTGTGCCACCATCCAAACCCTTCCTATAGTCAGAGCCTCTTGGACTCCAGCAGGACCTATAGGCAGATTTTAAATGAAAGAAACAAATTCATCACTACAGTAACTTCACAACCCATAATTCATTCCCTTGACAAGTTCCATCAGCCTTCGAGTGTCTACTGGAGGCAATGCATGTGTTTGATTCATTCAAGGAGCAGTCAGTGGATCAGGGGCAATAGATGAGTAAAGAATTAGTCATGAAAACAGGAAGAATGGAGTAAATAGTCCATCAAAAGTAGGATAAATAGGATTAACTTTGACTATGGAAGTCAGAGAGGCTTCTACTAAAAACAACTGTACACTTTAAGGAGGTGAATTTCATGCTATGTGAATTATATCTCAAATAAGGCTCAAATACGCACAATGGAAGGGTGGTAAGAGTACCCACTGGTCTTAAAAATCTGATGTAGGTTCAAATCTTGATTCCACTACTCATGACCTGTATGACCATGACTTTTCACTGAACCTCATTTTCCTTCTCTGTAAAATTAAGGTAACAGTAGTCACGATCTCTGCAAGATGGCTGGAAAGTACACTAAAGCAACAGACATGAAAGTACTTTGCAAACAGTTGTTTTCCAAAGACAGTTATTTTCTCTTAATAGACATTCCTATCACTAGTTTTACTGGACAAAATTATTGAAACAAGGAAAGGATATTTTTCTCATCTAACTTAAGTATCTTTATGGCTTTTCCCGACAACTTAAAAGGAAAATGAGCAGGCCCCAAAACTGACAACAAAGAGTAAGAAATCTCTAAAGTATAGAAACACAAGTAGTAAGCATGCAGTCCTGAATTAAAAAGGGTACAAGTAGACACATCGGCTGCCTGCTTCCCCTAGAATCCAGAACTACTTCTGTTTTGATCGGTAGGTGTACCATGGCCACCCTTCACCAATGAAATAGGAAACAGTAATTCAGGAGCTAAAACAGGATTCCAAGCTCTGAACTGGCAAGTAGGGTATCATCCTATAGACACTTCTGCTGAAAGTCGCACTAAGAGGGCACTGGAAACTACCTAAGTGCCCAACGTCAGATGAATGTATAAAGAAGATGGGGCAATATATCCAATGGAATACTACACAGCCCTTAGGAGAGGTGAAACACTGTCATTTCAATCAACATGGATGGATCTAGAGGGGATTATGCTAAATACAATAAATCAAAAGAAGAAAAATAGATACCAGATTATCTCACTCCTGGGAAGAATGTGAATAGACAAAACCAAACCCTTGGACAGTTGTCATAGAACTGAGGTTACCAATACGGAATGGAGGAAGAGGGTGATTGGTGGCAGAGCCCACCGGACAATGGTGAAGAAACTTGGTGATTTGGTAGAGTAGGGTGTGTTGACATATCTGAGGAATGGGGAAACTGCATATATGGGGAACCTACACATGAGTTTATTTTAATTTGTAAAATGAAGTTACCGCAATAAAATCAAAAAGTAAAAAAAAATTTCACAAATACAAGTAACTAATATGCAAAGCATTGAGCTGAGATACTGTAGTGAACAAAATAAAATCTGTTTACACATAAGTGTATGTTTATGGACCTTAGAGAATAACATACCTCAGAAATAAGATTTCTTTAAAGTCAATTACACTATAATTACAACTTGTGATACATAGCCAGGGTCAATCAGGAAGTGGATAGGAGAGCACACCTGCAGAAGAAAACCTCACCAACAAATTTTAGATTACAAATCATCAAAAGGAGCTCCTCTCTGCTATGCCTAACAAAGAGGAGCTCGGTATTTCTTTGTCACGTGTTATCGCCTGATTGCCTACTGCTTTGTGTGGCTAGAAGTATCATGGTCGACCACAAAAAAACATAAAACATATATATAGCAAATGCTAGCCATCTCTGCTAGTCTCTGCCCCTTTCTCTCTGTGAGTCTCAGTGTCTCCAGTTATAAAGTAGTGACAACACTACCTGATTCAGAGTACAGTTTTGAATATAAATTAGGAAAAAGTACTCTGGAAACAACTCTACTCCCAGGTACCCCAGAGTTCAGAACAGAGTTAAACATGCTGGATCTTCCCTACCTGCAAAACTAAGATAACATCTATACCTACCTCACAGAGTAATTGTGAGGTTTAAATAATATAAAGAAAAGACACTTAGCACAAGAAAACATCCTACACTGCACAGGACAGTTGCCAACATCCCAACACAGAATTTATACAATACAAAGTATCAGCAGTCTCAAGGTTGAGAAATTGTAATGTAGACTAAACAAATCAAAGAAAGTTCTCTCTTCCTCCTCCTCTAAACTACTTAAGTCTTTTATTTGTATCTCTCTTCTAGACTTTATTAAACAGGTGCAAAAATGTTATAGTTGAAACCAGTTTTAGAGAGCTCCTTACTTTACCAAGGCCTAAAATGGGCATGTAAGTTTACAAAAAGAAGAGATTTAGTGGGAAATCTAAGACTGGAGACCAGAGCTCCTGATTCCAAACTGGTGCTCCTCGTATAGCTAACTCAGATACCTTGCAAACACGTCCTCCTTCTCTTCTGGGATACCGCTACCACTCTCCCTCTCTCCCTCCCCTGTGGCTCAGGCAGCTAAGGTGCAGGCCATGCAAAGCCTAAGGACCCAGATTTGAGACCTGAGGCTGGAGGGAAACAAAATTAATTTTGAAACTGTATAAAACTCTTAGGGGGGAAACAGCTATTTCATCTCTAACATCATGAAAAGTCTGAGACAAGGCTGACCTATTTCTTCACTCTCCCAGACACCTACCTTTGCAAGTACCTGTCCTATCAAGCTCTAGTCTGAGTCTCAAGAACTCTTCCCATTTACGTTGTCTGGCGTCCCTTCTTGCAGGGGCCACTCTGAGTACTGCTGCTGCCACTCTCTAAGGAGGTTAAGTAGGCATTATGCCTGAAAGTATAACTTGAGTTATACAACCTGGATTAACTTCCTTTTCCAGGTCTATGGGAATGGACTGACCTTTGAGAGGTGCCAAAGGCAAGTTGTAACAGCTTAGCTGAACTTTCTCCCCAGGTAATGGTTTTGAAAAGAAAAAAAACAAAACTGTGGGTATCTTGGATGAGAAAAACATGGAGAAAGGTTTAAGAGAAAAAGACATTGAGAGCTTTAACAGTATACTCAGTTTCATTCAGAACATCTCAAACCCAACATCTTATTCCTACCAGTGCTTGAAAGACAAATGCCCATCTCCTCATAAAAGCCTTCTAGGACCACTTCAGCACATGAAAATATTAAGCAAGCACTCATGTGTCAACCACTATAGTAAGCTTACCTTACTTAATGTTCACAACCCATGGAAACAATTATCTCCATTTTTGAGATGAAGAAAATGAGGATGAGAGATTAAGTCACTTGCCTTATTGCTTTAATCAATAAGTAGCAGAGCTTCTATTTAGTCTCAGTTTTTTTCAGATATCAAAAGACTAAGATCTCAACTCCTTTACTGTTTCTCAAAACAACTCCCCCTTCTTTGAATATATACTGTATTTACTACCTGTATCATATATCAAGCAATTTATTTCAGGCTGCCTTGTCTTGGTAACACGTGTATCAGAAGATTTTTGTTATCAAAAGTTTGTTCCAAACCCTGTAATAGGTCTCATGAATAAGATAAATAGCAGACAATCTCTTCCCTAAAATGTTTTTATCAAACTATTTTGACTAAAATCTATAGTAAGAATACAATTTATTTGGAGACCCAGTACATAAATACATGCACACTAACACAAAAACCTACAAATATAAAACAGAAAGAAGTCTCACAACACAATCCTTGTTATTTCTATAGAAAACATTTTCTGTATTTTCTCTAGTGCATTGTTTGGCTTATTTTTTTTTTTACACTTTGAAAAAATTCTAGTCTGGCCACACTCCAGTGGAATAGTGGTTAGATTCTACCACCTCTGACTAAGCAAAATCCACATACATCCCAAGGACTCAGGTTTGTGTCCAGGGGCCGGGAAAAATCACCAAGATGAACAAACAAATAAAAATATAATAAAATGTTTCTTCCTCTTCTCTCTTCCTGCCTACTTGCCTAATCACCTTCATTCCAGCCTGAATCTTCCTTAAAAAAATAAAATAAAATAAAAGCTAGGCCAATTTACTTTATCCAATCCACAACCCTGATTTATGACTTACAGTTTGAAAATACTGCTCTTAAAAAGCTCCCAAGCTAAAGGGGAAGATAAAACACAAGTAACAATAAAAACAATTACAACAGCAGTCAACTCTTTCAAGAACCCTTACTGTGTGTCTAGCACTCAGAAAAGAATGCAAGAAGAAATAATTCAGGTAAAGTTTGGAGCTAAGATACAACGCAGGTCTGCCTGTTTGAGTCATATTATTGTCCACTACACCACAGTAACTGCAAAGCATGAGCAATTCTATGATAAGGCAGGGTAGGGGATAGCTCAAGGAGGCAACAGTCAGGAAGTGTAACAAAATTAAAGATTTCTGAGTTGTGCCTTGAAGCAGGAATGTGCAAGAATTTGACACATAAGCTCCTATAGGTACTCTGGAAATATTTGATCTCTGCTGCTCAAATATTTATTGCTCACAAGAAGCTTTACCATTTCTTACAATACTGAAAAACAGCCTGGTATTTTTAGATGGAATTCTACATAATTTTTAACTGATGCTGTCTTTCCTAATAGAAATCTACAAAGGCTAGACGGCACTTGAAATTTTTCTGTACAGTTTGGTAGCAGATTCTCTCAAATTGTTAACTATGGGAAGACATCAGGACTGGCTATCAGGAAACCAAGGTTTGTTCCCAGTTCTGTCACAGAATTTCTGTACCTGACCTTGTACAGATTTGGAGGTAGGAGCAGAACTCGATATGCTTATTCCCTTTAAACTTCATAGTAATTCTGTGTTACATATGAGAAAACAGAGAGGTTAAGAAACTTGCCCAAGATCATACAAAGGTAGGAGAGCAGAAACTTCATCAATGTTTACTGATTCTAATTCTAGTATTCTTTCCATTAAACCATGCATATCCAGACTTCTATTCCAAAAATAATAATTACCTGAAAAGTAAGAGAACAGAGTAAGGAAAAAAAATACTACAGATTTGTTTCAATCAGCAAGCAAAGATCTGCTCTCTATAACTAACAGCGAAATAGAGTGTTAGAGCCACTGAAAGATAAAAAGTCTCAGGTCAAGATAGCAACCTGGTAAGAGCAAGACTCACATACTCCCCACGGAGCAACTAGGAATTCATCAAATTTTCCAAAAACAAATACTGAGGAAAAGTAGGCACAGAGGCTGTGGAGACACAGCAGTAATCATGACAACAAAGGGTAGGAAAAAATATTTGGGTTTAGAGTTACACAGCGGCTTCAGATTTGGGATTCCGGCTGTGGCAGAAGGGGACAGAAATGTGGAAAGAATCAGCCTGCCCAGGAATTGCAAAAGCAGTGGAGATCCCATCCAGAGGGACCGGGACACAGAGCTGGGGGAAGAGGATCTAGGCGCAGGGCGGAAGAGGCCCAGTGCCCCAGTGGTTTGAACGGGAGGCCCAGTGAGAAGACTACACTGGATGCCGCCCTAACTGGAGCAAACTATGAGAATCACCCACCCTAACCCCTCCCACCATATTGCCCCAGTCAGTCACAGGACCCGCCCGACCAGAAATTCTGTCCTCAGGCTTAAAGGAGGAAGAATCTCCCAGAGGGAGAATATATCAAGGTAACTCACTAACTTTATGGGTGTAGGTGAAACTGTAGCCTGATTGCCGATTGTGGGCCAACAGCAAAGTGATCAATGCAGTTGGGATTGGGACACTGGGAGAAGGCCCTGCATCCCCCACACAATCTCTAACCCATAGACTGAAATTCCAGACAGTAACAAAGAGGCCACCTAAGAATTTCAACAAATCTAACCAGTGGTGACACCACAAAACTCAAGAAATCTCAGTGTCCAAACCAAGATCCAGGCTTACTCATTGCAAGTCAATACCCTACACAAGGTCATCACTGCAGGAAAACCTAATCCACAGAAACATAAACAGAAAGCCAAACAGAGCAAAGACATAGAGAAATATACATGAAACGATGGATCCAATCAAAAAACCAGGGAAAACTCTGAACACAACAGACATCCACAAACTGTGTGAGGATGAATTTAGGGCAACAGTAATAAACATACTCAGAGAAATCAAGAAAATAATAGAAGAAGAAAAAGAGAACAACAAAAAAGAGACAGAAGAAAAGCAGCAGCTCAAAACAGATGTCAAAGAAATAAGGAACACAAGTACTGACCTAAAGAACTCAATAGAGTGACTCAAGAACAAGATGGATGAAGCCTCCAACAGAAACAGTGAACTAGAAGATAGGGCAGCAGAATGCACTCAAGCAAACCAGCAAAGAGAAAAAAGGATACAAAGAAATAAACACAGCATTCAAGACCTATGGGATAACATCAAAAGAAATAATATTTGCATTATAGAGGTCCCAGAAGGAGAAGAGAAAGAAAAGTGGGCAGAAAGTATATTTGAAGAAATAATAGCTGAGAACTCCCCTAACCTGAAGAATGAAGCAAGCCTCCAGAGCCAGGAAGCTCAAAAAGTCCCTGATAAAAGAAACCCAAGCAGACCTACACTAAGACACACTGTCATCAAAATGTCAAAAATACAAGATAAAGAAACAATCTTAAAAGAATCCAGAGGAAAAAAAAAGTCACATACAAATGAGTTTCCATAAGATTGCCAGCAGATTTCTCAACAGAAACTCCACAGGCCAGGAGGAAATGGTATGATATATTCAAAAGGCTGAAAGAAAAGGATTTTCAACCTACCCTGCAAGATTATCACTCAGAACCGAAAGAACAATAAAAAAGCTTTTTCAATAAGCAAAAGTTAAAGGAATTTGTCACCACAAAACTAGTTCTACTAAAAATACTAAAAAGATGCTATATAACATGTAAAGAAACCCCACTTAAAAACATGTCCATTAGACTTACTCATCTATGTTCATTAGAGATATTAGTCTGTTAAAAAAAAAAAAAAAACTCCTAAACTACTAGAAGGAAGACTAATTTTTCTCTACTCACTCCATTAATTTAGTATCCAAAATCAGACGGCCTTGGGGACAGAGAATAGGTCAAGAAAAGTATCTGAATAATCCAAAGCAGGCAGAGGTCAATTAGAAGACTAGCTCTTCTCACAACTGATTCATCCTGTCCCGCCTCCCGGAGGAGGCCTATTCCATGGCTTCTGCCTCTTCATGGAAGGCCTTTACCCCTCAGAACTGGATCCTTATTCCTAAAGAAGCTATACCGCTTTAGAGACAAGAGATAAAGCCATCAGCAATTAATGACTACCTTTCTCAAAAAGCCTCTCAAATCTCATTTCACATAAAATCTTACAGACACACCAATAATTAAACAGCCTTCTTGATAGAAAAGGAGCTAGAGTAGTTCCATTTCCTCAGCCTCTTCTCACATCCCAATTTCACTCCAGTATACAGTGAGGTCGCACTTTAGAATTCCAAGATTCTAGTTTCACACCTGTGTTATATTTAAGGAAACTGGGGTCCAGAGAGGAAAAACCTGACTTGGTCAGGATCACACAGAGTCAAAGTTGGAACACATGGTCAGATGTATTGACTTCAAGGGTACTCTAGTGTCCATCTCAGCACACTGCTCCTTTGAGAGATCATGTAAAAATGAGTGTAAAAGGGTTGTTGAAGACACTAAGTGCTACAGGCATATGTAGTTCCTCATCTCATTTTCTGATTCTTACTTGTAAAAGAATCAAAATCAGACTTCCAAGGACAATTTCCCCAGATAAACCTCAGAAAAGATAATATCTCATGCCCTAATCCTTTGGCAGAGTGTCTGTTTATAAAAATGAGCATTAATTATGCTATCAATTTAGAAATATTGATAGTAGATAAATGAGACTTAAAGAGGTTTCAGGATTCCCTAAACCCTGCATCCTGAGACATCATCCCATAAAAACATATGAGAATTCCATACGCGGAACGTGAAATAGAATCTAAACTTTATAAATGGTCTATAAATCTTAATGGTTCCTTAATAAATGATGTGTTGTCAACGGGCACAAGAAATTATGTTCCTACTCGCTGGCTATCAGGGAAATGCAAATTAAAGCAACAATGAGAAATCACCTGACACCTGAAAGACTGGCTATTATCCAAAAGTCTGGAAACAACAAATGTTGGCGGGGATGTGGAGAAAAGGGAACACTTTTGCACTACTGGTGGGAGTACCACTTGGTACAACATCTATGGAGAACAGTTTGGAGATTCCTCAAAAAACTGAAGATGGAAATCTCATATGATCCCATCATTCCACTTCTGGGCATCTTCCCAAAAGATAAGAAAGCACCCATCCGAAGAGATGTTTGCAGCCCATTGTTTATTGCAGCCTTATTCACAATAGCTAAGAACTGGAAACTACCTAAGTGCCCAATGTCAGATGAATTGGATAAAGAAGATATGGTACGTATATACAATGAAATACTACACAGTCCTTCGAAGAGATGAAACCCCATCATTTGAATCAACATGGATGGAACTAGAGGGGATTATGCTAAGTGAAGTAAGTCAAAAGAAGGAAGAGAGATACCAGATGACCTCACTCATAGGTGGAATGTGAATAGATAATACAAAGGAACAGATGAAACATTTGCAACAGAACTGAGGTTACCAATAGGGAATGAGGTGGCAGGGGGCAAAAGGTGGTGGAGCCCACTGGACAATGGGGAAGAACACTTGGTGATTTGTTGGTGGGCATGGTGTGTTGAAACATAAAAAAGAAATGGGGAACCTATACATAGAAAATTATTTTAATGTGTTTAATAACCACTACAATAAAAAATTAAATTAAAAAATAAAATAAACGATGTGTATAGCCTGGGCGTCAAAGTTTCTCCACAACTGTGGTAGCCAAACTCCAAAATAACACCCAATCACATCTGCTTCCTGGTATCTGCAACTGTGTGTATCCTTTCCCACTTGGTAGAAGCTTTGATCTGTGTGTCCAAAATGGAAAAAAAAAAAAAAATTTAAAAAAAAAAAAGTGGAAGTGATAGTATATCATTTTTGAAATGTTCAATTTCAAAAACTCAAGGGGGTGAATATTAGTAAATTTACTATGCTATTTGAAAATGTGAAATTACTACTATGTACACCTCAAAACAAGTCACTGTCAAAATGCAATCTCTCTTCAATAATAATAAAAAATAAATTTTAAAAAAAACCCTCAGTTTCATGCACTGGTCAGTAGATATACACAGGCAGATATATATAAACTTCAGAAGTCCAAATCCTATTTGTCTGCATTCTCGGTTTTAAAAGTTCTTAACAAGGGACTAGATGTAAGCATTAAAGGACCAGTACTCTTCAGAAATCAGGAAAATCTTAGATGTCTTATACAGAAAAGGCAGCAAGAACTGTAGGCCCTAAGGCCATCTTCCTAGTTTTACAGAGTGGAAAACTAATCCCATAAAAAGGAAAGGATTTGGTTAAGGTTATACAGTTTGCTAAACGGAAGCTCATATTTTAATTTCTAGTTCAGTAAAGTTTCTGATATCCTTCCTCATACTTTGGGGTTTTTTTTCACTATCAGAAATAAGGTATAGAGACGTAACTTGTACAAGGTCATATACCTGGTAAAATATGAAACCAAGATTTGAATCCAGGATATATCCTGAAAGATCTATCCTCTCATTTTCTCAGGATGAAGTTTCTGCAATGCCAGAAAGTAATGCATATTAAGATCCTATTTCTTTAACTTCCTCTAAAGTTTGCTTCTAACTAAATTTGGCAGATTATAGACAGATTTACTTATGTGGCTTCCCCAAAATCATACTAAAATGACAGTAAAGATTTAAAAAAAAAAAAAAAGGTACAAACTGGAACAAAGAATAGAATGAATGAAGGGATGTAAGAAAATGAGAGACTTCAAAAAATTTTTATTACACTATAAATAGTAAATGGAAGACTTTATGACTATAAGAAAAGGGAGCAAAGAAGCTATAATAGCTAGAGCCTTGCACAGCCCCTGGGCAGCAGGGATATGTGTGATCACCCTGGACAGCAAGACTGCATCCCCCTAGAAAGAATCTTACATTTAAAAACACATAAAGTAACACATCAAGGAAGTATATATAAACCATTTGCTCAAATTCACATAGGGCTAACAATAGCTTGAACCCTGGACTTTTGATTTTCGTTATCTTTCTGTAACATTTGCTATTAGTCAATTTAAGAGGATGTAGGATGACTCAACAGCCCACACCATAAAACAAGGGGGAAGACTTAAAAAAACATATATATGAACTGTCATTTGCAACAGCACGGATGGAACTAGAAGGGATTATGCTAAGAGAAATAAATCAGAAGAAAGATAAATATGTAGAATATAAAGAAACAAAGCAGGCATGCCCTGGTGACTCAGGGGTTAATAAGCCCATGCCTAGGGCATAGTACACATATAGCCCAAGGGCCCAGGTTTGCAAGGGAGGTGGGGAGTGGGGGTGCATGAACAGAGACTGATATAACCAATTGATATAATCAATAAGATGCTTCTTCCTCCTCTCTCTTCCCACCTGCTGCCTGCCTGCTTTCATTTCTGACAGCCTTTTTCCTCTTTAAAAACAAAAATGTTAAGGAAAAAAAAAAAAAAGTAAACAAACAGATAAAACCAAAACCAACCCTAAAACACTGACAACAGAAGTGAGGTTACCAGTGAGGAAGGGGTGTGGGGAGTGATGTAAGTGGTGGCGGGGATCCAATGGGCAGCGGTGAAGGACTTTCGGTAATGTGATGTTTGATGTGGTGTGCTGTCATTTATTTGATCAGGTGAACCTGCACATATGGGCTTTAATTATTTTTCAAAATCACAGACACACACACACAAAAATTTGGTAGAGGGCATGGTGTTGAAATACATCTAAGAACCTATACTAAGGAAATTGTTTTAATGTGTAGAATTACTATAATAAAAAAAATTAAACAAAGGGGAAAAGATATTGCCCAAGGTCTACCCTTGGCCTCCTTTATCAAATCCAAAAAAGTCCTTCGTGTTTGGGGTCTCTCTGGTTCTAGTTCAGACTGCTGGGAAAAGACACCCAACTTCTAATTCATATTCCAATAGTCTGATTTTACAGTTCTGAAAAAGTAGGTTACCAGCACCTGACAAAAAACAGGACAGAGTTTGGAAAAGAAAGATTTCAGAAGCCCCAACACTGTTTTAGGTCAAAACTGAGCTCATCGACCTTGCCCATGATAGTGTGAAAGAAGCAGTTTCTCATTGCTTTTTTAGAACAGAACATGCCCAAAGGTGGGTGTTGTAACATCTGCTAAGCAACTAAAGCATTCATTTTTAAATATCAAATTATAGGAGTGCCTAAGGTATTAATTAAAGCATTAATGACTCTGGGGCCATTTATTAATATACAGAAATTATGTGAGTGCCACAGCATTTGCACCCTACTCCCATTTGAACTTTTGTCCATCACTGATTTGCACATATCTACATATGTATTCAATTTGTGTTTTTCTGATGTGCACCAAAATAATACTGAATTAAGAGTCAGAAGTATAGTTCTAAATACAGATCAAGCTTTAGACTCAGCAAACAGGGTTGAATCCCCTGGCCTCTAAATTATCATCTGTGAGACAATAAACTATTTAACCACTCTGGATCTCAATTACTTTATATGTAAAAAGAGACATAATACCTATGAGAGACCTGAAGTAAGGATTAAGTGAAAGCATCAATAAGGCAACTTGAATGGGAGTAAGACACTCAATAAATGTTAGTTTCCTCTGATCACCTGGTACATACATGCAAGGGACTTCGCACCTGGGAAACGTTGATTGTTCTGGGAAGTGCTTAGGAAGGAAGAGGATAGATGAACAACTAATTCTAACAAATACAGCACAAACAACAATAGAATCCATGCTGTCACAGTCTTATATATATAATATAAAAACACTGGGAGAAGAATATTAATATTTATCAAACATTTTTTTTAAAAGATTATTCTGTCTGAAAGAGTCAGAGAAAGTATCGAAGACAGATATTTGAACTGGGCTTTGGAGACTGTAGAGAAGTAGAAAAGACAAAGGAAAACGTCTTAAACAAAAGAAACTATTTAAAAAAACAAGCTAGAGAGATAAAAGAGCGAATGTATGGCTTTTATAAGCAACAGTGAGGAAACTTGAGAGTAGAAATGAATGGACTAACAATGAAAAGATTCCACGGGAATTTTTTGTGGAGAGAAAAGTGGTCTGAGCACGAGAAGAGGTAGTCATCTGAAAAACTCTTGAAGAAAGTATCTACTGGAGAAGAACTAAAGAAAGAAATAAACCACAGATATGATTATAAAGGACTGTTACATGGAGGAGAGCTTGAATCTATTTCTGTGTGACCCAAGGGCCAGAGAGAGGGAATAAATGTAAATTAAATGGTTCATGGATATTGATCACATACAGAATGGGGTGTTTAGAATTTAAAAGGAAATGTTCCTTATTTAAGTGGAGAGATTAGTCCAGAGAGCTCAAGGAATATTTATTGAAGGGCTAAAGAACCTAGGCTTTCTCTTCCTCTTTGGGGACAGGACTTGACTTGATGGGCTTTTGGTGCAATCAAGTTTGAGGAAGGTGCCTCCACTTCCGGAGGCTGTGCACAATTCAACTCAACCTCAAAAAGGAATGGCAGACAGGAACAGCCTTTAAAATAAAAAAAGAAAGAAAGAAAGAAACTAAAGCAGGCAACAGGACTTTAAAGGAAGCTAGGCAGTGGACTCAAAGAGAAAAGGCACAATAGGGCTGCAGAGCATTAAAAGCATCAATTAACTGTTACGTTAATGGTGGAAGTAAGCAACTGAACAGCAGAAAGACCATTATCTAAATGTCTGAGTTGTCAGGAGCCACAGAGGTCATCCAATTCAACACCTCATTGTATACTCAGAAAAAATGAAGTCCAAAGAGGGCATAGGGCAGGGAGAGCTAGGTCTAAAAACACTTTACACTTCAGACAGGCTGTTTTACTAGTATTATCTCAATTTCCATGATAAAGAAAAACAGTGAAGGAAATATTATTTTCCCAATGAGACACGAAGTTCTGTAAAACATTAAAATTGTCTGTATTAGCTACACTTAAGGATTTTTGAAGGGAATAATGATTACCTTTCTAATCCCATAAGTTATTTTTAAAAATTAAAAAAAAAAAAATCATCTGAGGACTGGGGTAATCCCAAGCAAATAACACAGACTAGGAAACACATTCTAAATATTCCATCCCAAGTGCCCTAGTCTCTGAGTCTATCACGTTCCACTGTACTGAGTTTTAATAAAAATTAATCTATTTTAGTTCCTATGCTGAGAATAAGAAACACAGATTTGAAACAAATAAAATGTTGTCATCAAGGAGCTGCCAAACTGGTAAGGAAGACAGACATGGCAATCAGTAATTATCTCTGAGTCAAAAAGACCTGGGTTCAAATTCTGAATCCATCCTTTACTAAGCCATTCCCTTTATCCAAGCTCCACTTTATATAAAATTGAGGAGAATGTCATCAGATATTGAGTTCAAAGGGTTATTTGTTAGCAATTGATGAGAGAATGTATTTAAAGTACCTAGCATATGTGATCTGTAGTATACTTGCTTAGCATTACTGAATTAATGGCTTATATGAAAGTATCCTTTGGGGGAAAGGGAAGTAAAGAATCAATCCAGCATTATGCTTTCCAATAATCCTGGAACCTCTGAAGAAATGTGAGGTTTGCCTAATCATACAGCTTTCAAGTTCACTAGCTATCATGCATTAGAATCACAAACCCCCTCCCAGAATTAAAAAACAGAAAGAGGAACATGTTGGGTCCCACACAATGACTAGGGATGAAGGAAATAGCTGTCTGGCCTGGTCAAGGCTGCAAAGGGAAGTCAGCAGTAGAGCAAATGTCAAAAAACCCAAGATCTGAAATGCCATAAATCCTTAAGGTTAAAGACCTAGAAAAACCCAATTGAGTACATATATCTCTGTCAAGCAGAGCTGGGGTTACCAAGTACATAAAGGAAACCTATGGACCACAGCGGTTCTTCACTTCAGATAGTCATTCTTTCAATAAAAATACGATGTATATCTACTGTGGATCAGATGACTGGGGCAACAAAGGACTTAGACATGGGCCCGAGACTGAGGCACTTACAGTGTCAGAGACTGAGATTACAATGGAAAAAAAAAAAAAAAGTTACCCTTCTAAGCCACTAACATATTGCTATGCAGTGGACTACAGGCAGTGGTGACCAAAAGTACCACTTCTCCCATTTCCCAAACACCAAGCTTCCTCTACCTCATTTTCAATCAATTCACCAAGAGTCCTGCCATCTCTAGAGACTGTATCCTGGGCAGAATAGCCTGACCATGGACCACTAGAGTTTAGAGGAGATGCCCATACTCACCCTACCTATAGTCTCTAATCAAACTCTACAAAATAATTTTAAAACCACAGAAGAACAAGTTCTGCTGTATCTATTGTTAAGCACTTAGAGGAACAGTTCTGAGAAGATAGAAAAGTCTTTTGAGAAGATCTCAAACATTCATTAATAACTTCTTATGTACCAGGCACCATTTTGATTTATATACATTAATGTCCTCAAAACAACTCTGTAAGGAAATTATTATTGTCCTGATTTTACAAAGGAAAAACTGTTCACAGAAATTGATTTGCCCAAAGTTACACAGTTAACAGGTAATTGATCTGAAATTCATAAGCAAATTGGCCATGCCAACGTTAAACTCATTTTTTCCACTACATTTCATGCTATGTTCTAATAATAACTCTGTGAGGCAAGCAAAATCAGTGCTATTCCATTTTACAGATGAGGGAGTAAAAGGGTTCTTAACAAAGAGCTCTAACTTTCACAGGAACAAGTTAAGTGGCAGAGCCATGGTTTGTATCCAGATCTCTTGTCGTCAAATCTCTGTTCTTTCCACTTTCCTATATTTTCTTCTTACACTGTGTTTGCAGAGGAGTGTAGTGGAAATATACTGAACAGGGAGTCAGAAGTGCTGAAATATGGCCCGGACTCTGTAACTTATAGTATGATACTGAGTGAGTGATTTTCCTCTCCTGGTCTCAGTTTTCTCATTCGTAAAATGATTGATCACCCCACGTTCCCCTTTAGTGGCAATCTAAAATTTAATTAGTACCAACAGGTTATGAAAAGCATTTTCTATGGTTTCTTTGTCACATAACAGTAACTCTAAAGGGGGAAGAGGGAAGTAACTGTCATTTGTAGTAGAGATATGGTAAGACGTGATCAGCACCAGAGTAGAAATGACCCATTCAATTTCATTCATTCCTTCCTTCCTCAGACACCCTAGATTTAAATAAAGAAAAGTCCATAAGTCACTGAAAAATAAAATGGCATATCCAATAATATCCCAAGTATGTTTAGGAGTGAAGAGTGTGCTCACAGCACCTTTATTCACCAAGTAATCTGTCTTCCTACAATGGGACATCTGATCTGCTATGATTTTAGCTAAATCTCATCAGATGTAAACAATTTACAAAAGATATTTGACTAATTAATATTATAGAACAAAAAATGAAATGTAACCCCAGATGTAAGTTCTTCCTTGCCAAGAAATAGGAAGTGGGTAAGAAGCAGAATATAAGACTTTGGACAAATTACTTCCTTGTCTTAGTTTCCTTATATATAGGGAGAGAGTTCATATCAATTCTAAAAACATTTCCCACTCTAACCTAATAGGAATTTATAAATAATTTACATTTTAAAAATGTGAAATGTTTTAAAATAAAAAATTAGGAGGAAGAGGGCCTAGTTTACAAATTAAAAATGACCCCACAGAAGATATTAAAAAGAAATGAGTTACACACACTGCTGAGGCAGAACATAAAATATGTATGGTCACATCACCCTGAATACAAATTAGTTATAAGAGAAAAAAGAAACCACCATATCCCTATGACAGCTGAAGTAAATAATTCAAGTAATGCCCCAGGATAAGACTGTAGAGGCAGAAACCATTGCTCATGCAGTTAAACTAGAGCTGATCTGAATATTATCAAGGACAGGCGATAGGAAATAATAACTGAGAATAAGGGAACTGTATTAAGAGGAAAGACAATGCTAAGGAAGCACATCTCTCCCTTGTCCTCAAATAAAATTCATACTACTTTAGCCAACCATCATCTTTTTCAGTAAATATTTACTTATTAATACGCCAAATGATGAATTAAGCACCTCCACATATATTTGTTCATTTAATTCACGCAACACTATAGTATTTAAATTCCTGTTTTACAGAAAAGGAGTTTAAAGCTCTAAGAGATAAAGAGAACATGATGAGACTCCTAATCTACCTCATCTCTATTATACTGCATTTCCTTCACTGTACGAGTCCCTCATACATACTGTACCCAGTTTTATGTCTCACAACAATCTTGTGAAGCAAACATTCAAGATACCTCATAAACTGACCCCTGCCCAGTTCTGAAATGGACAGTGTTGGCTGTATACCCAGTATTCATCACCTCTTCCTCCTTCTCACAGTCCAAATTTTTATCAGTTTTTCACCCCCAGCAGCCTGTTACTAAGGCAGTTCTCAAATTTTAGCATGTTGTCAGAATCTTAGTCACCTGTAGGCCTTGTTAAAACACAGGTTCCTGAGCCCCATACACAGATTTTTTTTTAATTTATCATTTAATTTTTTTAAGATTTGACGACAAGAGATCTGGATACAAACCATGGCTCTGCCACTTAACTTGTTCCTGTGAAAGTTAAAGCTCTTTGTTAAGAACCCTTTTACTCCCTCATCTGTAAAATGGAATAGCACTGATTTTGCTTGCCTCACAGAGTTATTATTAGAACATAGCATGAAATGTAGTGGAAAAAATGAGTTTAACGTTAAGAAAAGGTGCAGGCAGGAATGAAGGTGAGTAGGTAGGCATGCAGGAAGAGAGAAGAAAAAGAAGCACTTCCATTTTCATTTTTAATGAAACCTAGCTCCCCAAACCTAGCTCTACGGTGAGGTCTTACTTCTACATCCAAGCCAAACATGGTTATCCCAGTCTCCGTGGCAGTGATTAGCTCAAGAACACAAGTTTAACTAATTTATCAGCACTTTGAATATGTCCTGGAAAGTCTGACAGTTCAAAGATGGGTAAGTGTCCTAAAATTAATCCATTTAGACAAAAGAGAACTTTTTTTTCCATTTTGGAGCATGAAGTCAGTGTCTGTCTCTGTCTCTCTTCCTGTCACCACTACCCCTTTCTCTCTCTCAATCTCTTCCTCTGAAAAATTTCAGTATGATTCCAGCCAAACTTGAGCCAGCATTTCTGCTTACAGAATTCCAAATGATTTGGTACTAGAAGAGGGTACAAACCACCTGAATCTGTAAATACAGAATCTATAAATTGGTTTGCTCAACACCTATTTCAACGCCCCTTCTAGCATTGGGTACTACAGAGGATGAAAAGCAAAAAATCCACATTTCCAAGACTCCAATCCCAATGTGAGTTAGGTTCTGCTAACCAGATGCTCTCATAGTGCATACTGATTTGGAACTAAATTAGATGAGGGAAGACTGGACATAGGACATTCCTTTTGTTGGAAAAAACTACAGCAGCGTCATTCTAGGTCCAGCAGTTGAAGCAGCAGCTTCCTGATCCTGCAGTTTCTAAACTATGGCAAGGACAGCAGCACCCATGAGAACTTAGTTCTTTAGTGAAGTTTGGAGAATCTGTCTCTGGAAATTCAGCCTGGGTCCATTTCTTCTACTCCCTCAAAAACTCTGTAATCTAACTGCTCCCTTTTAATAAGTACTTTTCCTTGAACTTGGAAGAATATATTCTGTTGCACAATCCTATTAATAAGTAGCCCGGTCAAAAATCTGCCTACACTAAAAATAACATATAGTATTTACTATCCTATTGCCGTAACACCTGACCCTTTCCTTCCTTGTCTTGGCATCAAATCTTCCCCCAATGTGGGATGTCCTCACCCAACAGCATTCCATTTGCAAAAATTACTCACTTCCTCCATGAAGAGATTTACATAAAGAGTCGACCACAAAGGAAAGGAAGAAAATCGACTTTACACAGAAGACTAAGCCCTGAAGAAGAGTAATACGACATCTGATAGAAAAGAGGTAAGAAAGAAGGAATGTTTAAAGTATAAAGAACAACACTCACAAAGGCATTAATGTGCCTCTTGCCACCAAGGACTGACCCTATGAAATCACAACTTAAGGGTTGGGGATGATTCCACAGCACATACTGGTTTTTGCTCAATAATACTGAATACAAATGAATTTTACATTCAGTTGCCGGTAATTACAAATCACTTTAATTACAAGGTACCAAAAAAAGGAAGCACAGCGAAATTCCTATAGCAGAGATCATGATCCCCTACACATGACAACTTACAATGTAGAGGGAAATAAAGACATCTAAAAAGATAAAGGGTATGACACAAAAACTATAAAGAAAAATATAAATTAATGTAAACAACTGTAAAGAATAAAGATTCAAGTCATAAATTATCTAAAACTAGCTATTATTTAGAGAACATTTCCCTAAGAGAATTCACCAAATACTAAGCATCTATTATATGCTATAATAATTTCTAGCATACAGAGAACCAAGTATACAAGGTCCTTGGTTTCACAAAGCTTAGATCCTAAATTTAGATCCTAACTGAAGGAGAATTAGGAACAAAGGTTTCAAGGACAGGGCTATAAACTAATCACTAGTCACATAGGCTCATTTCAGCTCTCCTACTTTGCAATACTAACGATAGTCAACATTTATTGAGCACTTTTTATACGCCAGAATCTGCTTATTCTTTACAACTATTATCTTATGTGTTACCCCCTAGGAATCCCATTTTAAGGATAAGGAATCTAAAAATTACAGAAGTAACTCCCCCTAGATCACAATCGGGATTCAAATTAAATGAGGAGAGATTATCACTGCTATACAATATTTACATGTGATAGAGTTAAATGGGAAGTATGAGATTATTAATTTGGAATGAGCTTTCTCATCTCAGAGTTTTTCTTTTTCTTATCTTACAAAATGAAGGGTTAGACTCCCTAAGCTAGGGTCACTTTCACCTTCTGCTTCCATGGTTTCAAAATCAACATGAAAAGTATTCAAGCACCCCATCCAATTGTTTGTGAAAAGGTCCTTTGAAGGCTGGCACCATACACGTCTCATCTGCCAGCTGGGACCATGTGCTTCATGATTTCATTAAGGAGCACATTAGCATTATATTAATGGTATAAATAGTTGTAGCACAAACCTACAGCTGATATGAGGCTGAAGCCACAGAGAACAAAGGCAGAAGCAGGAAAGCAATGATTGGCTGACCTGGATCAGTCTAGGTCAGGCATGGCATTTGGGCCCTCTGCATTTCTAAGTTCTCATGAATGCGGATGTCCAGGCAGCAGCCCAGAGCCTTCCTCATTTCCATCTCAATCTCCAGGAAGAATTGCAATGAGAACAAGAGCTATTGAGGCAGAGAACAGATGCTGAATATTGAAGTACACACTAGACAGGAGTTAGCAAAAAGAAGAACAAGAGGTTCTTCCTTTCAGATCTAACAAAGTACACCAGACAAGCCCTACTCACTCACTTGCCATATATAAGCTCTGCACCAAACTATACCTTTTCAAGGAGCTTTCCCAAATCCTTTCAATCACTATTCACATCTTCCCATCCCTATGAACTCATTAGGCTTCTCCTATGTACCGGGCTCTGAGCTAGGCACAACAGGAATATAATGAATAAAGAACAATCCTCAACCTCAGGGAACTAAATCCAATGGAAGAACAAGTGCTTACAGAGGAGGCTCTTGCTACTTAAGGATACCTAATAACTGACAAGAGAACAAAATTTCTTAGTAAATCAAAAAGTTGATTGAGCCTTTAAATTATCAAGGTAAATTATAAAACAAATGCTTTTTAACACTTAATTTAATAAAATTTAAGTTACGACTGCCACTAAGGTAATTCTTAAAACAAGGAACATCTGTCACTTCACATATGGTTTTCAAACCACTTTGAGTAGAGAATCGATTCTGTAAAAATACTCAAGACCTTCACTATTTTTCCCCAAGGGTCTCTCTCAACCCTGTTACTCAATTACTGTCCTCTGAATCTCCTATTATATCATTACTCATGTTAATTTTCCTTCCATTTTTAAACTGGTCTAATTTTAATCCTCATTTATCAATGATTGCTTTATGTAAGATTCAAGCCATCCTTCATTATCACTTTATTTCAAATTCATAAAATTCTTTGTGGTTGCAAAAAATTCGGTTTTCATTTTAGAATATATTTGCACCATACTGTTGTTAGGTGTTGATAATCCTACCATTAGAAAGGCACTTACTCACAAGGTGAAGAGGCCAGAGCCAAATGATGTGTAGGGAAGAATGTTTAGGTGATGAAAAAATTTTAAGTGATCAGTTCCTATGGATAACAAATGAATTTCTATGTATCTAGTTAAAATGGAAAAGATGGGGCAAATGCTATGACAATTCCAAGATGCTTAATTAATATTTTTTGAGTGAAGCAAGAAAATTACTTTTGTCAATCATTCAATTAATATTTGAGAGTCTACTACATGCCAAGCACTGTTCAACACGCTGAGTATATAGCAAGGAACAAAACAAAGCACATAGTCCATTTGGGCTGCTATAACAGAATATCATAGAATGGGTGGCTTACAAACAAAAGAAATCTACTTCTCACAGTTCTAGAGGCCAGTAAGTTCTGATCAAAGTGCCAGAAGATTCAGTGTCTGGTGAGGACCCTCTTCCTGGTTTATAAATGGCTGTCTTCCCTGTGTCTTCACAAGGCTGACAGGTGAGGGAGCTTTCTGAGGTCTCCTTTATAAGGATACTAAACCCATTCTTAAGGGTTCTACCCTCATGACCTAGCCATCTCCCAAAGTCCCCATCTCCAAATATCGAATTGGGCATTAATATTTAACATATGAATGGGGGGAGATACACAGTCATTCTATAGCCTACCCTTAAAGAATTTATTATCATAAATAAGTCACTGAGGATAGAAACCAACATGGAAAAAATGGCATCCAAGTTGGATCTTGAAAAATGAAGTTTTAATAGCACAGAAGAAAAAAATTCCAGGCTGAGGATATGACACATGAAAGTAACTGTGTCTCAGGCAGATGAGATGAGTAAGGTGCAGACCATGTAAAGCCCAAGAACCTGGGTTTGAGACCAGAGACTGGTGGGGTCAGGGTGGCAAAAAATAAAGTGAATGAAACTGCAAATCATTTCAGCAAAATGGAGAGGGGTCAGGAAAGATGAGGCTGAAGAAGTAAGAGGGGTCACATTGTAAAGTTCTCTGACTAACTAACTTACATAGAATCCTACAAGCAATGGTGATAGAATGACAGCTTTGGGGCAGAACAGTGACAGAATCAGAAACATTACTCCAAGCAGAATAATGAATGAATAAGAGGCAGAAATACAGATGATCAGTCCACTACACAATTAAAAGATAATTAAAAGTATAAAGATTGTGGTGGTCTAAAATGAGAAGGATATATTAAAAACTAGAAACAAATCTGGAAAACCTTCAGAGGAAAATGAGACAGAATTTGGTAACTCATGGGACGGATCATGTGGGCTCATTCACGCAACAATGATTCATATCACTGTGTCCCAGGCACTATGTCAGGGGATCGGATACAACGGTGAACAAGAGACACGACCTTTGACTCCATGGAATTGAAAGTCTAGATATCTAACAGTCAAATAAGTACAGAATTGCAGATTATTATAAATGCCATTACGGAAAATCACAAGTACTATAAAAGACAGTAGAGGGTATCTTCATTGGGTTAAAGACGTCCTGGCTCACAATAGATAATACTTATAAGAAGAGGAAATGGAAAAGAAAAAGAAGTCAGACTTGTGAAGAACGGATTAGGGAAAAGCATTCCAGAGAACAGGTATGAAGGTGCGGAGGTGAGAAAGACTTTCTCAAACGCTGTAGCACAAGGAGGGAATTCCAAGCACTCTGAAGCATAATCACTGAGTGTGGCACAAAATGAAGCTAAAAAAAAAAAAAAAAAAGCCAGGTTATTCAGAACCTTATAAAGTGTGTTTCAGATTTATATTTTTAGGCTCATCCTTGTGGCTCAGGTGGCTCAGGCAGCTAAGGTGCAGACCACATAAATTCCAAGGACTCCTGGTTCAGGACCTGGCACCAGAGGAAAAAAACCAAAAAGGTTTTATATTTTCTCTTAAATAAGACAAAAGCCTTTATTTTAAAAGACTACTGTAGTAATTCAGGGGAGAGATGGTTGTGGTGGCTGGATGAGGGAAGTGACAACAGAGCTGTAGAGAGATAAATTCGAGAAATATACACAAGTAAAACTGATAAGATTTGAAGTAGAGTACATATGGGGGATAAGAGAGAAAGAAGTATCAGGGATAAATCTTATATTTCTGATTTGAGCAACAAGGGAAGAAAAGCTGCTTCTTAACTAAGAATGATAACTGGGAGAGGATCAAGTTTGTGGGGAAAGATCAAGAATGCAGTTTTAGAGCATATTAAGTATAAGATATAAGATCTCAAAAGGGAAAAATCAGGTGGGCAATTGGATGGATGAGTCTAGAGTTAAGAGGAAAGATTTAAGCTAGAGATAATTAGGAAAACATGGGAGCTGTGAACATATAACAAGCATTCAGAAGTAGAGAAATGAATGAGATCAAGTAGGAAGAGAGTATGTAGTTAATTTTGGGGGGAGTAAGACATTTCACTGAGATTTTCAACTACATGGGGATTGGCACCCCAACCCCTGAGTTGTTCAAGAGTCAAATGTGTAGTTTGAGAGGAGGAGACTCTCACTATTGAAGAATTCCAATTTAAAGGGCAACAAACTGAGGAATGGTCAGAGGTAGGAGGCAAATAAGAAAAGTGATAACACAGAAGACTATTTCAAAGAGGGAGAAATCGAGAATGGCAAAACATACTGAGAGGTCCAATAAGAAGAGAAATAAAGGAAATTCTATGGCTGCTAGCTAATATCACAAAAAGAGGGACATCCAGGCATTACAAGTCTCTTGATAAAAGAATATACCACTACCTATAAAGTGATCATGCAAAACAAAATGAAAACCTGAATCTAGCACTATGGAGATTCTTGAAAACATGAAATACATAAATTCCAAATGATATTATTATCTGGGCGTTAACTACCCCCCCAAAAAAAAAGAATTCAAAGAGATACATGCACCCCCAAGTTTATTGCAGCTTTATTTACAATCACCAAGAGCTGGGAACAACTTAAGTACTCATCAACAAATGAGTGGATAAAGATATGGTATATAAAGAGTCATTTAATGAAATACTACTCAGGTATCGTTAAAAAAAAAAACAAAAAACTGACATACCCTGGTGAAGTAGAGGTTTGGAGTAGTCCACAAACATTCCAAGGACCTCGGTTCACGTCCCAGGGCTGGGAGCAACAACCAGAATGAACAACTAAATAAAATAAAGCACTTCTTCCTCTTCTCTCTCCCAGCCTGCCTGCCTCCGCTCTCCTTCATTCCTACTTGCACCTTTCCTTTAAAATAAAAACCTGAAATCCTGTCATTTGCCAACAACATAGATGGATATAGAGGAATTACGCTTAGTGAAATTAAGTCAAACAGTAAAAGACACTGTGATTTCACCAGTGGTATCTAGAGAAACTAAATATATGAATAGATAAAATCAAACAAAAATATTTTTAGTCTATAAAATTAAATTAATTGTTATCAGAAGGGAATAGGGAGGGGAATGGGCAAATCAGGTAAAAGGGGTCATTGATGCAAACCTTAAATTTATATAGTGTTATAATGCAGTATTATTGCAATTACTTTTTTTAAAAACCTGAATCTGATCAAGTTTCTAAATAAACTTAGAAGTAATATATAGGATCAAGGAACTTCTTAAACTTCTCCAGACACTGGGGCCCTATAAGGCAATGTGGTTTCTTCAACGAATAAACTGAAAAGTTAGAGACTGAGAGGAAGTTGAGAGCAAAAGAGACAGAAACGGCACATCAAAAAATTTCTGTGTAGCCCTTACTGGATTCTGTTTTGAACTGTTTTTTTAAAAAGCATGACATTAGAACAATTGAATAGTTTGATGATACTAAAGGACTCTTTCAGTGTGTTTACAGCTATTCATTAGGATTTTCTTTGCTTTCCTACTTTTAAGATTTGGGTCCTGGGGGGTAGGGAGGTTATTACGAACCCCAGCAAGAGCATGTGTGAGGAAGGTGGTGGGTAAAAGCAGAGTGGGGCAGGCCACCAAGGAAATAGGAAAGGAAATGGAAGCAGAGATTGCAAATTATTAAAGAAGACTGGTTTTGAAGGAGAGCAAAGATAGGATTTAGAGGGAAGTTGACATGGAATCTCGGGACCACTTTTGTTTGGTGGGGAAAGGAAACATTGCTTTCCTTTAAATAGAACATCTGAACTCTATTTATAACTTGGTAGAAAGCAAAATGTAAAGATGCAATGAAGTGAGGTTTCTAAGCTCTCTCTCCCATGGGAGGGAATCTAAAAAAGCATGTGAAGGAACAGGTCTTTCTTTAAAAAGAGAATCACTTGAAAAGAGAAAGCTATTATGTAGTGTTACAGATAAAATTACAGTAATTTATAATCAAAGAAAAGCCTAAATGATTGTAATGGCTAGTTTTATGTGTCAACTTAGTTAGGCTATAGTACCCAATTCTTCAATTAAACACTAATCTAGCTGTTGCTGTTGTAGTCAACATCTACATTCAGTTGACTTTAAATAAAGATTATCCTTCATAATCTGAATAGGCTGTTATCCAACCTGTTTAAGGGCCTCAAGAACAAAACTGAGACTTCCCCCAAAAAGGAGAATTAGAATTCTGTTTCTCCAGTAGAAAATGGACTGATGAAATGATTTTAGGCAAAGTATGGAATATCATCTTAAATTTTATAATGAACACCAAGAAATAACATGGGGAAATGGTTTTTGATCAAGAAAAAGAACACAGATCTATATTGTGGTTACGCAATAGAGATATGTATGTATGTATGTATGTATGTATGTATGTATGTATGCATGTATGTATGTATATATATATATAATATATGAAAATAAAGAAATGAGTTATTTGTAATGAAATCATGGCTTCCAACTTTCTTCTATTAAAAATAACAGAACTCTTATATAAACTATCTTATAACACCATTAATAAATTTAAAATGTATTTATTTGGGGCTAACATGCACATAAAACCAATGCCATTTTTCAGCAAGATATAACTCAACTCAAATGAAAAGCAGAATAGCAAAGCAGCTAATGATCAGCTTAAGAATTTTCCACATCCTTAGTTAACAACAGAGCATGCCTTCAACTTTGACTCAGGTCAGAGATATTTGCACTGGGCAGCTAAATATTTAACAGAGTGAGGTTTCTTCTCTCCTCCCTTCTTCCAACACTAGATATTAAAAGAATTCATGTGTGTATTTGAACTTGAGAAACTCAAACAGATGTTCTTAGTAAAGAAGTTATAAAGAAGTCACACAGATTCTGAAGGCTGGCTCTACTCTCATTTAGTCAGAAAGTATTTACTTAGTGCCCACTACATCCTGGGAACTGTGAATGCAACAGTGAGCAAAAAGATACTTTTTATTATAAGGAAAAGGACACTGTTAAAATTCATTCTCCTTAGGGTACCAAGCTTAAAAAGTAATGAGAGTCCCTAGAGCCTAGGGTCTAATATGACAGATAGATATTAATTAAAGAATGGCTTAGTACAGTGGGTAAGAGTATGTCTCTGTATAAACAAATAATGATATGAATGCTAAAGTATTTAAGGGTGAAGTATAATGATGTCTGCAAGTTATTTTCAAATGCTTCAAAATAAAATAGATTAATGAAAAAAGGGATGAGTGGATATGAAATAAAACTACAACAAATTACAAAAGATCTAAATGCAAGTGTACATGGGTGTTCACTCTATATACGCCTCTCCTCTTATTTTATTACAAAGATTTTTTTAATGTTGAAAATGTTTCAAAAAAATGTTGAAAGACAAGTACTGTGAAACAGTTTTTAAAGGAATCAGCCTATGTGAGGAACTTTTTTTATGAAAGATTCTACTATCTATGACCAACACCCAAAGGGAGTCTCACAACCACTTGGAAATCTGAATTAATCCATTTATTCATCAATATTTATTTGCTTATTTGTTTTAGCTGACAGTGATAGAGAACATTCTAGACTCAAGTCACTACCCTAAAAAGTATTGGCTCATCTCATTCTGGCACTTTTGGAGGACGGGGCACCTCTGGCAGTCACTAATTGTCTGTCTCTAAAATCAGATTTAATCATTTCTTATTCTATTGGGAATAACTGGAATAGCATACAGGGTAGCATTTTGAAAGATTTCTTCATATAACACCCCAACTGCACCTCAAACTATTCTCTCTTGCCCAAAACTTGTACCTACTCTCAGGGTCTTTGTGTACTTAAATGGTTCCTTCTGGGAGACATGCTCTATATTCCATTTTCTACATGACTAGTAGGTACTTAGCTTGCCTTTCTACTACTCATCTTGCATAAAGCACCAGCTGCTCAATGAAGCCTTTCCATTGTCACAGCAAAACTCTATACATTAGTCCTTTGCTTTTCTCCTTCATAGTACTTACCAAAACTTGCAGCTGTTTATATATTTAATGTTTTTCTCTATTTGCCTCTAGAACGTAAGCTTTCTAAAAGCAAGAGTAAGGACCATTCTGTGCTGCTTATGATTGCACCCCTCATACATAGCACAATGCTTTACACACAAGAAGCAACCATTATTATTTGAAGACTAAAAAAAAAAAAACAGCAGCATTGTAAGTCGATTTATAAGAATGTAAAAATGTGTATGTTTTGTCCCTTTGCTACCAGCCCAAAAATAAAAATATACTGAGTAGTCTTTCCCTACTGCCCTTGGGACCTACACAAAGTAGTCAAATTCAGATAATTCTTTGGCAATTGGCAGTGGACAGAAACGTGATTTTTAGAACGAGTTGAGTGAGATATAAATAACTCTTACCATTCTCCAAGAAACCTGGATTTTTTCAGGAAAATATAAAATGTGACACTAGTTAAGGCAAAACCTAAATCTGGTGGAGCAAACACCAGATTTAAAGACAGAAGATACGGATTAAAGATTCCTATTTGCAACCTCTCAGCTATGTTATCAGTGCCAAGGCAGTTAGCTTCTCATCATCTGTAAAAATGTAACGCCTAAAGACAGAATTAGATTGTATATGAAAGTGCTTTGGTAACAATAAAGTCTAAATATATTAATTCTCTGTAGGTCCTCAGGAAACTTGAACTTCCAAGTTTATTATTATTCACTAATCTAGTGATTTGCTGTGTTTAAATTACTTTGCTGATTATATGTAGATAACTTCTTGAACAAGTCAAGTTAAATCTAGTCTAGTACCAGATAATCATCTCAGACTCTAATCAGAGAATCCCAGATGGGAAAATAATATTAAACAAAAGAAAATATTATAAAATAGAAAGTCACTTGCAGATAGAGGACAAAGAGTCTTTTCAAATCCACCAGGTCTCTTTCTCCATTCATCCTTCAACCTAGAAATTTAAGTTTTATTCCTATAACCCAGTAAGAATTGTTAAGAGAAAAACTCTATTGATGACCTATATCCTACTTTATCATAGGGGAAGGGTGGCAGCAGGGAAGAGGAAAGAAGGTTAAGAATCACTGCCAGGTGCACCCTGGTGGATAGAGGTTTCATACAGTCCGCACACAACCCAAAGACCTGGATTTGTGGACCGGGGCTGAGGGAAAACAACCAGAATGAGCCACTACATAAAGTAAACTGTAAAGTAAACCGCCTGCCTGCCACTGCTTTCTTTCATTCCTGCCTACAGCTTTCCTTTAAAAAAAAAGAAAAAAAAGAATCACTGTAATTAAAATAGGTGAGCTGAGAAGTTGGCATCAAATTTAATACATTTATCTGATAGCTAAAGAAAACTAAAGTTCAGGGTGGTGAAGTGACTTGCTGTGGTCATACAATAATAATGACTTTTTAAGAAATCTTCAAATTCCACCTAGGTCTCTTTACCCCTAAATCTTCTCATTTGAAAAATGAATATAAAATGGCACATCCTGGCAGAGTAGCAGTTAGGTCATTTGCCTCCAAAGGGTACAGGCCACATACCCCTGGATTTGAGTCCTGGGGTAGGGGTGGGGGAGGGAAACAACCGGTGTGAAAAACTAAATAAAAAATAAATAAATAAAATAAAATGTTAAACTTCTTTTTCCTCTCTCTTTCTGTCTGTACCTTTCTTAAAAAAAAAAAAAAAACAATTGTATAAAATAGCATCTTTCTCATAGGATTATTTTATGTAAAGACCCTAGCATGATCTGGTGGCTTAGTGGTTGAGCATGCTGCCTCCAGCCAAGCATAGCTCACTTACATCAAGGACCCAGGTTCACAATCTGGGTCCAGGTAACAACCAAACTGAATAAATAAATAAATAAACAGATGTTTCTTCCTCCTCATTCTTCCTGCCTTCTTGCCTAATTGCCTTCAATCCTGCCTGTACCTTTGCTTTACGAAAAAAAAGTTCTTGGCGCTATGAAAATCCTCAGGAAAAGGTCAATTGTAATGAGGCTTTATTCCTGGTCTCATTTATCCCCAGCATAAGATGAAGTTAGGGGAAGTGGGTAACTCAGAAACAGAGAGATCATCATCCCAAATTCATTTTTTAAAAACACTAAAATGAAATGGATGAAATGTTACTATTTGCTATCTTTCTATAATAAGATTCGATGGATTTGTTGGGGTGTTGTTTTTGGTTTTTGGTTTTGTTTGTGTTTTTAACCTTTTATTTTTCTGTATTCTCCAAAGTTTCTATGAGAATCAGGTATTACTTTCATAATAAGGGAAATAAATTCATTTTAAAAACAAACAAGAGGGTTTGAGTAAAGACATTCAAATTAGAAGAATGACTATCTGATAATACCTAGCTTGCACCAACTCCTGGTGGGGTGGGGGGAGAATGATTTCCACTTTGAAGAAAAATCCTAGGAAATGCCCAAAAAATCTTAGAGCTAAAAGTACTTTTATAGGAAACTTACTTCCAACTCTAATAGCCAACATCAGCCAAGCACTCGACACTTTACAAATTGCTATGCATTTGTCTGTGGAGCTCATCTGGTCTCACCACACTATAAAGATGTAAAACAGCTATGGTGAGGTCAAGAGTCAGAAGGACCTGCTTCAAATCTACAGAGCCTCAGGCAATTCCATCAACCTTTTTTTGCCTCCAAAATGAAACTAAAACAATACCTATCCTAAGTAACCTAGGTTGTCGCTGAAAGAATAAAATAAGATAATATTAGTAAAAGTACTTTGTACACTATACAAAAGGCCACTTGCCACCTGGACCCTCTCTGCTCTGACCACTCCCCATGTGGCAGCCTATCCTCTAAGAGTACTAAACTACTCACGGGTGTGCCCCCGTGGGGCAGTGGTTAGGACAATCACTTCCAAAGAAGCAAGTCACATACTCCTGGGTTCAAGTCCTAGGTTTGGGAGTGGGATAAACAACCAGAAGTAAATAAAAATTAAATAAAATATTTCTCCCTCCTCTCTCTCTTCCTGCCTGCCTGCCTACTGGCCTTTATTCTTGCCTGTACCTTTCTTTTAAAAAAAAATATACTATTCATAGTTCCCCAAACATGCTCTCCAACGTTCCAACCCTCATAATGCTCTCTCCCTAGAGGTCCTTCCTCTCCCCTTCTCTTCCTAACCTTCCTCCACTGTGCTCCCCCATCCCTACTTCAGTCACCATCTTAAGTGCCACTTTCAGTTAAGAAGTCTGGTCAGACAGGCCACTTCCATTTCAGGTAGAGTAGATGCTTCTCCTGTCTTCACATTACACTAGAATATATTTCCTTGCATCATTTTTGCCTCAACAGAGTATAACTGTCCCTTGATATGCCAATTTCTCAAGGAAACCATAAACTTAAGGGTAGATATGATTTGTTTTTTCAGAGGCAATAATAATGTCTGATGCTTCATATGTGTCAAATGCACATCAGAATCTATAAATCTTACAAAACAGAGACTCAAGTCAACCTAAGATAGAGCCCAGGCAACAGCATTTTTTTTTCACATCTTGATAAGTAGTTCAAATGCAGAGCCAAAATTTAAAACCAATGCCATACAAAATTACAGTCATAAAATTATAATTCTACCTAACATCTAGCTCAACATCTTACAAATCATTTTCACATACATTACTAAATTAATTTTCACATCAATTCTGTGAGTTAGGTATAAATTTGTATTTTCCAAATGAAGACATAGATCTTAGCGTAACTTCAAATTTAGTATTCTTCCTTCTAAATCTCCTCTCCTAGAAACTGATAGGTACTATTGCAGCAATACACAAAGCACTATAGGGACAAGAGCTCAAATGAGCAAAACATCAATCTCAACATTGTGGGAATCAGAAAGAGAATAAGGAAAGCTGAGCCTTGAAGATACAGGCAGGTAGATGAGGGTGGAAGTCACATATTTACTGTCACTGTCATTTATAATCTCAAAAGATTCAAAATTCAGATTCTCTAAAGGATAAAAATGTTCTTGCCAAACTCAGTTGGTTACTTACACAGAATGAAAGTGAATGGGACTTTGGAAAGGGCCAAAAGTACAAAGTGGAAGAGCCCCATAAAACAAGAATGAATTTCCTAATGCTGCATACAAGTGACCTCACCCTGACTCCATGAATAAATAATGGACTTTTCATATCTAACACTTACATCAATTTTAGAGAATTAATCAATACCAAACAAAATCATATAATGAGGAATTAATGACCTCTGGTTCTTTCTAGACCTATTATCATGTCATTCCTAGAGAGGGGATAATTTGAAGGACCCTAGCACAGAAATTGATCTCTCCTATCTAAAGACTAGAAGGATGAGAAAGTGGAAATTACTCAAGACAAACTTGAGAGCAGAAAAATTAGTACATTATGAATTATGATGGCAAAGGGAAATGAATATTCAGTCACCTGTAGGTGACTCAAAATATATCAAATATTTAACAAAAAGTCTGATCTCTCAACTTCAATGAAAAAGCATTATCTTCTAAGACTGTAATATCATAATCACTTGACAGAGAGTTTCATCAGCAATTTTTTTCTAGTTCAAACCATGGACTTCAGTCAGGATTTTCTTAGGGAAAGAGACTAAAGAGATGAGTAAGCAATCTAAACGGACATTTCTAGTGCCTCCAAAGTTTAGTTTGATAAGAGTTATAAAGAATATGATAGAAAAGCAAATGTAACTTAGATTGAAAATGTAGTTTTAAAGCAATATTTAGTCATTTGCAAATAATGTACCTTTGAACAAGCTAAGATTTTCTTTGACCCTCAGCCTTCTAATTCATAAAATTGAGACTATTTCAGTAGTCTGACCATTTTGTGAAGACTCAACAAAAAACACCAATCATGTTATTCTTCATTTCTCTATAAATGATAAACATAAATGAAAATTAATCTGTATCCACCAAACTTACTAAGCACAAAAAAAAGCAAACAGGCTAATTTTTTTTTTTTTTTCTAATTCACAGCAACATACTTGCAAAATATATCTATCCTCTATCCAGAGATATTAAATAGTCTGGGTAAATACACAACGGCTAGTATCAGGTAGCTATGGACTGGAATTTAGGTCTGCCACCTACTTTCAGCAAAACTTTAAATGAGTTCCCTTTGCCAGTCTGAGCCTCACAATCTCCTTATCCATGAAGCAGATGATCATCTTATATGCTTATATTGAAGATTAGAGAAAACATGTTAAATATCTCAGTGTCTATTATAAAACTGGTGTTCAATAACGTAAACTACTGTTAATAAATTTACTACTACCTAACAACTAACAAACCATATTTTTCAAAGATTTCTTTAGATTCAGTATTTTACTTAGTTGCTTAATAACTCTATAAACTTTATAAATTTGTCATACCCCATTTTACAGTTAGAAAAAGGCATAGATATAAATTACTTCCATAAGATTAGGAAGTAATCCAGAGACTAAATTAAGGTCTCCTGACTTTCTCCAGGTTACATTATTCCCTCTGACTCCAACCCCAATTAAAATGACATCTACAAAAAAGTGTATTCTTTTGACCCCTTAAACTTCTCTCTTTACTATTAAAAAAAAAAAAAAACGGAGGAGGGGAGGCGTGGGAAGATTTATTAAAACTAGTAACAAAAAGAATTGAGAACTGTCTCAAACTGCCAACCTTGAATTTTGTCCTAATTTTCCCCAACAGAGCCATGGGCCTTTTACTTTAAAAATTTGTTAAGGATGCTTATCAAAATGATGCTTGTTTGAGAAACTGAGAACAAAATTACAAAAGCATTTTTCTTCCATTTCTACTAGTATACATCATTTCTTCCTCTTTATTTTATCCCTTCATTTCAATATTTATCACACACCATGTCGTAATATCTTTAACTCCTTAAGGGCTTGAATATTATCCTATGTCTATGGGAACATCAAGTCTCAGCACAGGACCTAATGCATGGCATAGAAAAATTCAATGAGTTTTTATAAATAAGGGAAAAATAAAGCCAATCTACCAGAAGGAAGGTAGGAAAGGAGAAAACTGGATATAGTCTCTTAGAACTAATAAGAAAGTGAAAGAAACAAGACTAGAATAAGGGCTTAGTAAGGAAGAGAAACCTTTGTGTGGAGTCAAAAAAGTCCTTGTATGGGCTTTAAATATGACTAGAGAAACATAAAAACCACAGGAGATCCGGAAGAGACAGTTTTAAGTCAAAAGGCTCAAAAGTTAGGGTGCTTATTTAGACTTGTAAAACCAAGCTGCAAAATCCCAGGAAACAATCCTAGCCTAGGATACTTCAACAGCAGTTTTCAGGTCCTGGCTAAAAGAACAAAAGCAGAAAAATTCTGCAGGCTTTGTTGAAGAAAGTCACCCTGAGTAAAAGGGAAGAAATACTCAGGATAAAATAAATCCCCAAAAATGTTAGAATCCACTTGGATTTGCATATTGGAGTGTAGTTCTTCTTTCTGATAACTACTCGAGTAAAATTCCAATGAAGAAGTTGGCAGTAAATGGGACTAAATTATATTATTCACTCAACAAATACTTGAGTGTATGCTATATGCAGTCACTTTTTTAGTCACTAGATTAAAGTAGTGAATACGAGAGACAAAATTCTGCTCTCAGCTTTCATTCTAGTGGTGATGATAATGGGACGGGATGAAATGAAATGGAGCAGAGTGGAATGAAATGAAATATAAGGCAATCAGTGTTTGGGAAGAAAAAAATAGGAAGGAGCTGACTTTATCAAGGGTAGATCTTCTAATTCCGTGGTTGTCAAACTAGCAAGTATCAGAATCACTGGAGGGTCTGTTAAAGCAGAAGTCTGGGAAGCCAAATCCCATAGTTTTTTTTCTTTTGTAGGCCTCAGGTGGTAACAATAATTTACAAATCCATCAAACCACAGATTTTGTTGATGCTGCCCATACAGGAACCACACTTTGAACTGATTGTTCACCAAAAGATTAGGTAACCTCTCTCTCATGAGCCATGACTTGTTTCTTCATACAGCCATTCATTCAAGCACTTATTCAGCACCTGAAACTTTACTAGGCACTAAAACTAAACTTATCCTGCCCTCAAGAAATTCACAGGTTAATGGAAAACACAGGCACAAACTCAAATAATCACAGTAGAGAGCTCTAAGAGTGGTACATATAAAAACTAGAGGATAACAGAGTAACTCATTCTAGGGGAAGGAGGGAGGAGTAATAGGAAAAGAGACTAAGGTGCTTCCCAAATCTCTGCAGGCAAGTAGGTGGTGAGAGGTTCAAAACACAAGCAGAAGTGCAGCAGCACATGTAAAAGCAGAGATGAGAAAGCATGGCAGGGGAGTTACAGAAATGTTACAGAAAATGAAGCTGTAAAGATAGACAATAGTCTGAGCTTCTCATTCACATTAAAGAGTCTGAAAAAAGGCTTAGATAATCAATGGGGTTGGAGGATGGAGGGAGAAGTGATGTGATCTGGTTTTGTTTTCCAAAGACCTCTCCTAGAAATGCAGTGTCCTCCTTTCAGAAAGCACTGCTTCTTCCAAGTCTAGCGTGTGCTTAGTATATATTTAATTGAACTGAAAAGGTGTTTTGTCAAGTGCTGTCTTATGGAAGAGGGGCAGGTCACCACCTTCCCCTGCAGGACTCACTTTAGCCAGGACAAGACTTGTAAAACAGGTCCAGCAGCCGCAATTACTGCACATTACTCCCTGCACAACTAGAGTCTCCTAGAGATTAGGGCAGGTTTTCATTGTTTACATGTCTACCTCACTCACTAGACTTTGCACTCTTGGAAGACAGGGGACGTCTTCCATGATTAGCATACTTTCTGTAATCAACTATATATACATGCGGCTTGATTTGGCTTTTATTAAACATGACTGAATCCCCTATATCTCTAGTAGGAGACCTGAAACACAGTAGCTCCCCAGACTCCAGTAATGTTGGGCAAATGAATGACTGAATAAGCACATTTACCAGACAGAATAATGAGCTCATAGGCCAAGATTTAAGTAAGGTTCAGGAAATGTTTCAGAGCCATGTTCCCAAAACGCTTTTTGAAAAGTAAGAGTTTCTAGACGAGTGAGGTAGCTTTCATATGCACCTGATTTAGGATTTCCTAAGTAGAAACAAAAAATGTTAACAACTGCTGTAAATTCCACCAAGCCTCTGAGAGCCCCAATGGGAAGAAGTCAGCTCTGTCTCAGAAGAGTTTGGGGGTGGATGCCAGCAAAGACTTCACACTAGGGAAAGTCCTCATTACAGTCTTGAAAGCTGAGTAGGTTCTTGCTGCCTTCCTGTTTCTAAAACATAAAAGCAAAGTCCTGCAACTTTTTAAGGCTATGAGTGGTCTGCTCAAGGTCACACAAGAAGTAGGTGAAGTCACAAGGTAAGGTCAGAGGCACCAGTGTACTGTTGACTCTGGTTTTCTGACAACACTGAGAGTCCAAAAATAGGAGGCGACAGTAAAGGATTTTTCTCAGGAACAACTCTTAAAATTATGGCCCAATTAATGAATTCTACTTTTTATTGGTAACCACAGGACTGGCCCTTCCCTTCATCTTTCACGGTTCTGGGGGAAAAAGTGAGTTATCCAAGGGATTCAACAAACAGCAATTACTTGGCGCCCAACACCCACAAGCAACCAACACTTTTCAAGTATGCTTCCGAAACACTCCCAGCAATGTTGAAACATTCAAGAGAGCAAAGGCTATAATCATGTCTTGAAAAGGAATAGGCAACACAAAATCATTCTTTTCCCTGTTTGTTTAACTTCACAAGTTAGCGTATTCCCAGGATGGGGGAGGGGCCGCTACTAACCAGTCGCATTTTGTCCCCAAGGAGTTGAACCCTATGGGTGTTGTCCCCAAGTCTGGACAGGGGCATCCTTCCGTGCAGAATGAATCGGGCGCCGCTATGCTGGCTTCCCGGTCCCGGCAGGGTTAACCCCGCACGACAGCAAAGTTCGGGACAGAGTCGCTCTCCGACCGACCTGTGGGGTCTCCCGCTCGCCACCCCGCCCCTGCCTTCTCCCGGGTTCTCCGGGTCCTCCAGTGTCTCAGGCGGCAACCGCACCGGTGCTTGTACAGGGGGCCTTTGTTGGTCGGACCCGAGGGGGCAGCTTCTCGGGGCGGCGCCCCGCTAGCCTTACCTGGCGCCCCCGCCCGCCCTGTCCAGCTGCGCGGAATGAATGGGCCCAGGCCCCCCCGCCCCCGGCCACCCCCAGGCCGGCAGCCCGCCAGGCCAGGGGTACCGGGCGGGAGGCCGATTCTCACCTTCGGCGCTCACTCGGTTCAACTCGGCTCCTCGTCGTCCTCCTCCTCCACCCGGGTGGCGGCAGCCGGGCTGGGAAAGAGCGCGCGAGTGTGCGCGAGGGGGGGCGCTTCAATTTCCCCCTCTAGCCGCTGCGCGCTCGGCGCCTCCCCCACCCCGCTCGTGCCGGGGCGCCCCCTCCGGACTGGGGGAATCTGCGAAGGAGACGGCGAGGGGCTGCAGGGAGCGCGGCAGCACGGGCGTCGGGGGTGCTGTGGGGGCGGGGATGGAAGGGGGCTGGGGCGGCCTCCGGGGGAGGAGGTGGGCAGACAGAGAGTTCTTTGAGATCTCGAGAGCGCGGGGCTCCTTGAAAGAGGGAATAAGAGTCTGAGCGGAGAGCCGGTGAGGGAGGCGAGAGGCGCAGAAGGGGGACAAGTGTGAGGGGAAAGCCGTGAGGGGGGCGTCTGCGGCGTAGCGGGCACCTGGAGCTCCGGCCCAGCCGCAACCAGCGGCCTTCCCCGCCCACAGCCGCGCTATTGTACGCTGCCCGGCCCTGCCCCTCAGCCTCTCCCACCGGCCCCCGCCCCCTCCCCAGAGAGGCAGCCTCCCGGCCCTGCCAGCCCGCCCCGCCCCGCCCCGCCCCGCTCCGCCCCGCCCGCCCCGCCTCCCACAGGTGGGAGTGGGCGGGGAGAGCTGGACTGACCCACGTGAGCGAGGCCAACCCAAGAGGGGAAGAGGAGAGCTCCTTGATGACGTCATCGACATGACGCCACCGGCTGGGGAGTCACCCGGCTACTGCGTGACGTCATTGCGCCTGCCTTTTTCTTCATGTTCCACACTGGGGAGCTACAGGCTTCTACGAGCATATGTTTCTCCCGGAAAGTTTTGGGACGATTTCTGGCAGCATTTGTAAAGTAGTAAGGGTCGAACAAGGTTAACCGCCAAGCCGTGATCCCCTTCAGATTACAAAGCATCACTGCATTCACTAGCTCAGTACCAAAAGCTGTGCTGGAAACTACCTATCTCCTGTGACCTCACAGCCGCACATATATTATACTATGTTCTTGAGGGGAGTGGGGACAAAGAAAAATAGTTGGGATTTGAATGATTGGGGACCAACGGGAAAAATGGGTTCTCTTTCCTGTGTTTCCTCCTGCCATTCGACCTAGATCTTCCCCCTGAGCGCAGATTCTGTATTTCCCAATGCCTCCTGGACAGTATCACTTGCACACTATACCTAAGATTCCACGTGTCCAAAACTGAGGCAGCATTAGTGGCTAAGGACATGGAATAAGAGTGCTTCAAATCCCACCTCTACAAATGTTAGTAATAGGACCTTAACATTTTTAAGCCTCAATTTATCCATAATAAGTTGTACCTATGTTTTCCTTGACCTGATCTCTCTAACCCTTAGTTTTGCCAAAATAATACTAACTACAACTTAGCATGTATTAAGCCCTTTGGAATGTTGGCCGTTTTTATTACTATTCCTCTCCCCCCCACCCCCCAACCCCACCGCCCACAAACTTGGAGACTCTTAGGTTATTTTCTGGTGTCAGTGCATGGACCACCATGCAGTAATCCCCTAAACCAGAAACCTGAACATAGTCCCATTCTTCATCTCTCGATACCCTTATCAAATTGGTCACCAAATTCTGTAAAGTCTAAATATTTCTCAAATTCTTGCCCTTCTCTTCACTGGCTACCACTTCCTGGACAATTGGAGCAGCCTTCAATCTCTCCAGATCTAATCTATCCTTCTTGCTTGTCAGCAGAGAACGCTTTTAAAACCACAAATCTGATGATGTCCTCCCTTGTTTAAACACTGAACAGATTTTGTGGCTTTTAGGATAAAGCCCAAACTCCTTAACTAGGCAGTGTACAACCTTGCTGATGACAATCTGTTTAGCTCCATGTCACACTATGTATCTTTTGCTCCAACCACACTGAAATGCTATTTAATGTTCTCTGAATACACAATTATGAATGTCTCTGAGCCCTTTTCTCTCTCTCTTACCTATTCTTTATACAAAACCTGGTACAAATGTTATGTTCATTTATTCATTAAACTAATATTTCTCATTCCCCTGAGCCTTCACATTGCTGTGATCTGACAGTACTTCCATGCCTTTTATGGCAGGGAGCACACTATGTAGTAACTTAATTTGTGTATCTGACTCCCTGAGCTTCTTGAGAGAAAGTCATATTCCTATCCATACTATACATACCCCTAGTATCTAGAACAGTGGCTGACACATAGTAAGTTTTATGTGTTATAAAAATATAGTCAGTAAATGCTCATGTATTTCTAACCATCTCCTTTAAACCTCTAAAAACTCTTTGGATAGACTGTTATCTCCCCTTTTATTGACGAGGGCACTGAGCCACAGAGGGGATAAGTAACTTATCCCAAGATAATAATCCAGTAAATTAATTGTTATCTAAATTGTTGATGTATGTCTCAGTGGTGGGCATAATAATGGCTCCCTAAACATATTTGCATCCTAATCTCTAGAATCTATTAATATATTACCTAAGGTTCTTGAGATAGGGTGTTATGTTATACAAGTGAATTCACCAATATCACAAAGATTTTTAAAAGTGGAAAAGTGAGGCAAAAGAGTGAGTAATAGATCAATTAAAATACAGAAGAGTTCAGATGTAAGATGTGATTTGATGTGAGAAGTAGTTTACCCATCCTTTGAAGACAGAGAAAGAGAGCTACCTGTTAAGGACTACAAATAGACTGCAGAACTGTGTATTATTTTAAGCTACTACAATTGTGGTCGTCGTTACAGCAGCAGTAGCAGCAACTAATACAGTCTCAATTTAGGGCTGCTATTCTACATCAACAAGTGGATGGAGCGCTACTCGCTAGAGGTGCAATGCTTCTCAGTTGCATCCACCCAAATATCTCCATCAAGGTCTCAGTCCCACTCCCTACCTCTGGGGACCATGAATTTAGCATAAGCAAACAAAGGATGTCTGTCATCCTATTACATTTGAGGCCTGATTTTCAGTAGTCTGTTCTCCACAGGATTTAACAACCTCCAGGAGAAAAGGGTATTTTTAATAAATAAATAAATAAATAAACCTTCCATAGAGATCTTCTGGATTTTATACCACACCCTGAATAGCCAGATGGATGATCTGAGCCTGAAATATTTTTTAATAATTTTTAAATGATACATACAGACAGAAATGAAGACAAGAAGAGATTGCAAGAGGAGGAAGAAGCATTCTACCTATTTTTATTTAGTTGTTCATCTTGACTGTTGCCCTCAGCCCAGATTGCAAACTCATAGAGACCTGGGATATACGTGAACTATGCCTGGAGGACTTCATCATTAAGCTACCAGGGCACACCTAAAATCTTCTTTCTTCAGGGTTTTTAAGATAGTTAACAAAATCCACCCAATTCCATGAAATTAACATTACCCCCATACCGTTCAGGTGCTGGAGCACACATCCTCAAACGAGGTGCTATGTCCTCCGAGGAAGTGAAAACTTGTTCTTAGGTGGCAAAAGAAACCATAGTTATGATATCAATGTGTGTCCTCCAAAGTTCAACCCTATTTGACAAAATCTAATGCCTTAGCATTTAATTTCTCTGACTAGAGAGAGCAGTTTGTTGTTTGCTTTTTGAAATATAATTGACATAGAACATATTCCTTTTAGGTGTATAACAAAATGGCTTGTTATGTGCATATATTGTGAAATAATTACCACCGTAAGTTTGGTTAATATCCATAAACAATATTTTTATAAATTTTTTCACATAATGAGAACTGCTATCTTAGCAATCTTCAAATGTGCCAGAACAGTACTGTTAACCAGTCACCATGCTGAACTTTATGTCCGCAGGAACTTATTCAACTCATAACTGGAATTATGGACCTTTTGACCACTCCCCCATCCAGAATAATTTTAATTTTTCTCCTAACGAGGATAATATTTAAGTTGTAAATCCTTCTGTACTGCATCATCCACCTGTTCTTCCAGTCTGCCATAGGTGGAGAATTTAAGTCTTTGTGACAGCACAGTATGCCGGGGGCTACGCTGCTCAACTTAATACCTTCTGATCTGTGGGTGATTCCGATCCTAAGGGTCTTCAGTCTAGGATCACTCCTGGTGCCAACTACCTAAATTTGGGCTTCCCAAAAAAAGCAGGACCTGAGATAAGTTCTCGGTTACAGGTAATTTGCTTGGAAGTGATCTTAACAGGATTGAGGGAAAAGAGAAAGTCAATGTAGAATGTGTTATGGAGGGTCTTGCACTCTGTCGAAAACTCAGAGAAGCATACAGACTGTCCACCAGAATAGACCACCTGAAAGATGAAAGCTTTTTTATCCACTGACTTCCATTTCTCATCAGGTGAGGGTCGTCCTAGAACTGTTGACTCCCCTGAACTTCGTGTCTTTACTTGCAGGTCTAACAATCGACTGTGGATGTCAGAGAAAGTCCTGAGATGGATAAGGATATGAGGTGTACATTTGAGGTGACACACTAGCAGAATGAGGGGAGTTGGAGCTGTCTGTTACACTTGCTGCTGAAATCAGAGGTGAGCTAAGGAAATATGATAAATACTAAAGACATCCGCTAGAGACTAAGCAGGTTTCATTTATAGATTCACATTGTAAAACTAACTTTAGTAGACATGCCAAGCCTATTTTCCCAAATAACTGAGCCAATTTATACTCCCCCCAGCAATATAAGAGCATTCCAGTTATTCGACACCATTACCAATACCTGGTATTATTAGTCTTTGTTATTTTAATCATTCGAGTGGGTATGTATTGATATTGCATTATTATTTTAATTTGCATTCTTTTCATTACTAATTAGATTGAAAATCTTTTCTTAATTTTGTTGGATATTTAGCTATCCCCTTTTGTGCAGTGTCTATTCAGATCTTGCTCAAGTTTTTAAAGGTAGCTTTACTAAGGTACAATTTATATATGATGAAAATATACCCATGTAGCTTGATGAGTTATGATAAATAAATATCCCTTGTAACAATTACCACATTCCTCTAACCCAGGAAGTTCCTTTGTGCCCCTTTGCAGTCATTTCACCTCCAACAATCTGCTTACTGTCACTATAATTTAATTTGGCCTGTTCTAGAATTTCATATAAATGAAACCATATAGGACATACTGCTTTGTGTCTGATTTTTTATTCAGCATAATATTTTTGAGATAATCCTTGTTCCATGTATCAGTTAATACTTCCTTTTTATTTTTGAGCAATCTTCCATTGTATAGACACACTACAATTTGTTTATCCATTCCATTATGGATAAATGTTTCAAATTCTCACTATTATGAATAAAGTTATTATGATCATCCATGTCCAAGGCTTTGTATGGATCTATGTTTTCATTTCCCTTGGGTGTGAAATGAATGGGCTATAAGGTGATGGTTGTAACTGTGTAAAATTGTTGAACTGTTTTCCAAATAGTTGTACTGTTTGGTACACTTTGCTTTTTTACCCAAGATGATCTAGATTCTTGTACTTTCTTTGACCCAGCTCTCAAATCAGCCATTTCTCCAAAGGATTCTGGTTCCTTTCAGTGAAGAATAATATTTGAAAGCCAAGATTATGCACTAGTTGAGTTCATTACTGTGAAACGTCACTGTTCCCAGGTATTCTCAGTGTATATAAGATTTGAAGCAGGTACACTCTCTCACTGGTCTTTAAAAAGCATGCTACCATGAGTTCCATAGCTGCAAGGAAATGAATTCTAGCAACAACTTGAGGGATTTTAGAAATCTCTGATGATTATGTCTGCAAACACCATAACTGTAACCTTGTAAGGATTAAAGCAAAGGACCTAAGTCATCCCTAGACTCATAACCTACAGAAACTGACCCAAAAAAGATGTGTTATTTTAATTCACTAGGTTTTTGGTAATTTTTTGAGACATAGAAGACTAGTACAGGAGGAGGAGAAGACTCCACCAATAAGAGGCACTTGGGAAAGTTTGGGATGGCAAAATGAGACAGAGACCATCTCCCTGCTGCTTTAACTGTTGCTGCTGGGAAGTTTTCTGCAACAGTCACTAACTGTGTGTGTATCTAGAAGTAGTTGTGATAGCAGCAGCAGCCTGATTCCTCAGCTGTAGTTACAATTATGTATTCTTGAACATCAGTGATTCCAGTGGTGGCCTTCTGATTCCCAACAGCAGTTCACAGGCAGTGTTGTTCTGGAAGTTATTCCTGGAGTTCCAGCCTTCAACTCATTTCTCCTAAATTTGCAACAACCTTTTAATCACTTCTTTTCTCTTTAAATCTTTCTCTGATTATAGGAGCTAGAATGATTTCTATTTCCTGAACCTGGAGATTAACTGATATATACCCTTCTTTGCTCGAGCTGCTTTAAAAGGCTTCTTGTTTCTTGTGATCAAGTGATCCTAGTCTAAGATACTAATGGGGTCATTCAGAGTTGACTGTTGTGACAAGGGATGATAAACTGAGCAGCTCAATGAGGCATTGCTGGGGCAATTTATTCAACCAAAATATGTGCTCATCCCTCTGCTCTGGTCAGGTCCTGGAGATACAGAGGTAAATCATGAACACCCTCTGCTGTCAAAGAGTTCAAACACATATATAAATAAATCAATAATACATCAGTTATGAGCTGTAAAAGGGACTAATTAAAAATAGTGACACCCTAGTGGCCCATAAGTCTAGTACGCCCTGGGTGCAGTCCATCATGAGGTCCTAGTTCAAGACCTGGGACCAGGAGGAAAACCAAAATGAACAATTAACTATAATAAAGTGCTTATTCCTCCTCTCTCTTCCTGCCTGCCTGTGTCTTCTCACCTTCATTTCTGCCTGCACCATTCTTTAAAAAACTAAGTCAGAACCCAAAGAAGACAGCAATAGTTCTGCCTCAACAGGGATCTTAGAAGATGGCAATTGAGCTGGTTCTTATAGGATCAGTGAGCCTAAAAAGAAGGAAGAGAAGAAGGACCTACAAGACCTACTGAATCCAGAGTCATTTTGAAAGCATCATTCCATTCATAAGTATCATTAATTCTTTTACAAATAAGCATATTGGCTCTTAGGTAAATTTAATAATTTGATGTCACACAATTAGATATAATAGAAAACAAGCTCACAGGATCCACTTTAGATAGTATAAGCATTAACAAACATATTGATTTGGGAGTATGAAATCACTTCAAGATTCTTCAGGAGTGCTAAAGAAAAAGACCCCAGAGTGAGTTTTCCGGAGTGATTCTTTCTGGTAGGAGCCACCAGAGAAGCTGTCGCTTACCACAATCAGGAAGTCTCTTTTCTTTTTTCTCTTTTTTAACATCAGCCTGGGTCTTGAACCTGGGTTCATAGGCTTTACATGGCCTTCACCTTAGACACTTCAGCTGCCTCAGCCACAGAGGTGCACAAGGAAGCCTTATTTGTTTTTTTCATTTTTACTGAGGTTACCTCTGTTTTAAAGATAGAGATCTCTGTCTCTATCTCTATCTCTATCTATATATGTTTAGATGTGCAGGTTCACCATTCATCAAATAATGATAACACACCAGACCCACCACCAAATTACAAATAGTCTTTCATTACTGTCCATTGGACCCCCTCCACTACTTTCTCCCAACCCCCACCCTTTCCTTTCTGGTAACCTCAATTATATTGTCAATCTCCAAGTATTGACTTTTGTTTTGTCTGTTTTTTAGCTTTGTTTTTCTATATCCACATGCGAGTGAAATCATCTGCTATTTTCTTTCACCTTCTGACTTATTTCACTTAGCATAATCCCCTCAAGTTCCATCAATGTTGTGCAAATTCCAGGCTTTCATCTTTTTAGGGATGTGCAGTATTCCGTTGTGTATATGAACTACATCTTCTTTATCCATTCATCTGTCTATAGGGTTTTAAGTAGTTCAGGAAGCCTTTCTTAAGGCTGCTGGCTGGAGTCCTGCCAACTTTGCGGTAGCTCCCACCAGCACAGATGATTACCTTGTGCCCTGCTCCTCTTACCTAACTCGGTTCCAAGTCAAGTCTTGCTAGAGTGTATCAATTTGTAGATGCTCACTGGAAATGAGTCTGGAAGGCATTACTTGTTTTCCCAGTCTCCAGTATAGGAAGGCATACCAGGAAACAGATGAACTGAATATTGAGTGAGCCAATCCATTATTTCTGCCACTTTCTTCTTGATGGGCATAAGAACATTAATCTCCCAAAAGGCTTCTGTACAGCAAAAGAAACTGCCATCAGAACAAAATGGCAGTCAATTAAATAGGAAAAGATATTGTACATCATATATCTAGCAGGATATATAATATCCAAGATGTATAAAGAATGTATATAACTCAACAACAGAAAAACAACCCATTCAAAAAATGGACAGAAGATGTAAATAGACCCTTTTCTAAAGAAGATATACAGACAACCAACAGGTACATGAAAAAGGCCCATCATCACTTATTATTAGCAAAGTGCAAATCAAAACCACAATGAGATATCACCTCACATTTTGAAAATGGCCTACCTCAAAAGATAAGAAATGAGTGTTGGTGAGAATATGGAGGGAAGGAAATCTTTGTACATTGTTGATGGGAATGTAAATTGATGTAGCCACTTGAAAAACTGTACAGTTTCCTCAAAAAAGCTAAAAATAGGACTACCATATGATTCAGCAACTCCACTTTTAGATATCTATCTGAAGAATATGAAAGCACTAATTTGAAAAAAATATGCACCCCTTTGTTCATTGCAGCACTATTTACAGCAACCAAGAGATTGATAGATGACTGGATAAAGAAGATCTATAGATGTAAAAATGGATGATATGCTAGAACACCACTCAGCTGTTTTTTAAAAAAAGATAAAATCTTGCCATTTGTGACATGAATGAATCTAGAAGGGATTATGCTAAGTGAGATTAGTCAGAAAGAGAAAGACAAATACTGAGTGATCACACTCATTTGTGTAATATAAAGAAGCAAAGCAAGCATACAGACAAAACAATGCAAAAATCAACCCTTGGAGTCTGACAACAGATCTGAGGTTACCAGAGGGAAAGGGGGTGGGAGTGGGAACAGAGGTAGTGAGAGTCCAAGGGACAGTAATGGAGGACAGTTAGAAAGCTCGTGGTTACTGTTTGAGCCAGCCATCAGCACAGAGTCATAGTGATGCCAACGCAGTTTAACACCAAAAGCTAGGAAGGTAGTACAATTAAGTGTGAAGTACAGGTAAACTGCCAACTCCAAGCCTGCATGCCAAGACTCAGGGCTACTGAATGGAAATAAATCATAACAGAGCTAATATGAAGCCCTCTAATCAATTCAAGAAGAGACCACTGATGGGCCAGTAAGAAAATTTGTTTCACCTTGAAACACTTAACAACAGGTTGAGGTTGGAAAGCAAGATCCTAGATCCCTTAAAACCAAGGTCTCCAGCCCATCTGGTTGCTCCCTCTCTGGAAGACCCGCTCTTTCTTTGGGAGTGTCTCTTCTTCTCTTTCTAAATAAAATCTCTTTTGCTTCACCCCTGTGCTTTAACTCTCCTTCCTTCTAACGCACTCTCTGGTCTGTGCTCTGGGAAAATCTTTTCAGAGACACCAGTTCCCACAACAACTGAGGAAGCAGAGACATGCACACATGTTCACACTATATCACACTTCTCTGAAAAAGCATTTAAAATACTCCTCCCTTCTCCAACTACTTATGGAAGGATGAGTTTTCTTCATTATATTTCATCCCACAGAACATGCTACAACAGATTAAATGTACAAGCAGATATAAGGATTCAGCTACAGGGGTAACCTGATGCCCTAGCAGGTTAGTCTAGTGCAGTACCGTCCACATACATCCCAGCAGGCCCAGTTCAGTTCAGGACTCAGAAATGACCAAGATGGACGACTAGTAAAATCAATGAAGTGTTTCTTTCTTCTTTCTTCCTGCCTGCCTGCTTGCTTTCATTCCTATCAGCACCTTTGTTTAAAAAAAAAAAATCTGGCTGTGTTCTGTTCATCTATATAGTAAAGAGACAATAAAAATATAAGCAATGCTACTCTCTAAGTCTTTGAGAAAATATGCTTATTTTTTCATAAAAAAGAGCTATGATTTTATGATTTATAGGAAACATGTATTTGGCCCTTCAGATAACCAAAAATAAATTTCTCATATATATTTGGTCTTCATCTACAGTTCTGAGCTCACAGTTCCCCAAATTCTTGGGATTTCCTAAGTAATGAATGTTGTTGGCAATGATTCAGTGTAGATTTTTTCTATCAAATGAACTTGTATAGAACTGTAATAAACAATGGAACTCTACTCAGTCCTTAGAAGAGATGAAATCCTGTTATTTGAATTAACATAGATGTATCTAGAGGGGATTATGCTAAATGAAATAAGTCAAAAGAAGAAAGTCAGATACCAGGTGATCTCACTCATAGGTGGAATGAGAACAGACAAGCAAAGGAACAGATGAAACATTGGACGTTGACAATAGAACTGAGGTTATGAGTAGGGAATGGGGTTGGCGGAGGCAAGTGGTGGTGGGGCCCAACGGACAGTGGTGAAGAACTCTTTGTAATTGGTGGAGGAGAGATGTGTTGACACATATTTGAGGAAGGGGGAATGTGCACATATGGGGAAACTACACATATGAATTTATATTAATTTGTAAACCAAAGTTAACTATAAAATACTAACAAAAAATGAACAGTTACAGTTAAAGTTTGAATGGCAGGGGCTGCCATGCTCCACATCTGGTTGTTGCTGTTTACATTCCTTTGTTGATCCTACGTGATCAGAAATGTTCGCAGGTACATGGTAAGCTCCTGTGTCATGGTCACAGCAGGCTCAGAGGCCATGGATACTGATAACGAATTTGTCTGTTTTCTTGTCTTTAGCCATGACTCTGTATCTACTGCCTCATCTTGAGGCAGTTCACATACATCCTGCTAGTGCAGCCCACATACATCCCAAGGACCCAGGTTCTCGTCCAGGGTCCAGGGGCAACAACTGATATGAACAACTAAGTAAATGAAATAAATAAAAATGTTTCTCCCCACCCCTCTCTTCCTGTCTTCGTGCTTGCTTGCCTTCATTCCTGCCTGCATGATAAGGAGAGAGTGAGGAAGGGAGGGATGAAGGAAGGAAGGAAAGAAATGGGTCCACACTGCCTGGAGGGCCAGCCATGTGATTAGAAGGTTAGAACCTCCAGTCTCACCCCCAGACAGCCAATGGCCAATGATTTAATCAATAATGAAGCCTTCATAAAACCCAAAAAGAGGAACTTCAGAGAGCTTCTGGACTGGTGAACCTGGAGTCAAGGAGAATGGCGCTCCTGGAGAGGGCGTGCAAGTCCTGTGCTGTCCCCCTAATGCCTTACTCTATGTGTCTCTCTTCCATGGCTGATCTGGTGAGTAAACAGCTCTCTGAGTTCTGTGTGCCACTCTAGGAAATTAATCAGACTTCAGGCAGGGGTCACGGGACTGTCTGATTTGCAGCCAGTTGGTCAGAGGCACTGATAACATGGCTTGGAACTGGCCCCTGAAGTCTAAGGCGGGGTTTGTGGGAAACTCCAATCTAGCCAGTTGGTCAGAAGCACAGGTTGCAGGGCTTTTGATGTGCATCTGAGGAGGAGCACAGTCTTGGGAGACTGAGTCCTTTACCTGTGGAATCTGATGCCATCTCTGGTTAGATAGTGTCAGAACTAAGTTGAATTCTTGGATACCATCAGGGTGAATTGCTTGCTGGTGACAGGATGCCTCCACATACTCATGCTGGAACTGGGTCCAGGAACCCTAAACAGGTACTCTTTATGTTAATATGCAAAGAATTACTAAATATATTTAGAAATAAATAGGCATCTTAAATTTTCTATTTTAATTTCTAATATGGCAAATATTGATAACTGGAATTCACAGAAGCAACATTCTTTGGGATCCTCAGTAAGTTTCAAGAGTATAAAGGAGTCCTGAGACCAAAGGTTTCAAAAACTGCTGTCCAGCCTTTCACTTGGATCCCTGCCCCCCACCCAGGACAACTGGCCTCCAGTATGTGCTTTAACACTTTGTAGGATGGGAAGGTCACCACATTTTGGAGCAGCTGGTTTTATCTTTGGACTGCTCTGTCTGCTAGAAAGTTCTGGCAATGGTTCAAAAATCTGTTTTGCAGAGGCGTCCACTGACTGGTCTTAGACCTACTGCTTAGTTTCACATGTTGCAGTTTAGAACCTTCATCCAGGTCTGGAAGATGGTATCAATTGCCATTCACAGAGGCCCCAGAGGGAACCAACCTTTCCTTTGGGTGACTAAAGTACATGAGCATGTTTCTGAGTCAGCCAGTGATTTGTAGGAAGCCATGCCAAGTCAGACAACTCACAGCTGCTTTTCCAGGAACCAGAAGATCATCTCTAGCCTCACACTGAATTTGAGAAACCCATTTTGTTGTTATTTTTTCCCAGTAAATTAATTGTTCCATTATAAATCACGCATGTTTATTTAGGAAAACGAAGAGCCAAAATTGGGTCACAATTAGCCCTGAATTTCTTGTGTTGGCATTCCCTTCCAGGCTTTGCCCTGAATGCTATTCTTACTAAACAATCCCTATAAACAGATATGTGTGCTATGCCTCCAGAGTCTCTTGGTTGACAGGTCGCCTGCCCTGTGGTGGAGGGGTCAGCTGTTGGTCAGCCCCTAGAGACAGCTGAGGAGCATCAGAGGAATATGAAGCTCCTGAGAAGGATCCTGATTCTTCTGATTTCTAAAAGCACTTTCTGCCAGATCTCTTTAGACCGTGGGCTCAGAAGGGGCAGACACTATTAACTATAGCAGTAATTTGCCTGTGATGGGGTGGGGGTAAAATATGAAGTTCTTCTGGAAATTCTACTTCTGAGAATCTATCCTAAGGCAATGATGAGAGATTTAGATGGCATTATTTTGTCTATCGTTATTCGTAAAATTTGGAATCAAGCTACATGCTTTGTAATGAATGTTTAGTTTAAAAACTATCTTTAGGGAGCAGGGGCATACAGAAAATCTCTGTACCTTCCCTTTAATTTTGCTGTGAACCTAAAACTTCTCTAAAAAATGAAGTCTTAAAAAATAAAAACTCTGTATGATTGTATATTCTCTGCTGGTTAAAAATAATAAATGACATTTACAAAGCCATTTTAATGACAAGAAAATTCTTAACGGTATTAGCTACCGACTATATTACTAGCATACACTTTTTAAATATTTGTTGATTAAAACTGAAAAAAGCAGAATAAGAAACTGTACAGACAATACATTCTCAATTATATAAATATTTTTGTAACAAAGTGAAAAAAAATCATCGTAATGGTTTGCACTAATATATCTCATGTGGAGGAAGTTGTATTTGTGAAAACACTTTGAAATACCCAGCAGGCACAGATGTCAGCAGATGCCTACCTCAGAAGAGTGAAGTGCTTTACATGAAGCAAAGAAAGAATTTGCTTTATTGCTTGTGAAAAGGAGGGGGAAGGAAGAAGGCACTGGTTAACCTCTCAAAATTAAAAATAATAAATTTAACTCACTCTGGGTTAAGGGGAGAAAAACAGTTATCTAGTTGGACAAGGTCGGATTCAGGGATCAGGCTTTGTCCTCCATATTTGAGTTCTCTTTCCAACTTAGATATTGTTTTCTTTTGTACTGATTGACTCTCAAATGGGATCTTCACATGTGGTGGCAAAGATGGGCACTGACTACACTAGATAACCCTTTTACCAGCACAGTGACCCCAGGGACAAGAGTCCTTCATTCACCAAGCATTCGCACAAGCCTATCCCTGAATAATAGTCTGGCCAAGGAAATGGAATGTGCTAATGATCTGGGCTTGGTCACTTATTTGAATCACTGGAGTAGGGTGCGGTCAGCCCTGCTCAAGTTATTTAGAGGTTCCAAAAAGTAATATGTAGGGGTCATGGCATGAAGCTTCTAAAACTCCTGGAATTGCCTGAATGGTAATATGGTTATTGATGAGTCCTTGGGATCATTCCTGAGTTTACGCAAATGAGGGGACTTGTGAGTCGTCTCAGATGATTGGGCTCTTACATAGCTTTAAGATGCAGACTGGTCACCAGAAAGACCACCCACTGATCAGAAGGCTGGGACTTTGAGTCAGCCCCTCTCCAGGGAAGGGAGTGGTGTTGGAGATTGAGTTCAGTCACATGGCCCGTAATCTAATCATTCATGCCTATACAATGACATTTCTACAAAACTCTGGACACCAAGGCTCAGTGGTGATTCCTGGTTGGTACACACATTGCTGGAAGATGAGGTGACCAGATTCCATGGGGAGAGGGCACAGAAGTTTTGTGTTTAGGATCCTGCCAGGCCTTGTCTCATGCGTCTCTTCATTTGGTTGTCTGATTTGTATTTTTAATAATAAAACTGTAGTTGTAAGTATGGTGCTTTCCTGAGTTCTATAAATTGTCTAGAGAATTATAGAACCAGAAGAGGGGTTATGGGGACCCTCTAATTTGTAGCCAGTTGGTCAGAAGTATGGATGACCTGGGACTCCACTTGCTACTTGTATTTAAGGTGGGGGCAATTTTGTTGGGGACTGTGCCCTTAGACCTAAGAAGTCTGACACTAATTCTGGGTGCTTAGTGTCAGAACTGAATTTAGCACACCATATGGTGTCAGGACAGTTGGGGTTGAAATGAATAGGTTTGAGTCTGGATCCATACACCACAAAACAGAGAAAGAGGAACCAGAAGCCCAGAGGCTGGGTGGCTATGGTAACAGAAGACACTGAGAAAGAAATGAAATATTGAGGGCTTTGAATTTCAATAAGATATGATTTGGAGAGGAGTCCAAAACAATTTTATCTCAGTTTTTCAGAGGAGGATCCCAGCTGAATCTGAGTTACATGCATTTATCTTTGCTATATAAATACTGTGCTCACAGTTTTTCACCTTTATGAACTGATTATAAGTAGCTTTTCCAAGTAAGTAAACTTCTTTCACTTATGGTCAAAACTTGCTTATCTTATACATGTGTGCAAAGGCTGTCTAGTCACTCTTAAAGTCAAGTGTAAAAGCAGAGAATGGAAGTGTTATCTGATTGCAGGGTGGTGGAGTTGCAGGCGAGTGCAAGAGAAAACCAAGGGGGCAAGATACTAAGTTATGTCCATTCTGTCCATTAGTTTTTTTTAATCAAACCTGGTTTAAAAAAAAACAAAAACAAAACCATTATCAGTGCTCGTTAGTAAGGAAATACAAGAATGTACTATCTTTATGGAGATCACACTGTCTACCGGACAACCCACACAAGACTTTTTAACCAGAAGCATCCACCCCAGGAACCAGTTGAAATGGGAACATTAGTTTATGTGATCTGATGGTCCTGGGTCCGTACTGCTCCCTAACACATTGTGTTCCTCTGTGCTGCCACCCCCTCACCCCCACCTCCCATGCTGTTCTGGACTTTCTAGCATTTTTGGCTTATACGGAAAGAACAGACAGAACCTGGCTAATGTGTCTTGTCCCCTTGACTTTCTCTTGCACTCACCGTACAAATCCACCATCCTGCAATCAGTGAACACTTCCTATCCAACTTGGGGTCAGGTAACCAGGGACGAAAGCCTGAGCAGAGGCTTGAAGGATTGGTGAGAGGCAGTCAGGAAAAAGCTAGAGAGGCAGGGACCCCAGTACAAAAGTGCGGAGGTGTAGGACAGCACGCAGCCAACCTGGCAAGGCAGAGTCAGGTTTGTGTGGAAAAAGGACAAGAAGTGAGACACTAATAATTACAAAACATTTAAGATGGGCTAGGTGCTGGCGCACCCTGGTGGAGTAGCAATTAGGTCAGTCCCCTCCGAAGGAATGCAGCCAACCCCATGCCTGGGTTGGAGTCCCAGGGTCAGGGGAAACAACCAATGTGAACAACTAAATAAAAATAAAACACAGTGCTTCTTCCTTCTCTCTCTTCGTGACTGCCTGCCTACTTTCTTTCGTTCCTGCCTGCAACTTTCCTTTAAAAAAAAATGAGCTAGGTGCTAAATCTCTTAGATGTTTTAATTTATAAAAACATCACAGTGACCTTATGAGAGAAAACACGGCTTCTTGAATATATAATGAAGATTAGACACTGTTCTATGTGAGAAATTTAATCTCCACAATAACTATCTGAAACTGGTACTGTTATCATTTCCATTTTATTGACAGAAAAGTAAGGCAAAAAGAGGATTAAAAAATGTGCCCAAGGTCATGCTAGTAAACATGGGATTTGAACCCAGGTATCAGCAGCTATGCTCATCACCTGACAGTTGAGAGAGCATGAGAATAAGGTAAGCCATTTAGGATTTCATCTCAAAGGCCTCTGGAGAGATTTAGGCAGAAAGCAAACCATGCTGACTAGCATTTAATAATCATTCCAACTACTCCATGGAGAATGATAGTAATAGTAAGACTGGAGAAAGATGCCCCCTGTAACTCAGAAAGCTAAAGCACAACCTATGGAAGCCATGAACCTGGGTTTGTGACCCAGGTTTGAGATCTAGGGTGAGGGTCGTGGGGGAATAGACTGGAGAAGATTTGTTAAGTTAGATGAGAAAAGATAAGAATGGAGCAGGGCAGTGGAAATACAAAAAAGGGGTGGGAAACTGGAGAGAGATACTCAGGGCACAGAAGAGTTCATCAATGCGTGCACCCTGGTGGGGCATCCGTTAAGTCAGTCACCTCTGAAGAGCAAGTCACATATCCCTGGGTTAAGTCCTGGGTCTGTTGGGGCAAGTGGGAGACAACCAGTGTGAACAATTAAACAAAAAATGGAATGAAGATGCTTTCTCCTCTCTTCCTGCCTACCTGCCTACTTGCCTTCATTGTTGCCTGTACCTGTCCTTAAAAAAAAAAAAAAAAAAAAAAAAACGAAAAGAAAAAAGCAAATGTCTACCAATGCTTTGTATGCAGATTGAGAAGAGTTATAAGGACAGAAGTCTAGAGAGACTAACACTTAAAAGACAGGCAGAGAAAATCTACTGAACCCTAGAGAGTGTCAAGAAAGGGGTCTTCGGATGTGAATTTCTTTAACCAGAAAGATGTCACTCAGATTTTTAAGGTAAAGGAAACTGCAGCACTGTGTTCTTTAAGTTTGATGCATAATAATCGCAACCAAGTTTTGAGCAGTACCTTCCAATTTCTAAAACATGCTTTCTCATATTCTAGTTTTTCTCTTTCATTTAAATCTAACATATCTTCTTACTAATTTTTAATGGGCTAAAAAGTACTTTATCATAAGGTGCAATTTTCTTAAGCATTGGGAATTTTTGCATTTAGATGCATCTATGTAGCCCCCATCCAATCACTAAGGGAACCACTCCAGACCTCAAGGGTGTCCTTGCTGCCCCTTCTCAACCATCAACCCTCCCACCCTGAGATTAGCATACTTCTGTCTTCAATAACCTTTCATCCGTTCTTTAACTTCTATCAGTTCTTAAATTTCATAAGACTGAAATAAGACCGCATATATTATTTTGTGTCTGGTTTCTTCCACTCAGTATAATAGCTGTGAGTCTTCCATGATGTTTCAAGTTTCAATAGTTTGTTCATTGTTATTACATTATTATGCCCAAGGATAACAATATCTACCCCTAATGACTGTTCTAGGAATTAAATGTGACCATAACTTACGAAATGAATGCTATTGATTACTTGGCTTTGGTTTAGTATCAAAACACTTTAACCTTCACAGAGAAATCATTATGCCCTTTTCACAGGATTTGGTGATAATTTTGAAGCAGAGTGAGGAATTAAATGATGGTGAGCTGGAAAACTAGTTTTCTGGGGACAGAGCCCCAATTTGTAGTGTTTGTTGATATTTTCAGTATAATCCTTCCATATGGCTGATATCAAGCTACCAAAGTTTAATAAGTGACCAGCAAAATTCCTGGAAAATTAACAACAAGTTCTGTAATACTGGTGAGCCAATCGGAGCACACCACCAAATGATTCAAACTTAGAAGCTCAGACCAAGTAAGGTCTCACACCTGAAAATGATATACGTTGTAATGCAATGTTAATTCAATTTAAAACATGCCTATTTCAAAATATGAGCTGGTATTTTCTGATGGATTTCAAACTGACCTCAAAATTGATATGTTTATAAACTTTCATTTTCATTAGTAAACTGGTGAGTTTACCCATTACTAAAACGTGATATGTATTTGCTAAAATTAGGCTGTTACTAGAGTTTATTTCAAACTCTAATTGTTCCACTAAAAGGTCTGATTCTAGGCCAATCTTCAAAATCACACTTTGTCCACTGCTGCTCATGCCCTCAAATAGCTAGAACGCTCTTAAGTGGAGACATGGACTCTTCATTATCAGAGTATTAAATCCTGATAGGCTTATCTTGAGTTGTTGTGATTTTTAATTGATACCATTCTTCCTCTAGGGTCTATATTACTATAAGATTAGCTTCTCCTTTTTGATGTGTCAAGATTATTAAGCATTATAGAACAGGTAATGACACATTTTCATCAGCAGTATTTTGTTCCACTGTTTTCTAAGAACTAGACTTTGAGACATGTACAGATCATAGTTCCATTATGATAATCCAGACCCCCATTACTAAAGCTGATACAAGTATCTAAATTTTGGTTTTGGGCTCACACTTCCACGGTGTTATGTGCGGCTGCCTGTAAAATGCTATTAATTATTTATTTATTTATTTTGAAAAGAAAGGTGCAGGCAGGAATGAAAGCAAGTAGAGAGGCAGGAGGAGAGAGGAGGGATAAGCACTTTGTCATACATCTTGCTTGTGTCCCCAATCCAGGATGCAAACCTGGTCCTTGGAATGTATTCAGTCTGCGCTTCACCAGAGGTAGTTGACCAAACCATCACTCCACCAGGGCGCACCGAAGTGGTGTCATTTAAACAACTTAAGCACACTCTCAACATAAATGAAATTAAATTACTTGGCTACTGTTAACTTTACAAAGCATTATTTAGAATTCAAATTTTATGAAAGTACCTTTTCTCCCTTCATTGAAATAATGTCAACCCTATTAGATATACATTTGCATTCTTATATATGCTAAAAGGTGGGAACAGGGAAATAGAGAAGTGTACCAAGGTTTAAAAACAATTTCCATACACCATGCCAGGAGGCAATATGATATAGTGGAAGACATGGACTTTGGAATCAAAATGATTGGAATACATTCTTAGTTGTGTGACCTAGAGAAAGATGCTTTTCTCTCTCTCGGTTTCCTTGCATTAAATGAAGCAAATGCCAGCTGCCACAGAAAGATATTTTAAAGATTAAATGCTTTAAAAGAGATGCATAGATCCATGGAAGAGAATCAAAGAGTCCAGAAATAAATCCCCGTGTCGCTGGATATACAGTTAATTAATATTTGACAAGCAAGCCAAGAATAGTCAATGGGGAAAGGATAGTCTTTTTGAAAAACAATGTTTGGAAAACTGGATATTCACGTGTAAGGGAATGAAAATGGAACGCTATCTGTGCACCATTCATAAAAATTAACTCAAAATGGACTTAAATGTAAGACATGAAACCTAGAAGAACACATGAGGGAAAAGCTACTTGGCTTGGTCTTGCTAACAATATTTGTGAGTATGATACTGAAAACACAAGCAACAAAACCAAAAATATATAAATGGCGCTAGACCAAACTAAAGCTTCTGCAGAAAAAAATGATCTATAAAATAAAAAGGCAATTTCCCAAAAGGGAAAAAATTGCAAACCATATGTCAAATAAAGGGTTAATATCCAAAATAGATATAAATCAATAGCAAAAAGACTGATAATCCAAAATTTTTAAATGGGCGGAAAATCTGAATAGGCTTTGGAAAAAATTAGAAATGATTCCAAAGAAGACATACAGATGACCAGTAGGTCCATGAAAAGATGCTCAACATTACTAATCATCAGGGAAATACCAGAGATGATGTGTTTTCCCTAAGGTGGAGGAAAGGGAACCCTGTGCACTATTGGTTGGACTGTGCAATGATACAGCTTCTTTGGTAGACAGCATTAAAATTGAATTATCATCTGATTCATCAATATTATATCTGGGATATATCTGAGGAAATTAAATCACTATCTTGAACCACATATTCATTGAAGCATTATTTGTAATACTAAGACATGGAATCAAGATAAAGGTCATTGATGAAGGAATGGATAGGGATACAGTTATAGACACAAATATCAATACCATGGAATATTATTCAGTCATCAAAAAGAAGGAAATACTTCTATTTGGAACATGAATGAACCTTGAAGTTATTATGCTTGTGCTAAGTGAATAGACCAGAGAAAAAGACAGGTACTGTATATTCTCACTCTGTAGAATCTGAAAGTTGAACTCGTAGAAATAGAGAGTAGGATTGTCACTGTCAGGGTCTGGGGTGAGGAAAATGGGGAGAGGTTGGCCAAAGGATTAAAAATAAAAAGGTTGGTGCACCTTGGGGAAGTAGAGGTTGTCACAGCCCACATATGTCCCAAGGACCCAGGTTTGCTTGTTGGGGCCGGGAACAACAACCACAATGAACAACTGAATAAAATAAAGTGCTCCTTTCTCTTGTCTCTTCTTTCCTGTCTGCCTGCCTACTTGCCTTCATTCCTGCCTGCACCTTTATTCAGAAAAATAAAATAAAAAATAAAATCTACCATCATGACCACTTTTTTTAAAGGAAAGGTGCAAGCAAGAATGAAGGCAAGTAGGCAGGTAGGCAGGAGGAATGAGAAGGAAGAAGCTCTTTATTTTTATTTAGTTGCTCACACTGGTTGGTACCCCCAGACCAATGACTGGGACCCAGGGGTACATGGCTGCACAACTTTGGAGACTATTGCCCCAACTGCTACTCCTTGCATATCTTTTTTTTTTTTTTTTTTTTTTTTTTAAGGAAAGGTACAGATAGGCATTAAGGTGAGTAGGCAGGCAAGCAGGAGGAGAGAGGAAGAAGCACTTTATTTATTTTTAGTTGTATATTTTAGTTGTTCTGCCTAACCTGGAATGCAAACCAAGGTCCTTGCGATGTATGAGGCCTGGGATTCAGCCATAGGCTGTACCAAACCACTACTCCACCAGGTTACCCCTGTCAACCATTTTTAATTGTGCAATTCATGGTAAGTACACTCATATTGTTGTGCATCCAACTTTCAAAACTCTATTCATCTGGCAAAATAAAAACTATAGCTATTAAGAAATAACTCCCAGCCCCACTCCCTTCAGCCCTTGAAAACAATCATTCTACTTTTTCTATGAATTTTACTCATCTTGGTACGTCCTATTCGTGGAATCATTTTTAATCTTCTTGTGACTGACTTAATTCATGTAGCACAACATATCAAGTTTTATCCATGTGGTAGCATGTGTCAGAATTTCCTTTTTAAGTCTGAAAAGTATTCCATTGTATATATCAATCACTTTTCATCCATTCATCCACCAATGGACACCTAGATTGCTTCCATATTTTAGCCTTAGGGGATAATACTGCTGTGAACATGAGTGTACAAATATCTTTTCAGTTCTTTTGGGTAAACACCCAGAGTGGTATTGCTGGATCATACAGTAATTACATTTTCAGTTATCTGAATAATCTCCATACTCTTTTCCACATGGCTACACTATTTTACATTCCAACCAGTAGTGCGCAAGAATTCCAAGATGACTTTTTAAAATATATTTTTAAATTATAGTATACCATACTAACATCAAAAGATAGTAAAGGATAAAAAGACAGGCATTACTATGAGTTTCTTGAAGAGTCTTCAGAGGTGGACCAGGCTTAGACACACATTTTCAATTTTGGAATCATTAGTATATGAACAGTATTCGAAACCGTGAAACCAGATGAGGTCCCTTAAGCAGAAAGTATTACTTGCTTTTTGTAAGAGGCATTATTCTAAGTGCTTCACAAGTACTATGTCATGTAATTCTTACAATAAGCCTATGATGTAATGACTATCTTCGCCTCCATTTTACGGTAATTTACCTAAGGTCTTGCAGTTGTTAAGGCTGGAGTTGCACTTGGACCCAGAGCCAACAGACTCAAATGCCTCTCTTGTCATTTACCATGAAGTGTATGGATCTGGAGCTTTATGGACCCTCACTTGCACCGGCCTCTTCCGAGACTCGAAGAGTTGTAGCAATGTGGTTGCTTCATTAGATGTTTTCAAAATTTTGCAAAGACAAAAATGTTTCACTACCATTAAGACCACTTTGTCTTTCCACTGCAGCTATTCTTCATATAGAGTTGTGGTGGAAAGACTGCAGACATTTCTGGGGCTCTGCTAAGGGGAAGTTGAGTTGAGGATTTCTTTTGTTTTGGTTTAGTTGGATATATTTATGTATGTGAATATAGAGATATATCCACAGTCGCTTTCATGTATAATTATTATCAGCCATTTCTGTGTCAGAATGGTTTCCAAGAGTTTTCTTATGCCAGCTACCAACATTGTGACATCATGGTGCAGAGGCATTAACATTCATCAATATTCAATATAAACTCATCCTATAGTGCGAGTTACATAGTCCCAGATGATTTCTCCAAGTTTAGATTTCAGCCACAAATGGGGTACCCAGGCTGCCCATATTTCAGCCCAGCAGATTACACACTCGGGGTTTCCCACAATGCCATTCTCAGGTTCAATAATTACATTGAATGACTATAGAACTCAGTAAAGTGCTATACTTACTGTTACAGTAAGAACACTATGGCTTGCCCTAGGTGGCTCCAGTGCCTACCTGGGATGCAGTTCACATACAGCCCAAGGACTCAGGCTTGTGCCTGGTGCTGAGAAGAACAAGTAAAACGAACAGCTAAATAAATAGAATGCTTCTTCCTCTTCTCTCTTCCTGCTTGCCTGCCTTCACTCTTCCCTATCTTCCGCCCTCTTAAAAAAAAAAATAAATAAATAAATAAATAAATAAATAAATAAATAAATAAATAAATAAATAAGGATACAAATGATCACCTGACGAAAATTAAATACTTGTAGTTCTAGAAGGATCCTGTGCACAGGAGTCTGTCCCCAGGAGTCAGGGTACACCAAAAACACACAAGGTCCCCAAATCTTACAATTCCCCCTCACCTTCTAGGAGGTCAGAGGGTGGAGATGAATGTTCCCACCCTCTAATTACCCATATGATCTTTCTATTGACCAGGAACCATTCTGAAGCCATTTGAGTCCCCATTCTGAGTTATCTTATTAACATAAACACAAGCATGGTGCAAGGGGCTCATAATGAACAGCAAAAAACACTCGCATCACTCAGGAAATTCCACTGGTTCAAGTTGCTCTCTGCCAGGAACTGCTGTCAAAAACCAAACATATATATTATATGACAGTCTGTATGAAGTTGCACATGTATCAAAATCAGGACTCCAATTTCTCACTTATTTTATTGAAATTTTAAAACATATCTGTCCAAATGTCAGTTAAAATTTTATATTAGAGTTTTAATAACTTATTGAACTTTTTTTCCATTTTGCTTGTGCTCAGGTTTCTCTTCCAAGTCTTGGAATACATATTTTAGAAGAAATGTTTTCGTATCTGTATTTCAAGATTTGAACAACTTTACAACGTAGATTCTCTCATTATGCTTTGACTTTTTAAAGAAAAATCCACATTGAATGTGTGTTGAAACTACTCCACCTACAAAAAACACAAAAAAGAAACACAATTATAATTAAAATCATGTAATTAGTATCCTCATAGAAGACTGAGGATCTATAAAATAAAAACAGGGGTTTTTTTTTAAAGGGAAATTCTCTTGCAAATTAACACTATAACTGCCAAAAATTTCAATGAAATTCATAGATGGTAAAATGAATTTCCCATAAAATGGGCGGGGGGGATGTATAAAATGAGAGACAAAAAATCGGAAGTTTAACATTTGTCTAACAGGAGAATGAAAAACGAGAAAAGCAAATGGCAAAGATAAAATTGACAGAGAACTAATAAAAATTAGTTTCCTGGAACAGAATGACATGAGTCCTCACATGGAAAATGCCACAAAAGCCTAGCACAATGAGGGAGGGACTCAAGATTCACACTCAGATTATTGTGAAATAGAAGGAGTACAAGGATTAAGAGGAGAAAGGCAGATCACATGCAAGGTATAGTATCTGACTGATGTAAGACTTGTCATGAGGAATGTGGGACAGCAGAAGACTATTGACAATATCTTTCAAATTTTGAGAAAATCTGAGCATGCTCTGTTGACCTGTGAGCAGTCCCACATACATCCCAAGGTCCTGGGTTCAAGACCCAGGGCTGAGGGAAAACAACCAATGTAAACAACTAAATAAAAATAAATAAGGAGCTCCTTCCTCCTCTCTCTTGCTGCCTGCCTGCCTACTTGCCTTCATACCTGCCTATATTTTTCCTTTAAAAAAGCTTTTTTTGAGGAAATCTGACTTTATACTTGTACAATCTGAGCTAAAACGCAAACATCTCTGGGGATAATATAATATCCATGTGTCCATCAGTCAAAAGGAATAAATGCTACAGAAAATAAAATATAGAGGATTCCCTACTCCAAGTCAACTATTTTCACAAATTGGGAGTGAATCTTCTAGTCTGTTGCTACCTGTATGTGTAGCTATCACCATAGATAATGGAGAGTTAAATGTCTGAAAAGTATCTGAAGTGAAATCCCAGAGAATGTTATCTTTCTGCAGTTACTTGATACTTTCTCTGTTCTGTGTACAAGGAACATAGCTCACTGCCAGGACATACTCAGGTTTTCTGGGGCCTGAAACAGATAATTTGGAAGGTTCTTTTAAAAAAATATTAAAGAATATTAAATTATGAATAAAAAATATAATTGACAATACCCTTTCTTTAGAGAAAATAACAAAATACAAGTTTTTAAAAGCTACTGGTCAAAGAAATACAAAATTTTTATTTATTAAATCTCTATATACTTTTTCCTCTATAACCTTTAACTATTTTTAATCACCTCCTTGTGGGACACTGATTTTATAATACCACTTTCAATGGAAGGAGCAGAAAGATATTCGGTCTTGTTTCCATGGTTGATCAAAATTCATTTTGTGGTAGTTGATAATTTACAAAAGTTTCTTTCTGCTTCCCACATCATTACTGGTAATGTGTATAAAAATTGTTAGGATTGTTGTCAACCTTGAAAAAACCTCTCTCTTGCCATCTTGAGTTTTTTATGTTTCATAACAATCTGCTTTTAGTTTGTGGATGTACCATCTTCTATGGGGATACTAAGTAGATGATTCTTTAAAATTCATTTATTTCATTTTGGGAGTCATTCCCCTAAGTTATCTCATATCCCCTAAGTTCCTCTAGAGTTAATAATTTTTGTTTGTCTTTCCTGTCCTTTATGTTTGACTTAATGTGGGACCAACCTGATTGTTTTTACACACTTGAGAAAGAAGGGAGAGGAGAAGGGTGGTGGCTTTTGTGAGGGAAGATGGCTGGAGGCTCAAAGCTTTGTTTCATAATGAGCAGGCAGAGAACCACCAACAATGCTATTCAGAAATCCTAAAACCTCCACACGGAAGATAATTCTAATTCACTCCATTTCTTGAGAATAAACCAACTGTTTTTGTTAGCAGAGCCTCCAGACAGCGAGAAGACTGACAGCGGGGCAGGCACTGGAAAGGTAGACAAAACAGCACTTTATTGAAGCACTGGTGCTGGCCCAGGGGTATTGTTACCCAAAGCTGAACCACAGGCGGTCTAGGGGAGCTCCTTTTATACTCTGAGGTAATGATTCATTTCCATGACTATATGTGGTTACTACTGGCAACTCTTATCAGTTATGTACAGCTGCAGAGTAGGGAGGCCATGCTTGTTTGTCCTTAGTCACCATTAACAGTATGTAGCTGCAGTCTCCGTAGTACCATGGAAAATTCCTGGCAGACTAACTTTTGCATTGGGGTCATGGAAAAGGTCTTTCTACCATAGTTTCTAGCAAGGTGAGGGGATGATCCTAGCAGCCAGACCCTATGCACACAGGAATGAGGAGGGAGAATTGATGACTCAGCTATATAGCCCGCTTATCTTCAGAGTATGGTGCAAAAATATGAGAATACCAGCATAAAAAACTTCTGGAACTATTCGCCTCCAAGAGCCATCACTTTTGAAGGTTACTGCTCAGAGGAGTCTATTTTGGCATCTTCCTTTCAGCATGCAAAGGTAAATCTCAGCAAGAGTTATGTCTCTCGGGCTTTGCCTGAGGGCTATTCAATGCCCTCAGCCATGAGGCCCTTTCTCTTCTACAAGCTCACAGCTCAGAAAACACTTATCAATGCTCATCTTGCAAGAGTGTGAGCAAGGTGCAAAGATGTGACAAATATCAATGCCACATTTAAAATTTTTTAAACTGGGTCAGTCACAGATCTGAATAGCACTGAAACACAGATGCTTTCAAGTTGCTTTTTTTCCCCCCTGACAACAAGTTCTAATTATAAGCTGCGAGAACAACTAAATCAGAAGTGTGCATTTTTATTACAGTATGAGCACCATCTTTGGTAGGAAGATTTTGCAGTGACTACAAGGTCCCAGGTCAAAGTGAAGGTAATCTACAGATGAACCTAGAAACACAGAGCCCTAAATTCATAGAGTTTGCAGTTTGCAATATGCATACCAAAGTGGAATGCAGTACCAGTCTTAATGTGGAGGCAAAATCAAACTGATTCTGTCCAGTATCACTCTGACCAAGGGGTAAGGACTTCCCTTTGGGTCATCATAACTCCTTCAGGCCACGTCCCTCACCTTATAGTTCTGGGCTTTACTTAATTTTGTTAACATGGGAGGTTTAAAAGGGCAGGAAAGCTTGCCAAAGATCCTAGGGAAAAAGAGATCATTCCAAATTACTCCAGACTGCAATATGAGGAACAGTTGGTCACCCAACCCGTTCCTATTTCATGGTTTTTCCTCTTTCCAGTCATCACTATTCCTCTTGCATCCCCTTTCAGATTTCTCCACATCTTCCTCTTTTGTGGTCCATGGTTAGTACCACCCCCACTTTCTTTTCCTATCCTAACCCGTGGTCATTTATCTGGTTTCTGTGAGTAGCAAAAACGGTAAGATTGCAAACCAAACTTTATCTGGAGCAACATTTTAGCCTTTGCAGTGGGTGACTTAATCAATACAGACCAGGAGTGGGAATTGGAAATTACCATTAGGAATGAAATTAACAAATTTGATGATCTCTGTTATTACTGGTGGCTCACGGTAAGGAAAAGAACAGTTTTTCTCTCTCTCTTTCCCTGATTCCTTGCATTAATCAACATTTTCCATCAACTGACTATCTTCCAGTTCATATTAAAGGGTCCCCATTATACTATACACCATTATACACAATTCATTAAGTACCTAAAAATACCATTTAAATGACAGCACTCTTTTAAATGCTTTTTATTATTATTTCTACTACTTTCATCATTCTTGCAAGGTAAGCACATATATCTGCATTTTATAAAGAAACAGATTACCAGAGACTGATTACCTCACTCAAGACAACCCTGCAAGAAAATATGGAATAAGAATTGGATTATTAGTCATATCTGCTGAAATGCTAAGAGACTATATGCAGGGTCAGACCAACGGGTTATCCAGACTAGAGTCTTTGTGTTGATGGCACAAAGAAAGCATTAAAGAAAGTCCTGATTACAATTCCCTAGCTCCTAAGTTAGGTGTATGCCAGCAACATTCCTACCTAAAACCTATATTCACCTATTAGTAATTCACCTAACCTTTAATAGGAATTGACTATATGTCAAGTATTGTGCTAAACACTAGATATGTCATTTCATTTGCTTCTTATTACACTCCTATGAAATGAGAATTATTACTCCCATTTTTCTGATGAGGAAACTGATACTCAGTCATTCTATAACTTTCCCAAGGTCAAGTAGCCAGTGAACAATAGAGCCATGATATTAACACAACTTGAAGAGATTCCAGAGCTTGCTTCATGTTGCCTCCACAAATCAGAAACTTTTCTTCTCAAAGCCATTTCTATGACCCATTTAGGCTTTAGGTCAAATCATTTTATGAATAAGTATAAGAATGTTGTATCTGGAACAGCTGTGCACAACAGGCCTTCAGGGTGAGTTATTCAAATGCTGAGAACTGGATGACAGTGTCTAAAAACATCGAGAAAACTTTCCATTTCCATCTGTGAAAGTCTGTTTCGGTTCATTACAGAGCAAGTGGAACCAAAAGAAGACAGTCATATGCTAGTCTGTGGATTCTTGAGGCAGGGATTGTCCCAATCACCTGCTTCCTAGAGTAGGATAAAGCACACCATCATTTTTGCCATTGAGTCCCTGCCATGGTGTTGGTAATTTTACAAATATCATCTCACTTAATCTCTACAACAATCCTGTAAGGTAGGTGCTTTTGTCTCCATTTCACAAACAGAGACTTTCAGACTCAGAAAGAGTAAGCAACTTGCTACTAATGAGTAGAAGAACTGGCAAAACTCAGGCCATCAGAGAAGGTTTCTCAGAGGGTGTCACAGCTGAGTTGTATCCTGGAGGGTGCAGTTCAAAGAGGAAAATAAGAGAAAAATTCTAATTAGCACCAGCAGAAACAGTCATGGAGGTGGGAAGAGTATGATGTGGCTCATGCCTAATTCAACAGCAATTTTTTTTAAAAAAGAAACACTTTTGTCAAGTTTTTCTAGAATATTTCAAGTTAATTTTCATAGAGATAATAGCTCAACTTCTTTTTATGCTCATATTTCACAGATTTATACTTTATTTCATTAAATTATACCATGTGGATCTGGCAAAAAATGATTTCTTAGCAAGTATCATTGACTCCTAGTAGGCATCCAGTGTAATTGGTTCTCAGTTATTTAACTTCCTTGTGACACATTTTTCTCATTTGTGAAGTGCTGTTGTGATAAGTGTTTAATTAATTAATCTATATGAAAATCTCATAACTACTCAATAAACGTTTGGGTGCAGAAGCACAAGGTGTGCCTTAACTGATAAATTTTCCAGGAGTGGAGAGCATCGGTTAATTCCACGAGTTGGTTACATGGAGCTACAGTAAAAGCTTTTCCTGTGTTAGGGATGGTATATTAGACAAGAGTGCCTATAACAGATGAAAGAAAACCTTCCCACCCCACGACTGACTTTGATTCCCTGGCTTTTTAATTAAATATACACTCTATCCTCAAGATACCTGACACACACCTTTTCCAAGAGCCTTCTTAGTCACAGGTCTGGCCTGAAGGCAGGAAGCAGAACAAAAGCAAGTTTACCTTTCTTCAACATTTGAATGGCTGCCACAAAAATAAATAATTTCCTTTCTATTCTCCCAATGGACCACTTAACACTTCTTAATCTCTCCTCCACTACAGCAGATAAATTCTCAGTAGTGTCAGATTGCAAGGCATCCACAAATTCCAAGAGTACTGCCACAAGCAAAATCTGCCATACTCTCTTGTTAGAGAAGCCTGACTATGATTAATTTCCAGTCACTGACAGCCAATCATAAGCATCCTCTATGAGCTACACCTTGAGTGGAAAATCTGTAAGGTAAGGTCCACTGGAGAAATATGGCAGAAACAAAAAAAGTTTTGGACAAGGCAGACATGATTGGATCCAAATTCAGTCTTTGTTGCCATGTGTTAGCTGTATGATGTGGGCAAGTCACCTAACCTCTGAGTCTCATTTCCTTCAACTGCACAATAAATCTTTGCTGCATCAAATCTTTGAAAAGATTTCACATTAAGGCAAAAATCACTAGCACAGGACTGGGTACATAGTAAGCATTTAATGAATGATAGCCATTATTGTTAATTATTCTCCACTGTAATCTGAGCATTGACCCATTTGGTAACTAAAAGCTGGACTTCCTGTGTTTGAATCTCGGGTCATCTACCTCTGAATTGTATGTAAACTTAGGCAATTTCCTTACTTCTCTGTACCTCATTTTTCCCTACTTTGAAATGGAAAAAGTAACAGAACCCATCTCAAAAGATTGTTGCAAGAATTAAATAGGTTTCATGTGAAATATAGACTGAGATGTAACTTCAGTATCCTAAAATGAATAAAGTATTGTCAACAAATGAAAGGATAAACATTACTATTACAAATGAAAGAATTAAATAAGTTAGTAAAATGTCTACAATAGGGTTTGAAATATATTAAGCACTTAAGTGTCCTTTATCATAGCATTACTGTGTAACTCTCTGTGTGGCTCTCCTGCGACAAACTAAGCAAACACTCTTTGAAGCTTTGGCAAGTTTATTACACTGATGGGCTCAGAGTATTCTCCAAAGTCTGAGCAGATTGCAGGTGAGTGTACACTTATATAGGTTAGAGCAGGGCGGGGGGGGGGCGATGGTTAAAGTGTGAACCTAATTAATTTAATTGTAAATTCTTCACATGGGCTATACACACACACAAGACTCTATTTGCAAGACACACACAGGATTCCATTAGCAAGACCCACACGAGAGTCCATTTGCAAGTAATTAGAGAAGTTCTTTATCTGTTGGTGACTCATCAGCTGCCTGCAACATTCCAACAAACTCAGGTCACAGGATGTTTTATGGCTATGCTAGCTTGGGCGGGTTTTACGGCTGTCTTCATGGCTGCTGGGAAGTGGGGGGCAGGCCTTTTTCCCTTACTTCTCTATTTCTTTTACCTTGAGACAAGTATTATCTTTCCTTTTCTGAATCACCAGGATGTCAAAGAGACTGTAAGAGTTTGACAAACATTAATTGAATAAACAAAACATCTTACATGTCATATTAATCATTTTACCTGGAAGTGACACTAACCCAATTCTTTAGTTATAAAGGGGGAAAAAAGACAGTGTATTACTGTTCACATTAAAATTAGCCAGGGGTGAATCTCCCTTAAGCATACTTAGCACCAAAGTCTCAAATAATTTAAAGAGGGTTCCCTTTTCCAAATTCTCTAGCGTTTGTATTTTGTTGGCTCTCTCCATGTGGAAACCATTACAGCCACTAGCAACACAAGCCTCAGAACCAGCCACTATAGCAAAATTTAAAGGAAAAAGAGTTTTTACTCCAAAAGATCCATAGTAAGAAGGAGGAAAAAGGGATGATAGGCTGGCAACATCATCAGATGTTCTGACATAGACCAAAAGGTAGTTGTCAATCTCTTTAGTTCTATATTATTCCAGGCAATAACAATCTGCCCATTTTCAACTGATCTTTAAGAACTATATCAATCTTTCTAAGTGATTTTCTAGATTTCAATAATCCAAGGGGTTGTTCTTTAAATCCATTCTAATATAAATTCTTTAAGCTTCCATTTAAAGTGCTTTTCTTCTTGTTTTGTCTGCTGTAGAAATTAAAAACAGCAAAGCAAAATCTTTATAATTCAACTTGAAGACTTTGAGGATTTCATCAATACGGTGCTACTTGGAGTAGTGAGATAAATCCAGTGGAAAAGAGAGTGCTGATCAATTAGTGCTGGCTGCCTGTCCTGGGTTCAAGAAAGGAGAGTGGTCACACACTTGACTGTGTTTGCAATCCTGATTTTTATAATTTTTCATATTACAACATTTTTAAAAAAGAAGCGTCTTCCTTTACCTAGCATCTTTACTCAAACAGGGCAGGCATAGAGGAAGTGTTGAGAGAAGTGGGATGAAGAACTATCTGTACAGAATCAACAAGCTTGTTAAATTCTTCCACGTCCTATTTAAATCTGGAGTTCTACTTACAGGACCAAAAATGACTCCCCAGTGAATCAGCAAAGACATCAAGTGTGATTAGCATTTTTGGATGCAAAAGAACACTGCCAACTGCTCTGTATCCTGATTGGATTTGCTGAGGTACCACCTCAGGTGAGAGCAAAGAAGAGATGTGAGAAAGCTTTTTTCCACCCACAAACAGCCCTTCCTTCCACCATGACTGCATCATCTGAGGTGTGATCACTGACATTAGATGTGCTTTTACTGCATAGTGTGAGCTGACAGGTAATACAGAACAGCAAGTAGACTGTTTTCGCAGTAACTTTTTCCATTTATTTGCTCCAAGAGAGAATAATACAAAAAAATACCAATCACCCAAATTCAGTAATTATAGAATTTATTCCTCTCTTTTTTTTTGTGGAAGTATTTTAAAACAAATCCCAGAACTCATGCTATTTCTTTCCTAGATACTGCATATTGTAAAGCAGTATGTGACTATTTTCTTGCATAACCACACTACTAGTAACACACCTAACAAAAAAAAATAATAAACTCTTAGACCATTGGTATACTTCTGTTATCTAAATAAATGTCTTAAAAAAAAAAAAAAAAAAGTTGGTTCATTAGACTCAGGATCCAAGTGAGGTCCACATCGCATTTGATATTTATGTCTTGAGGTTTTCAAAACCTATAACAGACTCTCCCCACCTTGAATCAGCTTTCTTTTATTTCCTCACTTTCTTTTTATGAGCTAGTCCACATTATGCATATATCTACATCTGTCCTTACTATGTCATTTAAACCTGAACCTCTCACTCCTATCTTTTATGTAAACTGAAAGTTAGTTCTAAAAAGTCTTATTAGATTCAGGTTCCTTTTCTTTTTTTCCATAAGAGGATCATCTGGAGAGTCATAGACTAGCTATCCCAACCTTAGTGAAGTTAAAATTGATTAGCAGAAGTGTACCCTTATGGCTCAGGTGGCTAAGATGCTGGTATGTGGACATGTAAAGTCCAAAGACCAACATTCATGACCAGGGGCTAGGGTGAAACACCAAAGTAAGTAAGTAAATAAATAAAGACACCTTTCCTCCTTTCTTTCTTTCTTTCTTTTTTTTTAAAGGAAAGGTGCAGGCAAGAATGAAGGTGAGTAGGCAGGCTGGCAGAAAGAGAGAGGAGGAAGAAACATTTTGTTTATTTTGTTTAGTTGCTTATTTGGTTCTTCCCCTGACCCTGGATCTTGAACCTATGGATGTCTGTGGATGATATCCTGGTGACCTTATCCACTAGGTCACCAGTGTGCATCATCTTTCTTCATTTAAAAGTGCTTCCCCTATTGCCACCCTACCCATGCCAGTTTCATTTCCTTTCTTTCTCTTTAAAAAAAAAGTTGATCAGCATGTTCTGGTGGTATCAGCTAGCTCTTCTCCATTGTAATATATAAATAGGTCTCCATAAGCCTGTCATCTAATGCTTTTTTCCTTTATTGACCTTTGCCTTAATAAATCAAATCTGTAAGATTGCAAAATGATGGTTTTTCTAATTCTGTCATTCCTTCCGTAATTACTAGATTGGAATTGTTTGTAAAGAATTTTTCCTCATCAATTGGAATGACTTGCTTACCCTGAACACTAGATTGTATTGGATAAAGTAGGACAGTTCTTAGCTATTTCCCTTTAACTGACAATTTTCAGAGTAAAGATTGTGACGTAGTTACCACCAACAGTACCCAATGAGCTTTTTTCTTTGTTTGTATGTTTTTGTTTTGGCCTTCCTCTTCCCCCTGAGGAACTCATAGACGTCTTTATTTTCTATGTGTTTCATTAAAATTAAATCACTTTTTAAAATCTATATTCAAATCATCCCATCTTTAGTCAGTTGGAGCTCCTCTATGTTGATTTTTGATTCCTTTTGCTATAACCCACCAATCTTTGCTAACTTATTTTTTGACTCAGCAAGATGTTCCAATCTCACCCTGTACTTATACTGCCCCAGACTTGGAACACCCATCTAAGAAGAATTGGCTCAATTAATTGGGGAATTTCATTGACAGACCACAACTTGGGCTGTAGAGGTTGCTCATCACAATGGGTATTTAATACTTAATTCTGAAAAGTTCAGATATAGGTTATTTTTTTAACCAAGGTTTAATTGACATTTATCAGTTTCGAGTGTATAATGTAACAACTTGGTATTTATATATATTACAACATTATGACTGTAAGTCTAGTTAACATCTATAACTATACAATTGCAAAGGTGTGCCTTGATGACCTAGCAGTTTAGTACACCAGAGTAGTCCACGTTCATCCCAAGGACCCTGGTTCAAGATCTGGGGTTGGTGGCAACAACTACAGTGAACATCTAAATAAAATAAATAAGTGCTTCTTCTTCTCTCTTCCTGCCTGCGTACTCACCTTCATTTCTGCCTGCACCTTCCCTGTACATTTTTTTAGTTTATAAGAACTCCTAAGATTTGTTCTTAGTAACTGTTAAATATGCAAAAGAGTATTATCACCATGCTATACATTACATACCCCATGACTTACTTATTTTCTAACTGGAAATTTGTATATTATGAAACCCTTCACCTATTTCCACCATTTCATGTTCCCTGTCTGCGGCAACCACCAGTCTGCTCTCTGTATCTCTGAGCTCCATCGTAAGTTGTTTTTTAATTTTTTTTTAATGTTTTTATTTTATAGATGCCTCATTGTGAGAGCATTTTCCCTTCTATGATTTATTTCACCTAGCATAATATCCTCAAGATTCATCCATGTTTTGAAAATGACAATATTTTGTTCTTTTTTGACCAAATAATATTTCATGACATGTATGTGTGTGTATATATGTATATATATATATATATATATATATGCATGTATCACATTTTTTTATCCACTTATCTATCAATGGACATTTAGATGATAAATTTTGCCATGCAAACATAGGGGTGCATATACATTTGAATTAATGTTTTAATTTTCTTCAGACAAATACCCAGAAGTAGAATTGCTAGAATATATGATAGTTCTATTACTAATTTCTTGAGGAATGTCCATGCTACTTTCTATATTGACTACACCAATTTACATTCCCACCAACAGGGCACATCCGAGCCAACACAGACTATTTTGTGCTTTTGTTGTTGCTGCTGTTTTAAAGTCATTCTAAGAAGTATTAAGTGATATCTCCTTGTGGTTTTTATTCACATTTCTCTGATGATTAGCGATGTTGAATTCTTCATAAGTAATCCCACTTCTTTTTGCTCTCATTCCCTGTGCTTTTGGTGTCAAATACAAAAATATCATCACCAAGACTGATTTCAAAAAGCTAACTGCCTATGCGCTCTGCTAGGAATTACAGTTGCAGGTCTTACAATTAAGTCTTTGATCCATTTTAAATTAATTTTGGGTATAATATAATATAGCAGTTTTGTTTCATTCTTTTATATGTGGCTGCTCTGTTTTCTCAGCACCGTTTGTAAAGATGTTGACCTTTAGTCATGTGTTCTTGGCTGTTTGTCCTAAGTTAATTGACTATCATGGATTCGTTTCTAGGCACTCTCTTCTGTTCCTCTGATCTGTTTTTATGGCAATATGATACTGTTTTTATTACTATTCCTTGGTAATATTATTTGGTATTAGGGAATGTAATGCCTTCAGCTTTGTTCTTTCTCGAGATTACTTTGACTATTCAGAGTTTTTTATGGTTCCATAAAAATTTTAGGGTAGCTTGTTCTATCAGGAATAGCATATATTTTTTTAAAAAGAAGAATATCATGGGTTTATAATGATTATTTCTAATTCAAATTTAATATTAAGATGTATTTATATTTATGTTTTTCACAAATTAAGTGTGTTTTGCAAAAATGAGATAAAATTCTTTACCTAAAAATATTATCAGGGATTAAAAAAAGCTAGCGAAGGTGAACATGAAGGAAAATGATCCCTCAAAATACTGATTTTAATATAGCCATTCAGTTTAAAAGACTGAAGTTAAGTAAGTAGCAAGCAAATCAAGAAGAAAAAAGAAAAAGAAAAAACTTATTGATTACAGAAGACTTAGGAAACATCAACCCAATGCAAATGTGGACTTTGTTTAAATCATGATTCAAATAACTCATTTTTTTTTTTTTTTTTTAAAAAAAGGTGCAGGCAGGAATACACATGAGTAGGCAACCAGGCAGGGAGAGGAGGAAGAAGCATTTGTTCTGTTTTTTCTAGTTATTCATCTTGGTTGTTCTCACCAGACCTGGGACATGAACCCAGGTCCTTGGGATATATGTGAACTTTGCTTGGCCAGAAGCAGCAGACACAACCACTACTCCAATAGGTACACCTAAGCTATCTTTAAAAAAAAAAAGACATTTGGAAATCGGACACTATTTGATGATAAAATGACAGAATTTTTAGGTATATATATATTTACATTTTAAACAAGTTCTGATCTTTTACAGCTACATAAGAAAAGATATGATGTCAGAGATTTACTTCAAAGTAAAGCAGTGGTAGGAAAGGAGATATGTGAGACAAATTTGACTGTGAATTGTTAATTGTTGACTCTGGGTGATGAGTTCATGAGCGTTTATTCTACTATTATTTCTTTTACACACATTAGGGTTTGAATTTTTCCATAATAATTAATACTTTTATGACTATTTAAAAAATACAGCAGCAGTGATGTGACAGTGGGAGCTGTTACATGTTCCCAGTTAGGTGGGAAAGCTCCAGTTTTTAGAATGGCACATTGAGGCCAGACTGTGGCTTGCCCTACCTGGGTGGCTGTACCTTGCCAGTGCCCATGAACTTCGACAACAGAATATCTTAACTGAGAGTCTTCTGTGTGTCAGGTCGATAAGAGATAAATATTCTTCCACTGTGATGCAAAAAGAGATGTGCCATGTACCACTTACAAAAATAGCATAATGAGATCATTGCTCCTACAAACAGTCCCTAAAGTCATCTAAAATAGTCACATATCATTTGAGTAATTAAAAAAATACACCTTAAGGAAAAAATAAACATCATCAGACCATATCATATGGCTGTTTACAATGATCCATGAAATTTCTAATTGTCATCCTTAGGCCTCCCTCACATCTGGACCCTCCTTCCTCCCCAGGCACACCATCTGCCCTTCATCCACCCCCACACTAAAATCTCCAACAACAGAAAAAGACTTGCAGTTTCCAAACATGCTTCATGGACTTACATTCTCCTGGGAAAGTTTCATTCATTCATTCATTCAATGCGATTCACTGACCATTAGGTCGTGCTCTGTCTCGTTACTGCCTGGACAACCTTTCTCCCTCAGCAATTCATTCTTCCAGTCTCATCTTTTTATTTTCCTGAAAAACCTTTGACCGACTCAGGCTGAACAAGGTACTCCTCGTCTGTAACCTATAGGTAGAGGAGGCAGAAATGGAGAATAGGAGGTATGTTTTATTTTTCCCACTAGATTCTGAGGTTAAGAGTAAAATCTTGTTTCATCCCAGTACATGGGTTAAGGACTGAATCAAGTTAGAAGTTCAAGGATTGCTTGTTGAATGAATGAATAAATACAACTGCACCACTCCTATGCAAACCTTCAAGGGCAGGGATTTTTTGTTTTGTTTTGTCTGTTTTGCCCTTAGTGCCTATGCTAGCACGTGGCACATTAAATATGCATCAAAATAATTAAAGTTACCTTGTCAAAGAAAAATCAAGATATTAAGTCTCATATGCAAACTGGCTATTTGCTATCTGCAGAAGACTTTGACCCAGTGCTAAAAAAGTAGTTAAAGATAAAAAGTGTTTGGGAGGTCAAATACAATAAAATGTTTTCCATATTTTAGTAAGTTAGTAACTGCATTTAAAAGAACAAATACAAATCCATCCCTAATCCAAGAAATACCAGGATATTTATTTCATTATTTTTTCATGCATTGTTTTAGAAGGCACTAAACAAGATGTTGATTTTTATTTCACCTAGTCAAGATTTTTGGAACGTGAGTAGATTCTCATTTGGGTCAGGTCACTTTCTATGTGCCTATATTGCCTATGGACCTAGAGAAATAAATGCAGCAATGGAGCAGCACATGATGCCCTAACTTGGAACATCCAGGACCCAAAGAAAGACATACATCATGAATGACATCACTGTATTAATCTAATTCCTAAAAGACAATGGAATAACCTCTTCTTGATCAAACCTTACTGCAGTGGTTTGGATCAGCAACTCCGTAGTGGGAATGGGGAGGGCTAAAGGACAAAGGACAATTGTTGATCTCCCTGCAGCAGAAGGATGGCTTACAAAGTGATCTTTCTCAGTTCTGCCTGGGACCATTGTGCACCACATGACAGGCACTCTTACATAAGAAGGCAGAATTGAGTTCAATGTGGATTTCTTCTCTTTAAGAAAAACATCCCTCTCTGGAATCGTCTTCCCTAAAAGTCACTAGAACAACAGAGGAAAGTGAGATCTGGAACCCCCAGGGTATCCGAGGCTGAATTTCCTTCCCCTTTCTTTACTCATTCATGGCTTCATGGCTGTGAACCACTGGAACCTCTTTTGAGAGGAGGTTTTATTCTCCTGTTTTCTTTCAGGATCCTGCCTCACATAATCTTCTCTGGCATTTCACAAAAAAAACTAGGACTCCCATTTATTTTATCCAATACACAGCTACATTCAACCTTGAAAACAGCACACAGAGCATTATCCTTTAATAGGAATAAATAGCAGAATAGAGCCTATTTTCCATGACGCTGACTTTTGCTAATCACATTTATTCTCTGAAACACCTTCAGTGCCTGTTGAGAAATAATTAATACCAGAAAAGGACAGTATCTCTCAGCATGCAACTTTTGAAATGTATAGAAAATAGATTAATATTGAGGTCTTCAGGTGACCATTTTGTAGCACTATCGAAATATATACATGCATAACTTAGATCTAACAACACTGCTGTAGAATTCTAGCTCACAGAAATACTCATATCTGGGAGAAACGGCATGTGAATGACATTACTTACTGAATCACTATACAAACTGACATAAAATTAACACTATGTATTTTAATAGGGAAAAAGTAAATTGCAGAATAGTATGTAATATGTGATGCCAGTTTTTTTTTTTACATATACATCAATGGTGTATCCTGGTAGTGTAGTGGTTTGGTCAGCCGCCTTTGGCAGGCACAGTCCACATCCCAAGGATCTCAGTTCATGTCCCAGGGTCACAGGAACAACCAAGATGGAAAATTAGATAAAATAAATAAAACACTTCTTCCTCTTCTCTTGTCCTGCCTGCCTACACACCTTCATTCTTATATCTGCATATATATACATATATATGAACTGAATATATATAGATAGATATGTATTCTTCATATACTTACAGATGTAAAGAAAAAGACAGTAAAGCTATCAACATCAAACTGCAAATAGTGGTTCCTTCCTCTAGAGAGTGAAATTAGGGGAATTTAATTTTTTTTTAGCTCTGTAAACTTTGACTTCAACTTAATAAAAAAGGAACAATAAAGAGCTAGATTAGTACAAGGTAATTGACATTTATATTTATTCTGCGCCAAGCATGTGATGGATGCTCTATATATGATCTCAGTTGTTCAACAATCTTCTGAAGTAGGTAATATTATCCCTGTTTACAGATGAGAAAACAGATTCTAAAAAAGTAACTTGCTCAAATAACAGAGCCAGTAAGTAGAAACGTTGGGATTCAAACCCAGGTGTTTCTGAATCCAAGGCCCAAGATTTTCCCATTGGTCTGACAATGTCATCTCCTGTGACATAATCCTGGCAAAGTAAATAAGTTCATTAATACTGTCAAATGGCTGTTGATGTTAGATTTATCCTTTAAAACTTTTTAATGGAAATTTTCAAACATTTACAAAAAGGGAAGGATATGTAGAGAAGATAGGAAATTTCCCCCTACCCCTTTGGGTTCTGGTGGAACAATCCATCAGCAATCAATCAATCAGACAGATTAGCAGGAGGAAACAACTGTAATAATAAATTTAATTGCAGATGTATGGGGAAATCACATGGAGGTAGATTCAAAAGCCAATGTGGCAAAATGAGGATACCTATCCTGAGCTAAAGAATAGGGCAGGCGACTGGCCTACAAGGAGAAAGAAAGGGAACTCACATGATGAGGAAAGGATTACTCACATGACAAAGATCAGATGCTCTGTAATTGCCCTACATATAGACAGATTTCTCTGATAGAAAGTTTATTTATGGTAAAATCCCTAACTCTGGGTAATATCTCCAATTTTCATTCTTCTGGGTAGTTAAGGGAGTGATAAAAGTTTTTCATGCGATTGCAGGGACTCAGTCACCTTCAGATCAAAATAATCTATGTGCCAAAGTACATCTTGGGAATTTCTGTCACGAACATCTTGAGGGAGGCCTAGCCTTCAAGTAGCATAATGAATTTCAATTTCCTATTATCAACCATAATCACCAATTATGAATATACTGAGTAATTATTTCATCAAACCTAGCATATACTTTTTGTGGAAAACTTTAAAGCAAATATAAGACATATCATTTCATGTATATTCTAATTTTTAAAAATAGGGACTTTAAAAAAACCAAAATAGTGTCATAAATGCCGTTATCACACATAATAAAGTTAAATGTAATTCCTTAATATAATCAATAACTAATCCACGTAAATTTTCCCCAAGTGTCTCAAAAAATCTTTTTATATTTATTAAAATTTGTTATGTCTTGGTAGTCCCTTGTGACTCTGGCAACTAAGATGGCTAAGGTGCAGGTTATGTAAAGTCCAATGATTAGGGCTTTAGACATCAGTGGGGGAGGAAGGCTATAATCTCTCTTAAATCCTTACAGCTCCTTGAATCTAAAATCTTCCACTTCCTTTTTCTTCATTGATTTATTTATTGAAGAAATTGAGTCATTTGTCTTCTAGTATTTCCCATCTTCTTGACTTGATTTCTTTTATCCTTATGGTATCATTTAGCATTCGTCTTTTTCTCATAATCTGGAGTTTAGAGATCTGCTAAATTCAAGTCAATTCTTTGTTGAGAATATTTTAGTGACGTGTACCTCTTACTGCATCTTAGAGGAGGTAATTAATGTCTAGCCATCCCACTTTTAACAATGCTAACGTTGAACTGTGTCAGGGGTTGTCAGCATGATAGAAACAAAGTTCTTCATCAATGTTTCACCTAAGAATTTAGCAGCCATTGATGATTTTTGACTAAATCCATTACTTCATTAGAGACTTGTGAACACAAGTCCTGTAAGGTTTTCAATCCTGTAAGGTTTAGGTAATTTTCAACATCATCCTAAAAATAGCAATAATCTTAGCTTAAGGACAAGTTATCAAAAAATCTAATTTATTATTCATCATGGGTTTTTTTTTTTCAAGATAATTGAGTGTTAGCTTTGTTTTCCTAAGACCTTCCATTTTCTGCAATCTTTTAAGTCCAATGTGGGGGTCATTTTGCTATTTAGATGCACATTTTCATTAGCATGTTATTTGGAATTTTTATCTATGCTTTAATTTCTAAATAATTATTTAAAAGAAAAGCAGAGAAGATCTCCTGTTTCCTTTATGATAAATACCACAACAAGCAATTAAACATCTTTGGACCATTTTCAATTTCATACTCAGGGTAACTACCTTTTACATTACAAATTCTAGTTTTCAAGAGATTCTAAGTCTATTCTTATTTAATCCACATTCATGGTGGCCATTCTGGGTCAGGTTCTAAGACTAAATTGAGGGAAGTTTCAGGTACTATTTTCCAGTGGTTCATAGTCACCAACACTGATATAGTAAATTAATATTCAGAGGTTCTTGGGATACAGGGAAAACACACCCCAAAACTATGAAATCACAGAAAGCATTTCAAAGGAGGTGTTTAGCTGAGTTTTGAAGAATGAGTGGTGAGTAATGAGGGAGAGAGCACTCCAGGAAAAGAAAAGCCATACAAAGACATGGAGGCAGGAAAGAAGAGGCCTTTTCAGAGCACTGCACATGGCTTTGTGTGGCTGTCCAGCCACACAAAAGGCTTATAGTAAGGACTGACTGTGCCTGAGTAGTGGCAGAGCCAGGTCATAAAGAGCCTCGTCTGCCGTAGTAAAGAGTTAGGAGGGCTCTGAAGGATGTCAAGGAGAAGAGTGATAGCATCTGAATATGGTGTATATTTTTACCTCAGGAGATTTTTTTCTTCTGTTGAGATAAAATTTACATAGCATAAAATTAATCATTCTAAAGTGAATAACTCAGCGGCATTTAGTATATTCACATTGCTATAAATCACTGCCTGTATCAAGTTCTAAAACATTTCATCTCTCCAAAAAGAAACCCAAACTCATTAAGCAATTACTCCCCATACCTTCCTCCCTCCAGCCTCCCTCCCACCACCACTCAGTTTCTACCTCTGTGGATTTACCTATTCCCTTACTACATTTTTCTTTCTAAAAATTAAATAAGTAACACGAATTCTTTATAAAGAACCAAAATGCAAATGAGCAAAAGAGGAAAAAAAATGTTCTCATAATCTCAGTACCCTACATAACTTTGTGGGTATCTTTCTAAACAGCTTTCCCTGAGTTTCCCTAAACCCCCAAGTTCTTTACAGCCTTCTGGAGTGTCCCCAGTCTTTGAGATATAAAAGAATTTTGCTGGAACCTCTATCCTTGAATAGCATGAAATCCAAGTCCCAACCAATATCTCCGTGGGTTGTAGGTATTTTTGGAGGTGAGGTGGGGGGTATGTTTTCTTTGATCACGTCTTGTTCTGGTTTTCTGCCTTGAACTCCACCCCTCATTTGTCCACTTCTACATTCTATCACTGTATTGGACCCTTCCCCAAATCCTTCTCTCCCCAAAATATGGCCTAAACAAGACAATGTGTTTGGAAAATGTTAGGATAGATTCGGGGACAGGAGAGGGTGGTTTGTACTGAAGCACAACTCGAAACAATATTAGAGAGCAGTTCTTTTACGAGTCCCTGAGTCCTTTTTGTACCAGGTCTTAAATCTCAGACTTTGGGATGTGTGTGGTCTACAACCAGTGGATTAAATGGCTAGGCCATCAGGATGCACCAAGGGCTCATTAGTTTTCGTTTTCACTGGAAAATTCTCATCAGCTACCCCTCCATGCGGCACTAGAACAGGTGCAACATCTGCCCAGCTTCAGTCCCTCTCCCCTCCCCCCTTATCTTTTCACATTTTCCAAATTCAATCTCCTCCTCCTGCATACTCCAAAACAATCATTTCTCCCTCCTACTTCCTTCTGCACAAGGCAATTCAGTTTTCCTTTTGCTTTGCTCTGAACTACAAAGAAATTCCATTATTCTGCTAAGTCAGAAAAGTCCCTCATCAGGATCTATTGCAAGATTATCAAGGGAAGGGAAGGGGAGGGGAGTGGAGCGGAGAGCTTTTATTTGTTTGTTTATTAATATTGGTTGTTCCTCCAGTCCTGGCTGGCAAACCTGGGTCCTTGGGCTTTACGTAGTCCATGCCCCAGTCGTAGGTTTAGTGCCTAAGCCACCAAGGTACATTCTTCAATATTTTTTCATTCCTAAGTATTCTTCTGTATCTTTTGAAATCATTGCATACATCCCCTTATTTTTGGACACTTTGGTTGCTTTCAGTTCTTTATTATTTATAATAATTTATTAGTAATAATATATACATGTTATATGCATATATGCATATTATTAGGAATATTTGGGAAATATATATTATGTATACATGTTGTGTATATATGTGGAATTTATTTGCTATGCATTCCTAGTAGTAAAACCCCTGAAGAGTAAATCCTGTCTCATGGCTTTTAAACCCTCCGAAGGATTGTATAATGTTTTTAATTGTCTGAATCTCCGAACTCTCGTTACTAAATATATTTATTCTTAATTCTTTTCCGTGTGGTTTTAATTTGCCTCTATTTAACTAATAGTGAAGTTGAAGTTTTTCATGAGTTTTTTCCTTGTGTAAAAATTTTTTTTCAGTCAATAGTATCTTCCAATGTCATTTATCTTTTGACCTAGCTTATGGTGAATTTTGCTATATAGAAGTTTTACATTTCTGTATAACCTTATCTGTTATCTTTATGCTTTCAGCCTTTAGTTTCATGTTTAGAAAGTCATGCCTTACCCAAGAATTTTGTAAATATTCACTTATATTAAAAATGCGAATCCTTCTGGATTTTGTCTGGTGCTGGGATTTGTTTTAATGGTTAGACAGTTAACACACCCACTGATATAAGGCACTGATATTATTACATACTAAATTTATGTATGTACTTGGATATATTTCTGGCTTTTCTGCTTTTAGGTTGATACAGTAGTGTTTTAATTATTGTATCTTCCTGGTTCATTTCTGGTTTTAATATCTGGTAGGTTAAGGCCTCTGTGGTACCATTCTTCCTAAAAATGTACTTGAATTTCCTCACTCATTTATTTTTATAAATAAACTTTATAAAACAGATTTTTTTCACATTCTAAAAAATAGTTCCCAGGTATTTTCATTGTAATTTCATTAAATTTAGGTTTTATTGAAGAAAATTAATATCTTTATAATATTAAATATTTCAATAAAGTAATGAAGGATGTCTATCCTTTGATTCAACTCTCCTTTTTGATCCCATAGTAAATTTTTGTATCCTTGCATATTTGCCATTATGTTGAGTCCTAAGTGTTTTAATTATTTTTTACTGCTATCATGTGTGGGTTCTTTTTTCCATTCATTATCTTTCTTATCTAATTGTTGCTGATAGATAAGAAAGCTATTAATTTTTAAATATTTGCCACAATTACCAAATTTTCTAAATTTTCTTTTTAGTTCTACTAGGTTTACAAGTAACCACATAATCTCCAAATAATAATAATTTTCTCTCTTTTTATTAGATACTCATACCTCCCTCCCTTCTTTTTTCTTTTCCTTTCTTTTTTAAGAAATGAAGACATGAAGACAAGCAGAGGCAGGCAGGTAGGACGAGAAACGAGGAAGAAGCATTTTTTTCAAAGAAGAAAGAAGAGAGAGGAGGAAGAAGCATTTAAGGATGGAAGGGAGAGAAGGAAAAAAAAAGCATCCCTACTTATTTAGTTGTTTATTTTTGTTTTCCCATATTGGTCCCTGGTTGAGAACCCGTGTCCTTGGGCTTTACATGAACGCATGCCAGTGTCTCAGCCACCTGAGCCACAAGAACGCAAGACAGAAAGAAGTATTTTTATGTATTTTTAATTTAGCTGCTCATCTTGGTTGTTTCTGCCCCAGGGTGCAAACATAGGACCTTGGGATGTATGTGAATTGCATCCAACCACTACTCCACCAGGGTATGCCAACTTTTTTTTCTCATTAAAGCACTGATTAGCACTTCCAGGATAATGTAAAATAACAATAATGACAGTCAAATGATTAACTTTAACAGAAATTCTTTCAATGATGTATTGCTAAGCATAATATTGGCTATTGGTTTGAGATCAATGTTCCTTATTATTAGGACCAATATTTCTACCAATACAGTAACATGCAAATCATTATTTCTTAAATCAAAATTACTTATTTCTATAACAAAATTTAGCAGTCTGGTAAATGACCATGACTTTTCTCCTTTGATACAATGTTGTCATTAGTTACATAAATAGATACTTTTAGCATTGAACTTTTCCTGTCTACATGGAGTAAACCTATTTAGTCATGATGATTTGCATTTTAAAAATATAACTGCAGGTTTAGTTTGGATAATGGATTGAAAGGAGGCAAGGTCAAAGGCAGAGAGAACATTTAGGAAGTGATTCCAATTCTAAAATAAAACAAGAGCAGTGGAAACAGAGAAAAAGTTTAATCTAAGAGGTATTTAGGAAGAAAGATCAATAGCAATTCATTGGATAGGAGATAGGAAGAAAAGAAAGAAATCTGAGAGAATTGTTAGATTCTTGGTTTAATGACATTTACCAAGACAGGCCTACAGAAAGAAAAACAGGCTTGGTAGGAGTTGGACAAGAGGAGAGAGGATGAGATCAAATTTAGGATTGTTGTCTGACATCCTGAATTGGACACTCAGGTAGATACACTTAAGTCATCATACACATGGATCTGGAGTGGAGAGATTTTCACTTGGTAATTATCAGTTCATAGAATTGCCACACCCTTGTGGCCACTGGGTGTAGTCCATATACATCCCAAGGACTCAGGTTCAAGGCCCGGAACCCAGGGAAATATCAAAAATGAACAACTAAATAAAAAAATAAATGAAGTGCTTCTTCCCCCTCTTTCTTCCTACCTGCCTAACTGTACCTTTTCTTTTTAAAACAAACCAAAACAAAAAACAGGTAAATGTGGAGAATGGAAATGCAAAAAGAACACTGAAAATGGAATCACAGAGAGTATTTACTTTTGAGAATAGAAAAAAAAGAAGTCCCTAAAAAGACACAGTCAGAGAAGTAAGTACAGAATCTATTCTGATTAAGTCGGGAAAACAGAGTCCAGAAGAGGGTGGTCAGTAGTTTCAAACGAAGCAAAGCTGTCCAGTACGATAAGGATTAGAAAGTATCCTCTGGTTTTGCCAAGACCTCATTGACAGCCTCCACCAAAGCAATTGCTCTATAACGATGAGTGTGAAATCTAACCATTCTGTTTCTGAAGCGCAACCTTACTCCTCCCAGCTTTTCAAAGTCACCACTCATCTCCTGAACAAAGGCTTCTTCTGCGGAGTTCCCTGAGCTGCCTGGAGTCAGAACTGAAGCCACTGACCCACATGACCTGCACACCCTCTCTTCTGCACTGGATTCCTCGTCCACTTTCAAATAGGATGAAATGCCATACTTCAGGATATGAAATCTTGCTTCTGGAATTGGTGTCAACAGACCAGCCAATAAAAGTATGGAGGAGTTATCCTGTGGGGCAAAGTAATAATTGGGAAACAGAAGTAAGGTAGACAGATGCGTTTTTCTCATTTTCCCCTTTCAAGTTTGTGATTCCTGCTTATGGCCATCACAAAGAACCCTGCAGCTCAAGGAATCTACCTGATAAATTGCCTGCCGTTTCTCATCATGGCTCATCAGAAGCAGTGCCGGTATGGTAGCATATCATGCTTCATGGTTGACTGGTGTTTGTCTTCACTTTTCCTTCCTAAATCCCTCAAAAAAGAATCAGTGCTTTAATCTTCACTCAGGTTTTATAATCTAGAAAATCTAAGACACAGTTGAGAAGTTGAATAGGAGAAAGACTATGTAAATCAACTCTTCATTTGGACAACTTGAGTTAATAAGATCCTTAAAGGTATGTTCTATTTTTCTCAGATTTCAACATAGCAGAATGAAGAGATATTAGATTTGAGGACAACAGAGTTGGACCAGGCAGAAAACTGTCAAATTAATAGATGAAAAGGATATTAAGCATTAATATTAGAACAGGTAGCTAGCTCACACATTTTCCCAGGTCAGCTTATCCAAAGAACATATTGATCTGGTTTTATTTATAGGTGACAATCAAGCAAAAACGATCATCCACAAAATATCTATTTACTTTGCTACAACAGAACCCAATCTTTAACTCAAATCAATTCAACAAACATTTATCGACTGATGTGATTTGGAGGGCAATATCTTAGGTTTTGTGAAAGTCAAGCAGTTGCTGCGGGGAAGGATTCTCAGATGAATAAAACCCAGATGTAATCCGAAGATGACAAAATCTCAGATACAGGAATAAGATAAAGTACAAAGATCATTATTATACAAGATCATATAACACTTTTTAAGAAAACATTTTATTAGTCCCCCCTCCCCAAAAGGTGGAGTAGTGACCGAGAGCAGAGTCCACAGACCCCGAGATCCAGGTACGTGTTTAGGGGCCAAAGGAAACAACAAAGATCAACGACTAAACAATAATTGATAAAATGCTTCTTCCTTCTCTCTCTTCCTGCCTGCCTGCTTTTCTTCATTTCTGCCTGCATCTTTCCTTAAAAATAAGTAAATAAATAAATAAATAAATTGCGTGTGTGTGTGTGTGTGTGTGTGTGTGTGTGTGTGTGTGTGTGAGAGAGAGAGAGAGAGAGAGAGAGAGAGAGAGAGAGAGAGAGAGAGAGAGAGAAGGGCAAAGTGCTTCAGAGACAGTACACTTGTAGAAATAAACTAGGAAAAATTTCATCAAAAAAAACAATACATTTGCTAAATATAATTTTAATTGTTGGCTATGGGGTAAAGATAGGCAGATTATAAGAGTAAGACCAAAGTCACAGAGGCAGGAAATAATTGAATATAATTGAAGATTATAGATATTGAGGAATCTATCCAAGAATTTTGAGAATCCATAAGTAGTCATATACCACTATATCAAATATTTTCCGCATAAAATGCATAATAATGCTGAGTATGTAGCTATAAAGCCAACAATGTACCTTGAACATCTGTGCTTATTTCTATGGGTTAGGCTTCCCTGATGTAAAAGTCTTGTGTTAGGGTATTGAATTGCACAGCATAGACCTAGATCTTGATTTGAACATTGCATTTACTGAAGTTTTTTATGTCGATACTGATTGGATTTGTTAAAGTTCTGAGATGGTTCCTGTGTTGAGGCCTGAGAGTTCAGTCTACAGGGAGGGAGTTGGCGTAGGGAATGCAGACGTTTCCCCTGGAGTCACAGGTATGAACAAAAAAGCCCACAGAGAGATATATGGATTATCAGCTGGGCTCACTTACCAGTTGTGTCTTGCTTCTTTGTGACATGTCCTAGTGCACAGAATTCAAATTAGGTATCAACAAAATGATACAAAGCTGACTGTCTTTTACCCAGGAAATTGTCAAAACCTTAAATGTTAAATCCATTAATATCAACAGCTTACTGAAGTTATAATTGGCTAAATAAAGTGTTCAGTTTAAACCAACCCAGAGAAGAATCCTGCTTATTTGGAGATGAAAGGTAACATTTTATCATTTCTGTTAGAAATTTCTTAATTCTTTTTATTTTAATAAAGCATGTTTATATGACTATAGCAAGTATTTTATTTTCTCCTAACTGAACTCCTAGCTAAAATCAAGAGAAAATTTATCTGCAGATCAAGAAGCAAAATTAACCAGGACCAACACTTCAGCAAGCCTCTGGAGACCATCAGAAGAGTGACCTAAAGTAATTCCCTTGTCTATCCTGGGTCTGGGAATACTGTCAAGGACAAGCCTTTAGAGAGAAGCAAACCCTGAGGTATAGCCATGTGTTGCTGAATGATGGGCCACATACATGATGGTGGTCCCAGTAGACAATAGCCAAGTAAATTGTTTAAATAATGACTTAAAAAGAGAATGCATTTCTTGTCAGTAATTCCTGAAGTTCATCTCTGAAGTCCTTAAAACATAATGAAAACTGATAGACTGTTAAGCAACTGTTAAAGGTTTTCATTAGGAAAAATACATAGAAACATAGGAAATTGATCTTTAATGTTGAGTAAAAAAATCAAAATATAAAACATTGGAAATTATAATAATAGTCTACATTAATAATAATATGTATAATAATAGTATATGTAATAGTCTATATTACAGGATTATAATGTAAAAATACATATGGACATGTATTAGAAGGAAATAATTATATTAGAAAACGAGATTTGGGGTAATGGTTATTTTCTTGAAAATCTTCTTTGACATTAACAAAGAAATTTATCAGTTAAAATAAATATAATTTCTGGTTCCAAGATAGTGGACCATTAAAATCTCAGGCTCCCTCCTCTCCACAGAACAACTAAGAAAATACCCATTTGAATACCACAATCTGTGAAAAGAAAAGGGACCAGCATCTCTATGAAGCAGGGGAACATATGCCTCCATTAAAGTCAGGAGAAGCCAATCTGTCTCAGCACCACATCTCTCTGTTCCTAGACCCCAAGCAAGGGAGGGGAATCGGGCGAAATGAACATGCCCCTTGAGTTAAAGGACTTTCTCCAGCAGTGAGTACTCCTTAGCTGGGTTGCAGTCACTGAACCAGGGGCGGGAATCTCTGCATGGGGTGGAAAGAGGACTAGCACCCTGATAAAAGTAGCATGGGAGGTTGCCATTAGGGAAAGAGCCTGTGGTGAGAAGCCCACCTTTCTGCCATTACTATCCTTGTCTATGCTGTTGGGTCCTTCCAAAATTCCACTCCCAGGACTAAGGATATGGTTACCATGCCCTGCTGGGACTGTAACTTATCTGGAGAAATAGGAGACTTTCAGAAGGGAGAATCTAAAAGCTAAGTGCTATCTCAGTTCTCTGGGTGGTGTTGCAACTGTGGCCTGCATGCTGATTGGGAGCCCATAACTCTTGGGTATTTTTCTGTGGGCTTTACTTTTTATTTTTTTATAGTAATACTATTTCTTTAGTTCCAATGCTAAACTCCATCTAGGATAATGAAACTGCATATCAGTCTGTATTTCACATCACACCCACTATCACATTGGACAATGAAATAGAAACATAACCCAACTTTCTGTTGCATTCAGGAGACTCATCTTCTTTCAAAAGATAAACAAAGTCAGTGGTTGCAAGACAACCCTGCAGTCAAATGATAACTAAAAATAACAAAATAAAACTTATATCAGATAAAATAAACTTCCAACTAGAGAGGGTAGCAAAAGACAAGGATGGTCATTATATAATGATTAATGGGTCAATTCAGCAAGAAGACATACACTTATTAATATACATGCACCAAATGAAGGAGGATCAATATACATTAAAACATTTATTAACAGAACTAAAGAGAGATATTGACAGCAATATAATATTACTGGAGCCTTTAACATTCTACTTACAACAATGGACAGATCAACCAAGCAGAAAATTAACAGAGAAACAACAGTTTTAAGTGATAAATTTGAACAGATGGGCATAAAATAGTGAAAACTTCATCCAATGACTGCAAGAATTCACATTCTTCTCAAGTGTGCTTGCAAAGCTCTCAAGGATGTGGGACACAAAAAATTTATCAACAAATTTACAGAGATTGAAATAATACCAAGTATCTTCTTGATCACAATGGTGTAAAACTATAAATCAACTAAAAAAGAAAGCTGGAAGATTCCAAAATATTTGGAGACTAAACAACATGGTTCTGAATGACTTTGGGTAAAGAAGAAAATAAAGGAAAATTTCAAAAGTACTGGGAGAAACATGAGAATAAATACAGGAGCTACCAGAACTTATGGGCTACAGCAGAAGCAGTACTGAGAGGGAAGTTTCTTACAATCCAAGCCTGCCAAAGAAACAAGAAAAATTGTAAACAAATAATCTAATGGTACATCTTAAGCAACCAGAAAAAGAAGACCAATTGAAACCAAAAGTCAGTAGAAAGCAGGAAATAATAGAAATTCAAGCAGAAATAAAATACGGAAATAAAAAAGATAGCACAGAAGATTAATGAAACCAAAAGCTATTTCTTTGAAAAAATAAACAAAATTGACAAACTTTTGACTAGATTCCCTAAGAAAAAAAAGAATAACCATCAAAACTAGAATCAGAAATGAAAGGGAAAAAATAATAATAGATACCAAAGAAATAAAAAACATCATAAGAAACTGCTGTGAACAGCTTTATGCCAATAAATTGGACAACCTTGAGGACATGGACAGGTTTTTAGAAACATATAACTTAAAAAAGACTGAATCAGGAAGAAATGGAAAACATGAATAGAACTATCACAAGCAAGAAAAGTAAAGAGGTAATCAAAAGTCTCCCCCAAAATAAAGGCCCTGGAGCGGACAACTATACTAGTGAATTTTACCAAACTATCAGAGAAGAATTAATGTCTATTCTTTTCAAACTCTACCAAAAAATTGAAAAACGGGGGATACATTCAAACACTTTCTTTGAGGCTAACATTTCACTGATTACAAAAGCTGCAAAAAAAAAAAAAAAAAAAAAAGATACCACCAAGAAAGAAAATTGCACACCAACATATCTAATGAAATAGTTGGCAAAAATTCTCAACACAAATATTAGCGAACCGAATTCAACAATACATCAAAAGACTCAACCATCATGACCTATAGAACTTATCCTGAAGATGCAAGGATGGTTCAACATATGCAAAACTATTAATGTAATACACCACCTCAACAAGAGCAAGGCAAAAAATCATATAATCACATCAATAAATGCAAAGAAAGCTTTTGAAAAAATTCAATACCTGTTTGTGATTTTAAAAAAACTCTACAAAAATGGGGATTACAGTCACATACCTCAACATAACAAAGGACATGATAAGCCCACAGCCAGCATCATAATCATGGTGAAATACTGAAAGTGTTTCCTCTAAGATCAGGAAAAAGACAAGGCTGTCACTCTCACCACTGCTAATTAACACCGTACTGGAGGTCTTAGCCAGAGCACTTAGGAAAGAAGAAATAAAAGGAATCCAAATAGGAAAGGAAGTAAAAAATTGTAACTATTGACAGATGACATAATATATGTAGAAAAACCTAAAATTCCAATAAAAAAACTATTAGAATTAGTAAGTTAATAAAGTGGCAGGCTACAAAATCAATGCACAAAAATCCATTGCATTTCTATATGCAAACAATACCATAGAAGAGAATAAAATCAAGAAAACTACCCCTTTTACAATAGAAGCAAAAAGAATCAAATGCCTTGGAATACACTTAACAAAGGAAGTGGAAGACCTGTGCAATGAAAACTATGTGTTTCTTAAAAAAAATAGAGGAAGATACAAAGAGATGGAAAGATATCCTGTACTTATGACTGGAGAGAATTAAAATTGTTAAAATGGCCATCTAACCTAAAGCAATATATAGGTTTAATGCAATACCAATCAAAATCCCAAAGGCATATTTCAAGGAAACAGAAGAAAAAAATTATTCATACAGGATAACAAAAGACTTCAAACAGCCAAAGCAATCATGAAAAAAACAAAAAACAAAACTGGAGGTATCACACATCAAGATATCGAGCTGCATACAAGGTAACAGTGATCATAATAGTAGAGTCACAGATCAGTGAAAATTAGTTGAATAAACCAGAATAAATGCACTCATATGTGGTCAGTTAATTTATGAAATAGGAGCCAAGTATCTAATGGAGAAATGAAAGTCCTTTCAAGAAATGGTATTGAGAAAATGAAACAGTCACATACAAAAGAATGAAGCTCGCCCACTGTCTAACACTATATACAAATATTAATTCAAAATGGATTAGAGACTTGGACTATGTAAGACTCAAAATCATAAATACTTGAAGACTTGGAAGGCAACATAGGAAAGACATTGCATGACATTAGTCTTGGAGAGGTCTTTAGAGGCTCAAACTGGCATCAAGGGAAATAAAAACAAAAATAAACGAGTGGGACTGCACCAAATGAAAAGCTTCTGGACAGCAAAAGAAACTACTACCAAAACAAAAAGACAACCTACGGTCTAGGGGAAGATGTTTTGCATTCCATATATCTGACATGGACTTAACATCTAAAATATACAAAGAACTCATAAAATTCAACTACAGAAAATCAGTCAATCCAATCAAAATATGGGCAGAAAAATTGAATAGACATTTTTTCAAAGAAGACATACAGATGGTCAACAGGCACATGAAAAGATGTTCCTCCTTGGTTCACCCTGGTGGAGCAACGGTTAGATCAATTGCTTCCAAAGGATGTAAGTCAAATACCCCTGGGTTTGGATCCCGGGCCCAGGGAGAACAACTAATGTAAACAACTAAATGAAAAATAAATAAAGTGTTTCTTCCTCCTCCCTCTCTCTCTCAAAAAAAAAAAAAAAAAAATGTTCCTCCTTGCTGGTTAGTAGGGAAATGCAAATCAAAACAACAATGACCTTATGCCCAAGAGGTTGGCTACTATCCAAATGTCGAGAAACAACAAATGTTTTGAGGATGTGGAGAAAAGGGAACACTTTTACACAGTTAGTGGGAGTGAAAATTAGTGCAACCTCTATAGAAAAGAGTGTGATGATGCCTCAAAAAAGTCGAAATCTCATGATCCCACCATCCCACTTGTGGATATTGATCCAAAAGATACAAAAACACTAATTTACAGAGATATATGCACCCCCATATTTATTGCAGGTCTGCAATAATTAAGAATGGGAAACTACTTTAGTGCCCAATGTCAGATAAATGGATAAAGAAAAGTGGTACACATACGCAGTGGAATACTACACAGCCCTTAGAAGAGAAATAAGTAAGAAGAAGAAAAACAAATATCGGATGAACTCATTCATAGGTGGAATGTGAAGAGATAAAGCAAAGGAACAGATTAAACAAAACCAACACTTGTACGATAGCAATCGAATTGTGTCACCAGTAAGGAATGGAACATGGGGTAGAGAGTAAGTGGTGGCAAGGCCCACTGGACAGTGGTGAAGAATTCTTGGTGATTTGGTGGAGGGCAACCTAGACAGTAGGCTGTCTTTTTGTTTGATTATTATTCAACTCTGGAAACAACAAATGCTGATGAGGCTACGGAGAAAAGGGAACACTTTTACACTGTTGGTGGGATTGCAAACTGGTGCAACCCTTAAGAAGAGCAGTATGGAAATTCCTAAAAATATTGAAAATGGAAGTCCCATGTGATCCCAACATCCCACTTCTGGGTATTTGCCGGCATATGTGTGTGTGTGTGTATACATAAGTATAAATATATACATATGTATGTTACTGGGTTGATAAGCTACTTGTTACCAAGTTTGTTTTATCCTCTCAATTCTTTAGTATTCTGCGTTGGATTTGCATTACCTTGGTCCTTGTGTCCCCAAAGGAAAGAATTCAGACAAGACACAGATATGTGAAAAGAAAGATTTACTGCAGAAGTTTTAATTACAGAGAAGCAGTGCAGGTCTATTAAAGTACAGAAATGAAAGTAAAATACACTCAGACAGGAGACTAAGTCAATCCTAAAGGAAGTGATGACAGGTGTATTAAAGAAAGAGTATGTCTTCAAAGAGGAGGACAGGCTGCCCTGAATGGGTTCAGAAGCACATATATTCCTTCCTGTGGTTTATAAGCCCCACTTGTCCTACCTTAGGACTTCCTCTGGGGTGATTCTGTTCCTGTCTGTCATGCTTATTGATAGTCATATATCCAAACGCTTACTGTGCATGTTCCTTCCCATAACCGCCTAAGCAAAATCCATTACTAATTTTACTACAGTGACATTATAATGAGGAAGTTCATCTAAGGACAGGGTTTTGCTCTTTCTGCACGTGTGTCCCCATCCAGTTCGTACCAGATCAGCTTGAGACAGGGGTATCTGACCACTCTGTCTGACTCCTAGGTTTTTGATTGTTTGGGGCTCCTGAGTCATCATAATCAAGAGCTATTCCCCATCCTTGGTACCCCATCTCAGGTCTAACTGACTCAGTGCTTGGAATAGTCCCAGAGCTTGTAAAGTGTCTCTGACCCTAGGAGCATTTAACTGACTCAGCATTAGAGACTCCCACGCAGCTCTTATATCCAGCAGGTGTTCTTTAATGAGATAGTTTTGTCTGTTAGGACTCAGCAATGGAGCACCTATTGCTCATGCCTAGTTAGCTCCCTAATACATACATATTTAAAGGCAAGGTACAGACAGGAATGAAAGCCAGTAGGCAGGCAGGCAGGAAGAGAGAGGAGGAGGAAACTATTTATTTTATTCGATTATTCATCGTTGATTGTATTCCCCAGCCCGAGTCTTGAACCTGGGATCTTGGGATGTATGTAGACTGCTTCTGGTTTAAACTGTTAGGGCACCAGGGTACACTGGGTTTATATTTTGTAAAGCAATATTACCTCAATAAATATTAAATTGTTAAAAATTAAAAAAAAATAAATGCAACTTATAAGCTAATTCTAGAGAAAAGCTAATGAAAACCCAGGTTACTATTATTGATTTTCATATGCTCTGTCACGTGTTCAAGTTTACAATGGGATAACATTGATAGGAAATGTTACTTCTATAGAAAACAACAATAGGCGCACCCCGGTGGAGCAGCAGTTAGGTCAATGACCTCTGCAGTACTGCAGGCCACACACCCCTCAGTTCAAGTAGCAGGTCCAGGGAGGGGGACAAAACCAGTGCAAACAACTAAATGAAATTAAAATGCTTCCTCCTCTCTTCCTTCCTGCCTTCCTGCTCACCTTCATTCCTCCCTCACCTTTCCTCTAAAAGAACAAATAATCATCACTCTGAAAACTTAATTTTTTTAAAAAAGAGAGAATGTGTGTGCTTTGGGCTTGAAAACTTGAAAAGAAACCTTAAAGCAAGATTGCCTTCAGCTACATGACATGAAGGAAACATGACGTCCCTTCAGCTGTCCTAGAGATTCGTGTGTAAGGCCCACAGTGCAGTGGTTTTGCAGCTGGGGAGCCCTTTACCCAGATCCCAGCTCTACCACTCTAGCCATGGGTTCATAGTCCTGGTACTTATGCTCTGTAAGCTTCAGCTTCCTTCTTTGCTAAATGGAGATACAGATGACCCACTTTTTAAGAAGGAGATAAGACTTAAACAATAATAAGGCATGTAAGACAAGACCTAACAGTTTGTCTTAGACAGTTCATGTTCAATAAATGCTAGTTCCCATATCTGTCCATTCCCTTTACAGAAATCTACCAAATAAAAGTAAACTTGGCATGTCCTGGTGGCCTAGTGCTTTAGTACACCTCGGGCATAGCCCACACACTTCCCAAGCTCCCCAGTTCAAGAACCAATGCTCGAGGAACAACCACAATGAACAACTAAATAAATAAAGTGCTTTTCCTCCTCTCTTCCTGCCTGCTTGCCTGTTCACCTTCATCCTTGACTACACCCTTCCTTAAAAAAAAAAAAAAATGAGCCTACCTGTGACCGCATTAGTCTTCAGGTTATTAATAATACCATTTATCACTTATTGATTGCCCACAAGGAGATTCAGTGTCCGGTACTCAGTAAGTTCCCAGGAAAGAAACGTTTAATGGATAGGTAGTTGAATGAATAGCTGTCTAACTTAATCTCTGTCTCCAGATTCCCTAGAGAAAGAAACATTGGATTTGTCCCACAAATTTCTAAAGAATGCATCTGGGATCTCTTGATTTTTTTTTAATATAAAGAATGGTCTTAGAAAGGAGAAGTCTATTGGGAAAGAGTATTTGGGAAGAACAGAGGTGAAAATGAGTCTTTATGACCAAGACATTTACTCTCCAGGTGTTTGGATGCTGCTAGAGTCAAACTCTTCATCCCTGCTTCTGAGAGGACAGTACTCTACGAGATGTGTGCTGTCCGCTCTCCCAACCCCTCCCTGATGCTCTGAGAGAAGACAACATTTAGGTCAAAGAGGAGAGGCTAAGAAGCAGGTCAGCCCACAGGAGTGGGGCTTCACCAGGGTCAACAACTCCCTAGAGTCATGAATCTTATGTGGAAGGTCTGACTCAGCCCAGCAGTCCTTTCACTGCCCAGGCTCAGATGCAGGTCATGGTTTGTTTCCACTTGATTTCTTCATGGAGTAGCCGGAAGCTACATTTTGTATAAAATCAAGAGCAACATTCTAGTAGTGCTAGAATGGAACATGGAAGAGGCCGCCTCAGAAACAGTGGGTTCCTCATCACCGGTCCCTGGGCTGGGACAGATACTGCTGTAATTTGACTGTTACGTAGAGAGGAAATTCTAGCTTTAGGTGGCTAGTTAAGAAGAGAAAAACTTCTAGTCTGAGTTGGTTTCCGCTGAGACATTCATGCTCTCAAAACTAGGCTTTCTACCGACATCTGGAGGCTTATTTGTGAAAAAAGAGTATATTACTACAAACCTGAAGCCGAGATGCGGTACTTCTGAGTTCAAATGTTATAATCCCTCTGGGTTTACAGGTGCTGTCAGATATTATCAGGGGAGAAATCTCACAAAAGATCAAGTATTATGATCTTGCAGTATCATATCTTGAAACAGATATAAGACCAGGACAGAAGCACAGAAGATCCCTCTCCTTCCCAGTCTCGTGGAGAAGGAAACAACACACACATGGCAAACTTAATTACCACATGGGGTAGACTTTGTCAAATAGTCAATGTGAGTGATTAGTGACGTGGAAGTTGAGTCAATAAAAAAGATCTTTATGGTCTGAGATAGAAGGGCTTTTGGGAAGAGAGTGAAAGCAGAGCTGGTTTTTGACAGAGGAGTAACACAGGAAGGTGACATAAGGTGGGATCAGTGACAGTAACTGTAACCAAAACAGCCTGAGTTTTAGAGTCCATCAGACCTGCATCTGGTGTCTCCTCTTGAGTTGTAATTTCAGCTAGTCTCTTAAAAGTCTCTGAATATTACTTTCCTCCTCTGCCCTCTTTGAAATCTTGTTGTATGGTTTAGAAATAACATGTATAATTTGTGCTCAGTGTTTGGCACAAAATAGCTGTGGCTTTGACACAAGGGTGGACCTGGTGTGTTCAGGGGATATAATGTGAGCCAATATCTCCTGGCAGAATGCTTGTATGCAAACACGGGAGGTGAACCCGAGGCAGTGCTGTGTTGCTGGAGAACCCAGGACCAACAGGCAAGAGACCTCACTTGAGTTCTTAATCTCATTCCACCAGCCAGGTCACTTCTACTCTCTGGGCCTCTTTCCCATCTGTACATTGAAGATGTTGGTCCAGAGAATTATTTCTCTACCCTGGAATCATGTTGGAATCACCCACAAAGTTTTTAAAAACTCCAGTGATCATGCTGTACCCCAGGCTGACTAAACTGGAACTTCTGGGGCTGAGACTCTGGGCAGCAAACATACTTGTAAAAATTTGCTGTACTGGGGTATAATTTATATATTTAAAAAATGGCACATGTTTAATTTACACTATCTGATGAGTTTGGACTTATGCGTAGACCCATAGCATTATCACCACAATCAAGGTAATATACATATCCTTCACCTCCTAAAGCGTCTCTCGTTATTTTCTTTTGTTTGCATTGCCATAATTTTCAGACTATTGAACTTGTGCTTCAATCTGTGTGCACATCACACCACCCCACCAGCTCTAGTGCCCACACCTTCCTTCCCTGATTCCCTCCCCCATCACTCCTCTCTGGTAACCCATGTTGCATCCTGTGAATTTTGTTGTGTTTTATCATTTTGTTTGTTTTGTGTCTTTGAAGTCTCTTGCTTAACATTAGAACTACTCTCTCAGCACTTTTTAAAAAAGGAAAGATGCAGGCAAGAATGAAGTCCAGAAAAGGTAGGCAGGCAGGAAGAAAAAGGAAAAATAATCACTTGCTTTTTTTTTATTTAGTTCATCTTGACTGATCCTCCCAGTCCTGGAATGTGAAGCCAGGTCCTTGGGATGTATGCAGGCTGTGCTGGCCAAAGGCAGCTGACTAAACCACTGCTCCACCAGGGTACACCCATACCTTCTTACTATTTTTAAATGTGCAATACTGTGCTATTAGTTATAGGCACCGTGCACTACGCGGATCCCTAGAATGTCTTGATCTAGCATAACTGAAGTCTTATACCCATTAACAAAACTCCCCATTTCTCCTTTCCCTTTACCCCTGGCAGTCACCATTCTGTCTCCTGTTTCTATGAGTTTAATCTCTAGAAACCTCATATAAGGGAAATCACATAATAATGTGTCTTTCTGAGATGGTTTATTTCACTTAGTTCTCCAGGTTTGACCATGTTGTTGCAAATGGTAAGGTTTACTTTTTAAAATGCCGAACAATATCCTATTATGCATACATACCATATTTTCTTTATCCATTTATATGTTGATGGACAATTGTTTTTCCCCATATCTGGGCTATTATGAATGATGCTGCAAGGAACATGGGGGTGCAGATATCTCTTTGAGATAGTGTTTACATTTCTTTTGAATATAAACCTAGAAGTGGAATTGCTGGGTCATACAGACGTTCCATTTTTAAATTTTAGGACCCTCCATACTATTTTCCATAGTACCTGAATCTTTTTATGTTTCCAGCGTGAGAGAACACGGGTTCTAATTTGTCTACGATCTCCCTAACACTTATTTTTTTGTTTGTTTGTTTTTATAAGAGGTGATACCACATTGTGGTTTTGATTTGTACAATCACATGTTGCTTAACAATGTTTCTGTTGATGACAGACAGCAGTTAATGATGGTGCTCACAACAGTTTCTATTGTATAACCTAGGTGTGTGATAGGCTATAACATCTAGATCTGAGTCATGTTTGCACAACGATGAAATTGCTTAATGGTGCATTTCTCAAAAAGTATTCCCACTGCTAAGTGATGCATGACTTTATTTCCTTGATGATTAGTGATGTTGAAATCCTTTGCATATATCTGGTGACCATATGTATGCATTTTTTGAGCAATGGCTTTTCAGGTCCCTTACCCATTTTAATAGGGTCTTCGGTTGTTTTGACTATTGAGTTACATGAGTTGCTTATGTGCATTCATTAAAAATGGGGAATACATTCTGAGAAATGTGCTGCTGGTCGATTGCAGTAGTTAAAGTGTCACAAGAGTATAGGTACACAAATCTGATGGAAGAGCCTACTAGACACCCAGGGTACATAGGAACCACTAGTGAATGTGTGATCCATTTCTGACTGAAGTGTCGTTATTCAATATATGATTATGTTTCAGATACCAACCCCTTATCAGATATGTGGTTGGTAGCTTATTCCATAAATGTCTTTTTCTCTCTTGATTGTTTCCTTTACTGTGCAGAAGCTTTTTAATTGGATATAGTCTCACTTGTCTACTCTTGTTTTTGTTACCTGTACCATTAGTGTCATACGCAAAGAATAATTACCAAGACCAATGTCAAGAAGCTTTCCCCTTATGTTTCTGTCTAGGAGTTTTACTGTTTCAGGTCTTATGTTTAAATCTTTAATCCATTTTGAGTTGACTTTTGTGTATGGCGTAATATAATGGTCAAACTTCATTATTTTGCATGTGAGTATCCAGTTTTTCCTTTATCATTCGTTGAAGAGATTGTCCTTTCTGCATTGTGTATTCTTGGCACCCTTGCAAATGTCAGTTGACCATAAATATGTGGGAATACTTCCAGGCTTTCTGTTCTGGTCCACTGGTCTTCTTTTTTTTTTTAATGTCTTTTTTAAAACCAGTACTATATTGCATTTATTGTTGTTTCGTAATATATTTTAAAATCAGAATATATGATGTCTCCTGCTTATGAGAAGGTTTTTTGTTTGTTTGCTTGCTTGCTTTTTTGTTTGTTTCCCCCAAACTTCAGCTGTGAAACTGGGTTCTTAGACTTTACATGGTCTGCACCTTAGCCTCCTGAGTCCCAAGAGTATATTTGGACAGGTTTTTAAAAATCTCTGGGAGATTCTAAAGTTCATTCAAGATTGAGAACCATTCGATGAGGTAACTTCTAAGGTGTCTTATAGTTCCAACATTAGAAAGATAGAGAAAAATAGTAGCTATTATATAATTATATATGATGGTTACTCTTTATTTATTGGTGTCAGATACTTCCTCAGCTTCTCTTTATGTACTATTTAATATTCACCATAAATGTAAGGGATAGAAGATGAAGAAATATGTTTAGAAAGAATTTCAATTGCCTAATACCATATAGTTAAGTATCAGAACTAGAACTTTAAAGCAAATCTTTCTTATGTTCAAAATGGAAGCATGACCACTACCCATAACTCCCACATAACATTGGAAATGATTCCTTTGGTCCTACTTATTAGGAAGCAAATATCAGAATTCTAATATAAGAATAATAAGAATGGGTGAAATGGTTCTGTGAATGTAGGGGTTTTTACTCTATTTTCAGACAAGTATTTATGGCTAAGATGGGTAAGTTTCTAAATATGGAATATAATTCATAACATTTATTTTTATTCACTCATTTTATATTGAAAAATTTGACCAAGGCGCATGAGTGATTACTGAACAAATAAGATGCTGCCCTCTGGTGGCAGTTTTTATAAGGCCAGATGTACCATCCAAGAGGGAATAAATCCCAGTAAACAAAATTCTAACCATGCCAGCCATTTTGCTACTTGCCATTTTGTTGTCTTGCTACCTGTAATGTCATTTTGTTTCTCCAAAAATAAAATTAGGTCTGAGTCAATGACAATGGCAGCAACATGAGAAAATAGGTAAGAACTGAAAACAAACTAATTCAGTAGCCTTCTAGTACTTACTGGTACTCTATCACCTTTGTCAAGTTACTTAAGCTTTCTTATCTGTAAAGAGGAATAATAATATCCTTCTCATAGGATTTAAGACCAAATTAATATTTGAACATTGCTAGGATAGTAGATTTTAAAAGTTTTTACCACAAGAAAAAGGAATAACTGGTGATAGATGTTAACTAGACTTAGTGTGGTGACCATTTTGAATATATACAAATATCAAATCCTAATGTACTTTATACCCAAAACTAATATGACAATATTATGTCAACCTAAAGAAAAGACCAAATTAAAATATATATGTAAAAATCCTGAAAATGGTGGGCATTTGACTAATATTACTTTCTCATTCAATTCCCCTCCTTCCTGATCTTTCTCCATTTTCTCTAAGATTTTCTCACTTAAGATATCCTAGTCTTATTTTCTATTCACTTCCCTCAGTGTTTACACATTGCTATTTCGGTTTCTTGGCTCCATCCTACCCCCAGCCCCTCACACACAGAGGAGTCCCCTTGTTTACACACATGGACCCTTACCTTAGTAAAGTAAGGCTTGGTAAGCCTCTCTATATTTTCCTGACGTGGCTAAGTGTCCTTCCACATCAGCATTGGTGCTGTCCAGGGTATTGCAATACAGCACACTTCCCATGAGTTTCACTGAGCAGTTTTCCTGTGACTAACAGCATTCAATGATCCTGTCAGAGTCTGATTCTCTCAGATTCTACTTATCTCTTGCCCTGGACGCGTTCACCCTGCTCCTGGGAGACCTGAAATACACACCTCAATTCCATCTCTGATCTCATTTCCTGCCCCATTCCCTCTGTTCTCTGCTCTGCCCTCTGGCCTCCTCCCTTTGGTTGCGCTCCTTGTATGAAAGGTTCTCCCAGATATTCACATGATTTGTTCCTCCACTTCTACAATTTCTGTTAAAAATCACCTATTGAGCATGCTCGGGGGAGTGCGGGTTGGGTACAGTACGCATCATATCCCAGATTCACAGGACCCGGATTCACATTCCAGGTTGGGGGAGGAGGGCTGGGGCGACTAAGCCAACTAAATACAATAAAAATAAAATGCTTCTTCCTTCTCTTTCTTCCTGCCCGCTTGCTAATTCACCTTCATTCCTGCTTGTACCTTTCCTTTAAAAAAAAAAAATCACCTTATCAGAGAAGGCTTCTTTAACTTGCTATATGCCTATCTAAAATAGAACAAACACACAAAACCCCAGTCATTTTCCATCCTTTTCATTCTCCTTAGTTTCACCTTATAGCCCCTCTTACCACCCATCATGATAGTGCCACACTAGAGCAAAGGTGAATGAGTTGGTAGTTTCTTAGTGTTTTTCTCTGGGAGGGCAAGGTTCACTTGGTGGAGCATTGGATCCTTAGGAAACATTAATTATTATGTATAGTGATAACCAGGGAAGATAACACTGTAAACTTATCTTTTTCATTCTTGCCGTTACTCCTCAGCACATAGTTTATCTTCCTTTCTATATAGCTCACCATTTCTGCTTCTTCTGGTTTCATCTGATTTTGATGTTTATAATTTAAGGTAGGAATTTGAAACCCAGAGTTCATTGAAAGTCTTCGAAGCAATAACTCTAAATTATTGGCAAGATTTTTCAGGTATGTCTGTTTTCCGGAGTGAAATTCCATGACATTGATCAAATTCAAGGAGTCTATTACATTTGACAAAAAAGATAAGAAACTATAGGTTTAGGGATGGCAGAACAATATTATCCTCTCTTAATATATAATACTTAATCACTGATTAATATTCAAATTCTCAATAGCCTAAGGACCAAGAGTAAAGGGATGGTATTTATTCTTTGCTATGTTACAGTGCCTAGCATACTGACGGGCACCTAACTGATGTTCAATAAATACTTGTTGAAGGAATGAAAACTCCATGGTGGTAAAAGCCTATTAATTCAGCTAGATGCTGCTGGGTAAGGGAGTCCTCTACCTGCATTCTGTACAAGTTAGCTTCGAGGGAACCAGAGCAGGGATGAGAAGTAGAGAGAGTGGATTGGGTGGAGGAAACAGAACATAACCACCAAAAATAACAAGATGTTGTTTAGGATTTGATTTACAATATTCCAGCTTCCTTCCCATGAAAACGTCAAATAAATTGGCAAAGTATTGATAATCATAGGAGAACAGAGTGATATATAGGAATTCATTATGTTATTCTCTCTACTTTTGCATATGTTAGGAAAACAACTGAAAGTTTACAATTAGATTAGTTCCTTAAACATTAACTAAAATATAAATTTAATTATTTAATATAAAATATATTCCTCCCTAGTAGTAGAAATTCTGGTATCCTCTATTAAAGGCCTGTTTTTACTAGTATTAGGTAACATGGGAAGTCAGATGAGTAAATAGCATGAAATTAGAGCAAAAGAAAAAGGGTGTTTTAGAAGACTTTTTCAAACAGGTCATAATTATGTAAAAATCTGATCTGATCCATTATATGATGATTTACTTAGTCCAAATTTTAGGGTATTTGTGGTGCCTTCTAGTAGTTTTAATCTACCTGCACTCTTCTTCCACTATTTTAGCTATCTTCTCTATTAAAATCTTCTCTGGGTCTGTGTAAAATAAGGATAATAATTTCCAAAGTTTGGCATAAACTAGCTCTCATTAAATATCACATATCTTTATGAGACTATAGTATTGAGGCAAACTGTATCTTATTAATGTCTGTTATTCAACAAATGTTTCTTCAAATTAAATTAGAATTAACAGTAGACTACCTTCTGATAATATATCACTAAGGTAGGAGCAAACATTTGATTATTTGTGTTAAAATATCAGATAAGTAACTTCCATTTCAAAATCCACTGATTGCTCTCTTGTTTTAATAAGATTTTTTAAATATTTTATTTAGTTTTTCATCTTGGTTGCTTCCCCTGGTCCCAGGTCTCAAACCTGGGTCCTTGGGATGTATTTGAACTGCATCTGGTGGCATTATCTGGTAGCCACCAGGGCGTGCCTGACTGGTATCTGAAGACCTCTCCAGAGTTATGCTTTGGGTTTTCTTTCCACATAAGGGAGAAGTATATAGAATAGTATGGCAAACTATTTCATATTATCATACTTAAGCAATTTGTCAAAGATTATAGAGACGCACTTTAAGTTTAGTACTTCATTTCTAAGTATTATCACTCAAAATAACTAACTTATGACCTTGTACAACTTTGTGAATGTACTACAACAAATCATATACTTAGTGAGTTTTATGGTATGTGAATTATAGCTCTTTATAAAGCATTTCATCTGTATTGTCTCATTCAGTCTTCATAACAAAGCCCTGAGTTAGCCATTTAATATAATTTCATGAGGAAACTGAAGCTCTGAAAGTCTAATAATTTCCTCAAGATCTCAATGACTAAATAGAGTTAAATCCAAACCCTCATTTTCAAATGCTAAATCTAATGCTTTCACCAAACCAAGTACTGCTTCCCACTTCATAGATCCAAATTGCCTTTTCCCTGTCAAAGTTTAAAGTGGTTGAAAAGGCCACAATTGCAGGAGAAGTCAGACTCTTACCTTCCCAATCTATGCAGGAGTCATTCTTCCTCATGAAGACCCTCTTCTTGGGAACTGGAATTTTGAGATCTAGGTTGCAGTTTTGTTACCCACACAGACAAACATTTATGCTGAAAGACTTGGAGTGGCTTCCTTCACAGAGAAGTCTTACTGTGTGATGTCACTCTGAAGAATTTTTTTTTCTTTTTTCTTTTTTTTTTAGTGATTTCTCGTTTCTGAAAATTGGAAGAGATCGATTTATGTGATGTGAAATTCTAACGGGGCAGTAAAGCGAGACCCACTAAAACTAGTCATAAACCGAGGAATACATTAACACATAATCTAATTACAGGTAAACTTAGCTGAGAGAGACACAAATAATGGATGGAACAGGTTTTGTTTTTAAATAGAGACTTTTGATCGCCATGATAAGCAAGCAGACCCTCCGGTTGCTGCCACAGTATCGGCCATCCCCAATGTCTGTGGTCTTTCCCCAAATACCTAACCTTCCCCTGTGGTGCCCCTTTTACACATCTATATAACTTCTGGAATCCTGACAAGTTAGGGAAGTAGATCTGAGACAGAGTAGTTCTCCCATTTCCTCGATTGGCACCTCTTGATGATAAACCTTTCCTTGCTTCAGAAACGCATTGTCCAGCTATTGGCTTTGCTTCACAGCAGGCGTGATGAACTGGTCTGATCTATAACAAAATGCTCCATCACAAGAAATTAATTGGGTTTATTTTAGTCTTGTTATTTAATTGAAACAAAACCGAAAGTTTTTAAGAATGACAATGTATAATATTGCAATTTCTAACTAAAGTTCAAAAGATTTTTTTTTTTTTTACATAGCTCTTGCCTGTAAACATAGACTATAAGCAGAGCAGTTAGCAAAATATATTCACATTAACTAATTCTCAGGTGACTTCTATTAAAGGGGAGCGATGAAAGGGTTATTGCACTCCAGGCCTGATTTAAAAGAAACCTCTTTCAATAGCTGTGACTAAACAATAGTTCTATTTTATTCTTAGTTTTTTCCTGATCAGCTAACAACGTAAGAAAAATGCAAAATTACAGCGAAATTTCATTAGTTATAAAAGGACAAGCTGAGGAGATCAAACACTTTCCAAGTGCTCTATCGCTTGAACCTTGGGCGTATTACTCCTCACATTTGTATTGCTCTCCCTCCTCCGCTTCCGTTAGAAATGCGGACCTGTGGTCAACAGAGCCGGATGGAAGCAGGCCTGAAACTGGATAGTGCTGAGACATTTGGACCCTGCCCCCCACTCCTGAACCTCCCATAGGACACCTATTCCCAAAGACCTGTTAATGGAAAAACTGTTGCAGCCCCCCTCCCCCAACAAAGAAACAGGACACCAAGGATTTTATCAAGAAGCAAGGTTTTATTTTTCCTGCTAGTAGTGGCTCAGCAGATTCCCATCCAAAGGCTGAGCCCGGACTGGACTGCGCAGGGGCTTTATCTTTCATACTTTTCAGCCAGCATCCTAGGCAAGCAGTACAACCTTTCTTTCATTTATGGTTACGAAGGTTTCCGTTGGTTACACTGCTCTGCAGAATAGCTCATACTTGTCAAGGCCTTCTCCCTTGATACATCACCCCTGTAGTTTTTTCCAAGTCCCTCCTGTCACAAAACCACACTAAGTTCGAGATCTAGATAGGACTCCTAGATAGACTCCTCTCCCAGGGACAACCTAAACGGGCCACCGCAGGTGGGCAAGCCCTCGGCAATGAGCTGTGATGCCCAGAGCTGTGGACTCGGGCATCACCAGACCTGCTTTTTCAACTTAATGTGGCACTTACTGAACACTTCTCATGTGCCAGGCTCTATGCTACGTGGTTTGCATGTTTTTTTAAAACAAATCTATGCGGTGGGTCTCATGACCTGTGAGGTAGACTTCATAGGCAGGTGAAGAAAACTAAGACTCAGGGAGACTCAGTTGCATGACCTTTTCCATACAGGTCAAACCAGGGTTTGCTGTGAAGTCTACTCCCGCTAAATCACTGGCGCCGGGTCACCGCGCGGCACCTCTGCACCCTGCCATCCACTCAATGGCCGGTTAATACAACCGAGGTTAGCCTACAGGATCTTTAGGGTTCTTTTCAGTGCACGGTTTACAGTTTTAGGAGGGAAAAGGAAAAGCCTGTGAGTCCTCGTTTCAAGGCAACAGTCAAGGACCTGTGAACTTGCGCCTTCCGCTACTCCCAGGAGCTAAACAGCGCCTCGTCTGGCTGGGTCTCTGGGTAACCCACTAGGGTGCAAGGGGCCCGCACGCATGGGCATGCGCAGTGGCCGCGGGCGCGCCCAGCCCTCCGTTCACGCCCCGCCCACTTCCAGTCCCTAAGGGAGGCGGCGAAGGCGTGCTTGTCCGGCTCCTGCTGACCGTTGACACCCCCCTCAGCCAGTGTCCTAGCAGAGCTTTCCTTGCCACCCCTTCCCCTCCCCTCCTCCTCGGCTTCAGTCCCAACACCACAGTGCAGAGCCGGGGAGGGGGGGAGGAGTCCTCCAGCGTGACGCCCATGGAGCCTCTAGCTAGTCGAGTCGGCCCGCCCCAGGGGCGTGAGGAGGGGGCGGGGCTGCGGACTCCGGACTCCGGCCGGTAGACCGCCTCCTTCCCAGCCGGAGCCGGCAGCTTAGTCCCGCGGTGAGCGAAACATGACGGCGCTGCGAGGTCTCTGGCCCGAGGTGCAGGACACCTGCACCTCTCTGGGACTGATGGTGTCTCTCGTGCTGTTAATGGGACTGTCCCGGGTGCTCATCCGACAATGGAGACACAGGCCCACGGCCCACGCCTTTGTCTTGGAGTTTCTGGCTACCTTCCAGCTCTGCTGCTGCACTCATGAGCTGCAACTGCTTAGCGAACAGGAACCCACGCACCCAACCTGGCCGCTGACGCTAATCTACTTCTTCTCGTTGGTGCATGGCCTGACTCTGGCGAGCACCTGCAGCAACCCATGCAGCGTGATGATGCAGATGATGATGGGGGGAATGTCCCCCGAGATGGGTACGCTAAGGCTGTTGGCTCAGCTGATTGGTGCTCTGTGCAGCAGGTACTGTATAGGCACCTTGTGGAGCCTGGGGCTGACCAAGTATCATGTCAGCGAGAGGACCTTCGCTTGCCGGAATCCCATCCAAGTCGACTTGGCCAAGGCGGTGATCATAGAGGCCATCTGCTCCTTTATCTTCCACAGCGCTTTGCTGCACTTCCAGGAGGTTCAAACCAAGCTTCGTGTCCACCTGCTGTCAGCACTCATCACCTTTTTGGTCTATGCAGGTTTGTTATTCCCACAAAACACTTGACACGTCCAGAACCTCTATGCTCCCAGGCTCTAAGTTCTTTAATCCTTAAGTCTCTGTGATGTCAATATCGGTAGCCCAGTTATTCTAACTATATTGCAACCTGTTCTTTACAGACTTGTAGAGCCTCTATTCAGTGCTTTTTTAAATTTTTAAACAACCAGAGAAAGAAGCCACTTCTTGCTGAAAAGTGAGATCTTGTGAGATCTTGCCAAGGGTTCAAATATCCTACAAAGGGATTGTTTTAATGGTAGAGAGGAAAGATAACTTATCAGATTTTTCCTCCTTGCCAACCCGGTATAGATTCTTTCTGACACCCTCCTGAAATACGATCCTTGGTTTGAAAAGTTCCTTCCAGTTTAAAGCACAAGCTACATGATTGGTTAGTTGTACAAGTGGTGAGTAGAAATTCTGTGGTGCTATTCTTTTTGTACAAAATTAGTTATTTCTTAAATAATTCATCTTGAGTTATGACTTTTTTCTTTTAAGGAAAGGTGCAGGCAGGGATGAAGGCCAGCAGAGACAGGCAGGCAGGAAGAGAGAGGAATAAGTATTTTATTTAGTTATCTATCTTGATTGTTCTCATAGGTCCCGGGATGGGAACCGGGACCTTGAGATGTATGTGGACTGCGCTGTGCTGGAAGCGGCAGACTCAACCACTACTTCACCCTGGCACACCTATAAATGAACTTATAAATGACATAACGAAAAGGTGTGCTTTAAAATAAAAACTTGCTTGAAATTATGCCTCTTAAAAATGAACAATTCTTGATAAATCTACTGATTTCTTGTAAACTGTTTACCTTGACAGATCTCAGATGCAATAGGCAATCCCAATATTCTAGGTGGGGCAAAGGAATCGAAGAAAAGAACGTAAGTTTAATAAAGAAATGTTATTTTAAATGATTACAACACAAATATCTTCACTGGGACTATATTATAAATTGGAACTGAATTATAAAATGTTTTGGAGTCAGGAATCTAGTAAAAGGAAATCTATAGTAAGAATTCATTACTACATTAAAAGTGAAATTAAAAGTGAAACCGTAAGTAGAAGCAGACTTTAAGGACTCTTAAAATATATGCTTTTCTTCCTAGTGGAAAAATTAGACTTTATAATCATTTTCCATTTTTTTTTAGAACTAGTTCCATTCTTTCTGTAGACACAAATGGGAATTAATGGTATAGGAGAGAGGGAATCTGAGGGTTTGCTGCATAGTTTCTTATTTACTGAAGTTTTGGCTAAAGCAGAAAATATCTCCTATGTGTGAATCATGTCTTGCAAAAATTGTTAGCTCTGTTTATCTAATTTAAAAGTTTTTAAAAATCACTTTTTTTTTTAAGAGGAAGGCAGGCAGGCAGGCAGGAACAAAAGCAGTCAGCAGGAAGGCAGGCAGAGGAGGAAGAAGCATTTTATTTTTATGTAGTTGTTCATTTTAGTTGTCCCCACCCCAGCCTTGGGCTGTGAACCTAGGTTCTTGGCTCTATGTGAGCTGCACCCCAGGCATGGGATTAACACCTGAACCCCCAGAGGGCGCCAAAAGCAGTAACTTTTAAAAAATATTTTGAATTAAGAAAGTGTTATATACATTGAATTCAATTATACCTATGGCCCTCCTGCTTTTGGCTATTGTAAAACTGGTGTTCTTGTTTTTATACTTTTAATTTGTAATAACGATTCCACAAATACTGTTTTTATTAGTCAATACCTGTGACAAAGATTTTGTGAGAAGAGAAACATGTTATCGATAGATGTAAGAAAAGTCATTGAAAATAATCCATAAAATATCAATTTGAGGTATATTTTTCTTTCTCTGACATAGTGGACAATGCCATTGTTGAAATGAGGGTGCTAAATGTTTGGTGTGGGGGTGAGGAGAGTAAAGGTATTAGTAGAGATATTAGTACTTCTAAATAAGTCTCTGCATTAGAATCACTGGAGGAGCATTTTTAATGTACACATATCTGGGTGCAGAGATTAAGATTTAAAGTTTCCCAGGTGATAATAATATGAAACCAGGGTTGAGAACGACTGCTGCAGTCTAAACTTGTGCTGCTGGCCACTTTGGTAATTAAGACTTAAATTTAACTAAAATATTTAGCTCCTCAGTAGCACTGACATTTCATTGAACATTGGCTAGTGGGTACAGTATTGGACAGCACAAGAGATTATTTGCAGAAGAACCTAATAGACAATTATGGATTACTACTGTAGACAATTTATAGACAAATTGAAAATCTATTATGACCTTTTCTTTCCTGCCAAAATAAGGGATATAAGAATATTAACTGGAAAATATGCTGAGTGTATTGGAATTTTGAGTTATTTTAATAACAAACCACTGATGAATTCATTATTTCTATTGTAAGTAAAGCAAGACTCAGAAATGTAAAATAGTCTTAGATCATATGGCTAGAATATGCCAGAACTATGGTTCAAACTGAAACTATAGCTCAAACTCATTTCATTATCAGTATGTCTATAGTATACGTCTCTAAAATATATACATAAAATTGAATATTATTCACCCATGAAAAGGAATGTGGATGAAAACATTATGCTAACCACAAAAAAAGGGACAAATGCATGACTGCTTAGAATATGAAAAGTCTAGAATAGTCAAATTCATAGAAAGTAAAATAGAAGTAATTGGGGTGGGGGATTTGGGAGATATAGGAATGTACTCTTTAGTGGGTTTCTATTTGGAATTAAAATTTTGGAAATAATGATGACAGCTGAACACTAATGCCATTAAAAAGTTTAAATGGCATATATTATATACAACCATAATTTAAACAAGTTTAAGTTACAAAAAGGATTGTTGCCAAATGTTTGGCAAACATTGGATTAAACATGTTTTCTAAAAATACTTTACTATACTTAGTCTTTACTATACTTAGATGGTAAAACTCCCTGAGAAGGATGTGGAACGTTTTCAAACATATGAATCCTCACACCTAGTGGCAGAAGAGAACATGCTTTGGGAAATGCTGCACTACGTGCTATGACGTTCCATTATTTTCTGACTGTAAGTCATAACTTTGGATCAGAGTTGTTCCACATAGAATAAAGTGTCTTGGACTAGTTGAGTCTCATCAGGCAAAAGTAAGATTTTTGTAGGAAGGAGATAAAGATAGGGAAGGATGTATCGGCTAAATTACGCATCATTACAAGCTACTTTGATAATGTCTTTTCTGGGAATTAACCATTTGCCCTTTGAGGGCACTCAGAAGTCACCAACACAAGTCACATAAAAATAACTGATCATGTAATTTAAGATTACCGAATGTAACTGTCCAGCAACAAAACCACAGGCTCCTTGGATCACCAGTGACCAAGCGTCTGATTATGTATTTGATTTAGCACCCGGCACTTAGATATGCAGATGGAGGCCACTGATGTCATTACTACTTTTCGTGTATTTATTAGCTTCCCAAACAAAGTAAAAACAAAACAAACCTATGTGATTTATTAACATGTTAGAACCATGAAACTATTCATCCAGATTTCAAGCAAACATTCCTTAATTTAGGTTTTGGGAGAATTTAGTTTAATGAACAGGGTAAAAGAAAGGACTGCATTCATTTTTTAACTAGATGTTTTAAAAAAATCTGTTTTTACACATCTATGTGGCTTTATTACTGTACTCTATTCACTTCCTGTTAAATTATTATACCCAATTTTCTGATGAAATGCATCTTCTTCCACCAGACGGTAAGCTATATGATAGACAAGGTTGTTTTACTGTAATACACAATCAGTACTAAGCATGGTGTTCTGATATAAAATAGTGTTTTTAGAATTAGTGAATTAGCTAGTAATAACATATTCATTTTTTTTAATCACAGAAAAAATACATGCCTAGGTATTCCATTTTTTTTAAATTAATTTTATCGAAGGAACACTGCATCATAACATACAGGTTTATGGTCTTTTTTGTCAAAGGGCTTTCCAAATAAGTTTAAGAAACTGAAGAAATTATACTGCTTTATCTCATTACTCTATTAAGGAATTTTTTGGTATTCTTTTAAATCACAAAGAATATAGGATCATTTGTTAAAGACAGCAATCAAATCCTTTACATTTGCTTTTAATACAATAAAACCATTTATAATAGGCACCGATCTACAAATGAAAAACACTTCCAAACCAAGGTCCAGGGGTATGCCCTTATGGGCTAGGCAACCGAGACCCTGGTATGTGAACTACATACAGCCCCGGGACCCAGATTCAAGACCCAGGCAGGGGTAAAAAAACAAAAATGAATAACTACATAAAGATTTTCTTCCTTTTTCCTTCCTACCTCCCCTCTTCCTTAAGTACTTTTTACTCCTCTCCCTTCTTCTCTTTAAAAATACAGCAAGGTCCAAAATGTTTTTAATCATTCTAGTATAGTAGTCTTTAAGAGCACAGATTTGGAGTTAGATTGTGCCCTTAGGAGAGATATAATTTAGGCCTGTTTCCTCATCTTTAAAATGGAGAATACTTTCCATCCTCTTAAAATTATTTTGAGGAATAATGTATTTCAAGTTCTTAACATAGTAACTAATACAAATATTATGGTCTTTGTAAAATCACTATTAGTTGACACTCCGACTTATATATGGTCTTACATGATGTTATTCTGCCACAGAGAGTTTGGTTCCCTTTAGTACTGAGTTTTAGAATTAGTACCTAGAATTGCCAGATTTGGGATTTAGACTTTGGTAATTTTACCATGTTCACACTATCCTCTAAGACTCTCGGCATCAGCTCGCTGGATTTCCCGTTACCTCTTCAACGTGTGTTGCCTTCTCCCCTTCAAATGTCAATAGGCTTACTTTTGGAAACTATTTTGTTAAGTCTTTGCCTGATGGATGATTCTTACTTTTAAGTCATTTAACTACACAAGTAAATACATTTTTTAAAAATTGTAAAAATTAAACACTAACAGTGAGACTAAAACTGTCTTTTGACGGCCATTGTCCATGCCTGTTTCCTCTCCTTCCCTGTCTACTTTGACCACCAAGGTAATCCTCCACATTCATGTGTCTTTCCAAATTATTTTATATGCACTTATCATACATAAAGACAAGACACTATAGGAACTATTATGTATATTCTTGTTAACATAAAAGGTGTCATCTTACTTTCTTCAGTTTACCCTTTCTGTGTTGGTGGTGCTGGCAGTCTAAGGACATATCTTGGTGATCTGTTAGTAAAGTGTTTAATCATTTTGAAATACTGAATGGTATTCCAAATTAATAATAAACTTGTTTAGCTATTTTCCCAGTTCTTTGCTGCTATAAACCACCTAAGTATATCTATTTGACACAGATATTATGTTTCTCTATGTAACTGGTTTTCCTCAGGGGATAATCTTTTCCTCCAGGAGACATTTGGCAATGTCAGGAGACATTTTTGGTTGTTACAATGAGGGGGAGATGGATGTGCTACTGGCATTTAATGGGTAAAGGCTAGGGATGCTGCTAACATATTATAATGCACAGGACAGTCCCCTATAATAAAGAACTATCCAGTGTGAAACATCAAAGACAGTGACACCAGTCTGAGGTTTCTCATAACACAGAACCTGCTCCTGATATTGATTTCTGTATCAGCTAACTATTGCTGTGTAACAAACGTCCCCAAATCTTGAAATAACAATTATTTTTGAAATAACAATTATTTATTATTTTTCATAATTCTATGAGTAGATGGGAAATTCCTCATAGAATATATAGCTGGGGAGTTGGTACAGCTGGAAGAGTCGAAGTAGCCTCACTCATGTGTCCAGCATTTAGTGTCAGCTGTCATCTAAGGTGCCTCAGTTCTCCAATGGCATCGCTCTCGTCTCATCCTCCAGCAATCCAGACCAGCTTACATAGATTGTCAGGGCACTGTGGAATTGAATTGAAATGATCACCTGTCAAACAATTACACTAGCCACTGGCACCTGCAGGTTTAACATGATCTGAATATTCAAGAATAATTTTGAAGAGCCATAACATGATGCACTTCTAACTGCTGTAGCAAGGAAATGTATCATCATGCTATGCTATGGGGAAAATTTGCAGCATCAAGTGAACTTAATTTGCTCAACAGCATCTCAAAACACCTTCAAAGTTTCCAGCCTATCAAATGTAAAATCATTAGTAAAATCTTAAGATCACTTAATTTCCCATTTTATTTGGCTAGATTGTATGAAGACAATTAACATGCCATACTGGTGTATACAGATGTGTGTGCCCAAGCTTCGATGAGGAAAAATTATCAGAAATGTCACTATCTCAGGGATACTCTCAGGTGTGTTTTGAAAAGCTGAACCACACCTCTGCTGAGTCCCATTGGAGAGGTGGTACAGACTTCTTTGCCTGCCTTACTTGCTGTGTGGCCAGAATTATAAATTCCTTGGTCCCACGTCAGAGCTAGACCATGAATCATAAAAAGCCGTCAGTAGTTAGAATTGGTGCTTATCATTCATGACTCCTCAAAAACCACATATTTTTTATTATTAAAAATGTTATGAACACTTTACTGAGAGAATTTATATACTATTCATAACTTCTTCAGGGCTCTCAAGTAAAAATGGAATCCATGATAATGCTTTTAGTTCATTTTAATTACTTTTTGTTTTCAACACAAAGGTAAGTTTATGTCTAAAACAATTCCGGGTTATATATATTTTAAATGTGTTGTCATTTTATTATTATTCACCTATTGAAATTGATGAATGTTAAGAACAGCCAAATCTGTTTTAATAAAACAACAGGAAATATAACGGCAGATTCAGTATTTTATCATACATAGGAAAAGCACTGGATTAGCTCACTTTGTCCTTTTAATCTAGATTTAAAAGGAAAGGCACAGTCAGGAATGAATGTGAGTAGGCAGGCAACTGCACAGGAAGGGTGAGGAGGAAGAAGCACTTTATTTTATTTAGTTGTTCATCTTGGTTGTCCCCTAGCCCCAGGGCTTCAACCAGGAACCTTGGGACGTGGACTGCACCTCTGGTAAACTAAACTGCTACAATCTACTTTTACACTCTAATACGCCAAGTGATTCTGCAAAGGAATACAACAGAATAAGAACAGTTAAATACCTAAAATAAAATAGTCACATTTAGTTACCTTTACTTCCAGTTAGAAGAAAGTGTAAAACATATATGGTTTGGTATCACTCTGCTTAAAATGTATTACAGGAGGAAGTCTAACAGGAGCTGTATTTAATCCAGCTTTGGCACTTTCACTACATTTCAAGTGTTTTGATGAAGCATTCCTTCAATTTTTTATAGTATACTGGCTGGCTCCTTCTTTAGGTAAGCATATTTTTATTTACTATGATTCAAAGATTAGTTTATCTTGAAATATGATATGCAATGTCTGTCAATTTCCAAAGCCAGAGTACGATACAAAAAGAAAATTAAAAAGGTAGTTCACATGCCTGAAATGTTTGTTTGTTTTTACAATATCCCTTAAAACTGTTCTTATCTTCAAAGAAGCAGAATTATCTATTGAAGGGTAGTCAATTTCAAGTATACCGCTTTAAGAAACCCTCAGCTATAAGGGGGAAAAAGTGAGAGTGATTTTTCCCATTAATGGTATAATAGGTTTTGAACAGCCATCACTTTATTTCTCCCATTCACCTTCCATTCTTTTATATTTGATATCTATTATGCTCAATAATATTTGCAAACCAAAACATGAAGACTATCACAGAAAACTTGCATTTAAAAATGTTGTAATGGTTGCTTTTGACTTGGGGGGGGGCATGGAGGGAGGGTGCACTACAGATTGTGTTTCCCAACATCTTCCTTAAAGATAAATTTTCTCCAGTTTTGATTAAAAAGAATTTAAAATGATCACCAATAGGTCAGTACTGATAAGTTTTATGAACTCCAATTACAATTTTAACATTAGACCCATGATAGTAAGGACTTACTTCACCCCAAATGACATTCTCTGTTAAAGAATCATGATTTTGTTTTCTTTAACACATATTTTCTAGCCCAAATCACCTTCCTGGAAGAACATACTAGAACAGGGTCTCATGATATATAAAAAAAAGAACAATAACTTCTGCCTCTTTAGTAAGCACTGAACAGTGGATGTGTGAAATACAGAGAAGCAATTTAAATATCCTAGAATGAATATAGCATTATGAAGTAAAGAAATTATAAAAAATTAGAACTTCTCAGAGCCCATGTTTCATTTGTTTTCTTGTTCCAGTTAAAAAGGATAAAATCCAATGAATAAATCATAAGAAGAAAAAAAAGTACACAGAACAGGGTATAATGTTTCATGGTAGAGTCCAATCAGGAAGATATTGTGGTCACTGCCAAAACATTTTAAAGAGCCACTTACCCCAAAACAATCCAAACACCCAAATGAAAAACAATTGTATACTTTCATTAATTTCTTTGCTTCCTATTCAAGGAATCTCCCCCCCACCTCAAGGTCCTACTTGATTTTTTTTTTATATTTTTATTGAAGTAACATTAATTTACAACACTTTTTAAGTTTGAGATGTGCAAGTTCGCTTTCCATCAAAGATATGATGACACTAAACACACCACCAAATTTCTCATAGTTCATGACTGTCCACTGAACCTCTACTACCCTTTGCTCCAACCCCACCCCTTCCCCAGATAACCTTAGAGGCCAAGAGTTAGTTGTTGTTGTTAAGGAAATCTTTTGAAAGTGGAACTGGACTCAAACTTTGTTTGCAAATACATATGGCCCTGGTTTAGCTTGTTGAAAATAAGTATTCAAAGATTTTTTTTGGGGGGTGGAGGGCCTAAAAGACCTCTTTTCTAAACAGACCCAAAATAAAGTTTCTGTTGTACTTTTTGGTTTAAAGAGTAAGTTTTTATACTTAAGGGGTTTATTGATATGAAACAATACAGGAATCCTTCAATGTGTGTGGATAAAAGCTATATGCAAATCAATGGCAGTTTTTAGAATACCTGAATTCCAGCTTGTCGTTGCATTTTGTCAGATATTAAAGTTACATTCTTGTTGGGGAGGAAAATGGCCTCAAATGAAATAGGTCACAATTAAACTCTAAGAAGAATGAGAAAAATAAGAAATTATATTTTTACAAGAACCATTCAAAAAACTAAGAGATAAAGAGTAAAAGACAACAAAACCTTGTTAAAAGCTACATTAGACAAGGCCATGGAGTGAGACCAAGGAGCAGAGCCCCAGATAATTATTTTCTTCCCCTTCTTGAGGCAAGAGGCAAACTATTTTGAGGGAGTGGGGTCCTCATTCTTTCTTATTTCCCTTTATAGCAGAGATAATTATAATTCCTTTACTGGTTCCTATCTCCCCAAAACACGAATGTATATATACACCTGAAACCAATGTTATATGTCAAGTACTCAAAATAATTTTAAAGAACATGTATGGATTAATTCTACACACATTTCATAGAAAAGAAAGTAACAAATTCTATTTGCTATGAAACAGCAACTTCAGTTCTGGAAAAGTTAAATGCCTTATATTATTTTCTAGTTCTGACTATAAAGATGTCAAATTTTGTGCATCAGTTAATATAGGGATTGTTTCTGATTTTTTTTTTTTTTTTTAATTTAAAGCCCCTGATTGCAAAGGATTCTTTTTTTTTTTTTAAGTTACTCCAGATGCTAGCCAAGCTTTAAGATTTTTACCAAACAAGAATATCAAATCTACATGTGACAGGAACTGGTTCTTTGTCTGAGTTTAAACTGACCTAAGGGTTGAAGCCCAAATTTATTAAGATAAAAATATCAACCATTGTAGACCCCCTTTCAAAAAAGTGATTTGAGCTCTGTGGCTCAGTGTCCCTATTTTCCATTGAAAATTTAACCATGCTGGATTTGCCTGTTGTGACTTCAGAAATGAAGATTTATTAGTATGTATTTTTTATTTAAGATATTTGCTTAGTTCTAAGTAATTAAGAGTTGAAATTATGAGGAGAACGTAATCTATTGTTCTTATTTGAACTTTCCAAGAGGAACCTCAAGAGTTTTTAGTGATTTTTAGTTGCCTTAGTCTCCTGGTACATCCTTAACTCATGGAAAAAGAATGGTAACACAGAAAAAAAAGCAAATGGAGACCCAAATCCAGAGTTTCTCACTCAGCAATTCAGTAACGGACCCAGAACTCTAACAACAAAAATGTTTTATCTTCTGAATTCACTGGTCCTACTGGTTTTACCAATACATAGTTTTTAAGGATACATGGTTGAAAGAAATGTGATCGTTTTCTATTAGAATATCCACATTTCATGTAGAATTAATGTATCTAATTCTTATAAAGATAGTTTTCTAAATCTCTTGGTATATAATTGTTTATAAATTTAAATGATACCATTGATTATGAACTTCCTTAGAGATTGTCTTTTTTTTTAATTTTACTGTATTTTGTCTTTCAGGTATATTATTCATGATTCTGATGTTCAGCTTTTTCCTTCCATGGCTGTATAACAACCATACAATTAGTAAAAATGAGTAACTGTTCCAAAGACTCTACAATACAGGACAGTTAGGTTGGATGTAATAAAGATTTTATCACCTCATTTTCACACATTGGCTGCACTGGATTCATCAATATTAACATCCCTGAGGAAGCTGCCTGATAGTTTTCATCAGTGGACTTAAAATATTACCATAAAATGCGGTATCCTGTGTTCCTCAGTTAGGACTTGTTCTTTTGAGTGTATTAAATGCTACTTGAAAAAGATTCATTACATTAAATTTAAATCTCCAGCAATAATTGTTAATTTTGATGAAAAATAAAAGTTCTTGATGTGAAGATCGGGGAAGGTGATGGTAGGATCAGAGAAAGAGTATATCTATTAAGTATCACCTGAATGAACAGGATTTTTAACTACCGTATAATTGGTCATACTTACAGAACTAGAGAGAAGCTACTTTTCAGCCACGCTCTCACACAATGATACCATCAGCAGTATCCTCTTTCAATAGGAAAGTTGCTTTTGGAAGTAATTATCCACTCATACTCAAAGAGTTTCCTAATTTAAAATATGTTATATAATATTTTCTCTAAGTAGACAATCTCTTTAGGCAATTATTTTTTTAATAGAATGTTAAACAAAGTAACCATACAAAGTTAAAATGTAGTCTTTACACATTCTCATTTGCTCATCTAACCTTGTGAAATAGGTAGGGCATGTATTTTTAATCTCCACTTTACAGATAAGGAAAGTAAGTCTAGAGAAGTCTGCTGCCCTGCCAGAGATCAAATAGAGCCAAGTAACACTTCTACTTTAATACAAAAAATCTTCTCAGTAGTCATTATGCCTAAAGGAAAATTAAAGATTTTGAAGAAACATTAAATACTCTATAAAATTTGCTTACAAATTAACTAGCTTTTTTAAGGCTAAAAAACCTTAAAGAGCACAAGCTGGTGGCCAAGCGGGTTAAACTAGGCAGTCCACATACATCCCAAGGTCTCCAGTTCAAGACCCAGGGACCAGAAAACAACTAAGATAAACAAATCCAAACTCCTCGCACCTGCCTGCCTACTTGCCTTCACTCCTGCCTATACTTTTCCTTTAAAAAAACAAAAAACACCAAGTATTCCTTTATTAGAAGCTTTCTTCTATTTTATGAAGCCTACTTTTTATCAAAAGTTCAGGTCATAAAAGGTTACCTGTGCTTCTCTTAAAAGGAAATTCCATTATCAGGGTTAGAACTGAAAGTAAAAAAATATGGGGTGAGACAATCTGTGTGAGTAATAATCAATTAAGCAACTGATGAATTGCCAGGTCACTTAAGTGCTGCATGGTGATCAGATTGTATATCATCACTCTCTTTACACATGCAGATTGAACTAAATGGTTACATGCAACCCAATAGCAGCCAGTTTGATGATCATGGACTTTAGCTATTAAACTTTACATACACAGTAGTGTATTTTAAAAGTTGAATCCATAAAATTGTGATTTTTTTTTTTGTACTTGTTCCAATAAAAATATGTAATTAGATCATGCCATCCGCTCCCTGGGGACTTCTTATTAAGGTTATCTACTGTAGTTCTGCCTCAGCTATAGCACTGGTCACAATCTTGAGCTTGTCATTACTAATAACCCAAACTCTTCTATAATCTCAAATATCCTACTCCCCAACTACTAACCCTTCTTTGCAGCTCACTCTAGTAACACATCTCCAGTGATTCTTTGACCCCCATGGGGAATTTTGTCCATTGATACCACCTTTTCACATCTCACCCCTTTCAAGTACTCTCTTAAGCAGCTTAAGGTACACACTTGTATCATCACATACTTGATTACATTAATTCCCTTGCTGCTCTCTCTTCAACATACTTATATGGCTTAACAACTTGATTAAACCCCCACTGCTTGATTCTATGCCTGTCTCAGAACATTAAATAGAAGATAAATCAGAGATAGCAGTAAGACCATTCTTTCAGAGTTTTACTGTAGAGAGAACATGGGGAAGATTTACCAGGTGCATTTGTTAAAAATAGGTTAGTGAAGAATCAAGTGCATATAAGGAGAAAAGACTGTATGAGCACAAGAAGAGTTCAAGTTTTCTCGAAGCATTCTAGTCTTCAACTCCACCATTCCACTGAAATTCTTGCCCAAAGTCATCAGACTTCTGTTGTTAAGTTCTCATACTTCTTAACTACTGATAGCATTTGATAAGTGATTGTTTTTTCAAAGGAAAGACATAGACAGGAATGGTGAAAGCAAACAGGTAGGCAGGAAAAGAGAGAAAGAAGCAGAACTTTATTTTATTCAGTTGTTCATATTGGTTGTTCCCCCCGCCGGGCCCAGGACACAAACTCGTGCCCTTGGGATGCATGAAGAATGTGCTCTCAGTCAGAGGCAGTGGACAAAACGACTATTCCACCAGGGCGCACCAAGTGATTGCTTTCTCCTCCTAAAAACACTTATTTCCAGAAAATCATTGCCTTCTCACTTTCTTTTGTTAGCTTTTCCTCCTTTCCCCAAATTAAATTACAGTTTCCCAGGACTCAGTCCTCTGAGTTCTTTTCTACTTATACTTCTCTTGGTAATTTTATCCAGTCTTGTGGCTTTACAGCAACTCTACCCTGACTATTGTATTATGTATTTGACTCTCCTGAACTCATATCCACCTGTGCATCTGGCATCTCTACTTGGTTGTCTAATGGACAACTCAAAGTGATATACAGCTCTAGTTAACTCACATTACATAATGTTTGAATTAACTGAAACAGTTTATTCATTCCAGTGAGGGGTATTTCTGGTTATTCACTCTTAAAGCAATGTATGGATAAACATTCTTATACATGTGTTCCTCTATGGTAGAAGGCTTTCACACTTTACATTATGACCTACTAGCAGTTCAGTTCAAGCCACCATCTGTTTACTCTTGCTCAGATTACTGCACTAATTTCCTGTTTCAACTACCTGTGTGATCCTATTAAAACAAATCATTTCACAGCTTCCTATTTCAGACTTAATGCCATGTATTCCTTCAGTTACTATTACAAAACTGAAGGTGCAACTACGTTATGAACCAGTGTGACTTCTGGTTATAGCGATATTACTGCCCTGTTAGCAACCATCTGTAAGCTAGATTACATTTTTTTTTTATTTGTTAAAGGAAAGGTGCAGGCAGGAATGAAAGCGAGTAGGCAGGCAGGCAGAAAGGAGGAAGAAGTATTTTCTTTTACTTTTATTTAGTTGCTCATCTTGGTTGTTCCCCTGGGTCCTGGGTCACAAACCTAGGTCCTTGGGACGCATGTGGACTGCACCAGCCAGAGGTGATGGACTTGTTCACTAGGCTACCAGGCCTACTAAATTCACATTATTTAAAAACTTATTATTAGTAACACTATTCTAGAATGCTAGGGTTAGAATAGCTATACTTCAAATCATCCTATATAATGAATAATCTTCCTTCCTTCTAAAAGAATACAAGATCCCACAACTTTTTGTGAAAATATTTTCAGCTTAAGGACTTTCAAAAAATTATTCTGTAGCTTAACCACTACATTATAAGCCCCCAGGCCCAGACATCTTCTGTTTGCTGCAGTAGCTTAACTATCTCTGCCTTCAGTACTCCTCTTTAACATCCTACATATTCAAGTTGTCTAGTTTCCTAATCTACTATTTCAGTTTTTACACAATAACCTTGAATGGTTCCTGTAACAAATCCAAACTTTCCCCCAGCACACACACTCAATATTCTAAAGAGGCCTGTTTCCTAGTCTGAGCACTTTGAAGCAAGACTGTATGTTCTTAGTCTCTATACCCACCAGCACATGACAGGTACTGAAAATATATTTTCTGTTTAAACAAACTAAAAGCCCCCTATCAATTCAAAATACATCTCATTCCTTTAGTGTCCTTTCACTGGAGCATGTCAGTCATCTCTACATACTTGTTACCCCAACCAACCTCATACCCTCTTCTCATAGTTCTCCTAGAGCCCGTTCTTATTTTAGATTGAGCCATTTTATCATCTTCCTGCAAACAGGGACACCCTGTGGTGTAGGCAGCTAAGGTGGCTGCGGATCTAAGTATAAAAAGTAGCAGAAGGATTCAATAAATGAAAGTTACAAGACATGTAACCTGGTGCACCCCTGCAGCTCAGGTGGCTAAGGTGCAGGCCATGTAAAGTCCATAACCAGGATTCAAGACCCAGGACCAAGAGAAAAAAATGAAAAATCAACAACAACAACAACAACAAAAATACAACTCAACCCATATACTGTTTATAGGATGCGTGCATGTGTAACAAAAGTACATATCGTTACAATCACAAAACTTGAGATGGCTACCTCTGGAGGAGAGGAAGAGGACTGACATCAGGGGAATACACAGGGAGCTTCAATTTTATTTCTTAATTGCAGATACATACATAGGTAAATGTTGCATTAGATTTTTTGATTGCCAAAATGATTTCAAAAGACCATAAAATTAGGTAAGATAACCAACTTTTCCTTTACTGCTGCAGAGCTTTGCATTTAAACCATGAATAATAATTAAAAATTATTTTAATTCTATAAGACTCTAAGATATACACTACATCTCCCTAATCTCAGGTAAAAACAAAACAAACCATGACCTTGAAGGGATGTACTAATTTTTAGGTGCAACTGTATAATAGAGTACCACAAAGTAGATGGCTTAGAACAATAGAAATGTACTGTCTCACAGTTCTAAAGCCCAGAATTCCAGATCAGCATGTCAGCAGGCCTTTGCTTCCCCTAAAGGAAAAGGGAAAAATCTTTCTAGGCCCCCTTCCTAGCTCTTGGTAGCCTCAGATATTCCTTGGCTTGTAGATGCATCACTACAATACTTCTTCACGTGGCTTTCCCTCTGCCCATGTCCGTGTCCAAAGTCTTTTGGTAAGGACACCAGCAATACTGGATTAAAACTGACTTCATCTTAATTTGATTACCTCTAGAAACACTGATTTCCAAATAAGGTCACATTCTGAAGTTCTGGGAGTTAGGAATTCAACATTTAATGAAGATTTTGTATAAAGGAAAGGTGCAGGCAGGAATGAAGGCGACAGGCAGGGACAGGGAGTAACATTTATTTTATTTAGTTGTTCACCCTGGTTGCTCCCCCGCTAGCCTGGCCCCAGGTCATAAATGCAAGTCCTAGGGATGTGTGGACTGTGTCCAGCACACTTTACCACTAAGTCACCAAAGCACACTGCAACCCCCTTTATTTTGGAGGGTGGGGAGATACAATTCAATCAATTAACAGGAAAAAACCCCTCACTCTCCCTCCTACCCCAGTGCCCCACTTCTCTCAATCTATTACCATGCTTATATTCTTCCAGGGACATTTTATGTACATACAAGCACTGATACCTATAATCCCTATCGTAAGGCCCCGATTCTTTTCTTGTATATAAATGTCTCTGTAATTTTTTTTTTTTTTTTGGATCCATTCAGTATATCCTGGAGTTTATTCAAGTTTGGTAAGTAAAGATCTACCCAATTCTCTTTTAGCAGATATAGTTTTCCATTGTACTATAAAAACTGACCCACATCTAATTAAAGACATCAAAGTTCTTTTCACTTTTACATATTAAGTTACAACTAATATCCTTGCATATATTGACTTTTCCCCCAAGATGACAACCTGGTAAGAGCGTGACTCACATTCTCTCCACAGAGCAACTAGTAATTCACCTATTTTCCAGAAATGAACACTGAGGAAAAGCAGGCAGAGACTGCAGAGACACAGCAGCAATCGCAAAAACAAAAGTAGGCAAAATGTTGGAGGTACACCACACTCACTTGAGATCCTGGCTGTGGCAGAGGGGGGTGGTATTGCAGGAAAAACCAGCCCTCCCAGGAATCATGAAAGCATCAGAGAGCTCATCCAGCGGGTTCAGGACACAGTAGGGTTAGACGGTTTAGGATCAGGGCAGAAGAGGCAGAAGCGCCCCAGTGGTTTGAATGAGAGGCCCTGGGAGAAATTCCTCTGGGCGTTGCTGTTACGGGAAGGTAGCTATGGAAACCAACCATCCCTACCCTTCTCACCATATTGCCCCTGGAGCCCCAGGACCTACCCACCAGAAATCCCGCTCTCAGGCTTAAAGGAAGAAGAGAGTTCCAGAGGGAGAGTCAAAGCTACTCATCTTTTCCTCAGTGTTTATTTCTGGAAAATAGGGGAATCCACATACCTACAGAAACAAACCAAATGCTAAGCAGAGCAAATACACAGAGAAATATCTGTGAAATGGACCCAATGGACCCAACCCATGACCCTGGGGAAAATCTGAATACAACAGACATCTGCAAACTACCTGAGGATGAATTATGGCAACAGTGATAAACATACTCATGGAAATGAAGAAAACACCAGAGAAGAAAAAGAGAACAACAAAAAAGAGAAGAAATGAAGTAGCTCAAAACATATCAAAGAAATAACACAATAGCTGACTACAAGAATTCAACAGAGGAACTCAAGAATAGGATGGATAGTCTCCAGTAGGGCAGAAGAATGCACTCAAGCAAGCCAGCAGAGATAAAAGAATGCAAAGAAATGAAGACAGCATGTGAGACCGATGGGATAATATCAAAACAACATCTGCATTACAGGGGTCCCAGAAGGAGAAGAGAGAAAAGGGGGTAGAAACTATATTTGAAGAAATAAACAGCGGAGAACTTCTCTAACCTGAAGAATGAAGCAAGCCTCCAGACCCAGAAAGCTCAGAGTTCCTAATAAAAGGTGGAATGTGAATTTAAAACAAACAAACAACGGATGAAACAAAACCAACCTCTGGACACTTGCAATAAAACTCATGTGACAAATAGGGAATGGGATGGGGTGGGGAGGGTGCAAGTTAAGTGGTGGCAGGGCCCACTGGACAATGGTGAAGAACACTTGGTGATCTGGTGGAGGGCAGGGTGTGTGACATACATCTTAGGAATAGGGAAACTGTACATATGGGAAACACACATATATGAGTTTTATTTCACTGTGTAGAATTAAAGTTGCAATAAATTTAAAAAAATAAGATCTATATGAGAATTAGCTAAATTATAGTAATATTACCTGAAATCCTACCAGTCAAATTCTATTTAAATATCTAACATTTCTCAACAATAAATAATCACATTTGCCTTCTAAAAGTAAAAGACTAAGTACTATGATGTCTGTGTGTAATCCCACATTTACCAATTCTGGCAAAGATCTCAATATCTCAAACATAAAACAGAGTATTTAAACATACTTATTTGAGAAGTATTAATATCTAACAGTGATCTGAGGGAGAAAATCCACTGGGATCATATTTTAATGAATATTTTTTAAACAGGAGAATCTAAACACATGATGACTAACTTTAAACCTGTTAGGGATATTTTAGATGGCTCATATTTTGGAGATGAGGGGAATGAACCTAAATCTTGAAGTTTTGTCTACATCAAGAAACAACAAGCAAAATATTTCCAGCAAAACTAAAATTAAGCTCAATAGAATAATTATTTTGGTTTGATAATGATTATGTTTTGTTTTTTTTTTTAAAGAGAAGACGTGAAAGGAGGAAGAAGAATTTTAAGGAAGGAAGGACTTTTGTTATTGGTTGTCCCAAACCCAGGTCCTTTGGCTTTACATGGTCTATGCTCCAGCCATTAGCTTAGTATCTGAGCCACCAAGCTGTGCCAATGAGTTCTATTTTTAAAAAGTCATTAACCTGATCTTCATTTTCCTCATCTCCTATATTTTCTATGATGGGTATAACTGTTAAGTATTATGTTAAATATTAAGTATAATGTTACAAAGTGAATTGTTAAAAGTCACTTATTGAGTCTATGTCCCTCATTTTACAGAGGAGGATGTATAGCGAGGTGAAATATCTTGTCTATCAATTCAGAACTACATGCTTTCTGCTGCCTCTTAATACTGACTGCACATTAATATTGACTGCACATAATACAAGGCTGACCGTAAAAATGTCCACAGAAATCAAGTGTACAGAATCTCAACAAATTGTTAATTTGTTATCAGAACACTTTATGCTTCATTGAAAGTCATGGTTATACAAGTTTGCAAGTATAATTATAGAAGGAAACTCAATTCTGAAATGAGGCACAAGAATACCCTGGCTGCTTATAGAAGAATGGGTAAATGTCAAGAATGTTAAGTATGCTGACACTGGGAGCAGAGAAATTTGGGAATATCTTGTATTATCCATTGAAATTCTAACACTGAAAACCCTGCAGTAAAGAGAACTTTTTTTTCTTTTTCAGTTACTGGTAGAGGGTAAGTTTACTGGGAAATTTTGCAACAAAGCTTAAAAATCACAGCTCACTAATTATATGATCTTAAAAATTACTTTAGTTCTCTAACTCAGTTTCCTCATCTCTAAAGTGGGATAACATAAGTACCTATGTTTCATAAGGTAGTTAAGAATATTATTATATTGATACACACACAGTGTGTCATCAAAGATGATCTATGTAAATTTCAATTTCCAGACCTTTTGTTTGCTTATTGTAATAAATTCAGCATTTCTGAGTTTGTTCAGAAAAGGGGAAATTAGATTTTTTTCAATTTACCATGCAGGATGAAGAAACCAAGCAAAACAATATTGGTTTAGTAGTGACAAACTAAAGTTAGTCACTAATTAACCAAGTGATTCTGAATAGCTTTTCTAAGCTTAGGTTAAGTCACATAATGGTATCAAAAGTCCAAGTCTATAATTACTGATCAGCCTTATACTCAGGTGTCTATGAAAACCAAAAATTGAGTTGTTAAGTATGTTTAAAAAAATTACCCCTGATCCAAGTGGAAGAAAAATCACTTTAGATGTGCTAAATCCTTGCCCAAATGAGTATTTTCCAGAAACTGACAATACATTTTCTTATATTTCATGTTCATGTCCTCAACAAAAGTTGAACAAAACAAAGACCAGTTAAGATTCTCATTTTTGCCTGTATAAATTTTTCTTTTTTAAGAGAAGAGGAAGAAATATGTCATTTTATTTAATCACATTGGCTGTTTTCCCCCAAGCTCAGGATTCGAACCCAGGGGTGTGTGGCTTGCTCGTTTAGAGGCAACTGACTACACTGCTCCACCAACCTGGCATTAATTTTTTGAAACCCTTTCTCATGAATGATTTTAGATAAGAATGAGAGTACAATAATACAAATAGATTTATTTGTTAAACTATTACAAAGACAAAACAATTTTCATCTGAAGTACTTGGAGGACTTTAGCCCAATTTCACTTGTTCTATTACAGATACTGACCTAAGAGGTTGGAAATGAAAGGATATAACCAAATATATCCTTGGAACACAGTGATGAAACATGGCAAAAGGAACAAAAGCAAGTTAAGACGCATATGTGTAAGTGACAGTATGTGTGACTGAGATGTTTCTAAAGAAGCTATTGAGAAGATAACCTGAAATAATCTGGATCCCAAACTTGTAAAAAGACCCTTCCTTACCTCTTGTGGAGAATGAACAGAAGCTAGAATTTATCCATCTTTCTCTTTAAGGGTTAAGGATGTCTTTAGATTCAAAAGCCATATGCCTTAGATTCAGCCTCTCTCTTTGGGGTGTTAATAAACTACACATACCCTCTTGGTTAAGTTAATTCACCTTTGTTAATAAAGGTCATAGTTTCTTCTGCTGGTGATAACTTGATGTCTCAGTATAGTCTCTCAAGAAAAAACCGGTCCAGGCGAGTTTTGGAGAAGGAAAAGGACTTTTATCAACACCTACTCCACAGTCGAAGACGCACCAAGTTCTCTCCTACAGTTAAAAGCAGAATCTGGGGGTAGAAAAAAAGTTGACTGTTTATAATAACAATAGCTACTATTTATTAAATGCCTGCCTAGTCAATATTAGGGGACTTAGACATCTATTATATCTAGCCTTTGCAATAGTCCCACTAGGTAGCTGTCATCCTATTTTATAGATGAGAAAACGAATTAGAGAAGCCATGTGCCTTATCCAAAGGCACAGGGCAAGTGGTAGTTATGATTCTACAGTTCATGTGCCTTCCCCTTTAATCATTTTAATGCACTGAGAGGTCCTAGCTCCATTATGTTGAATGTTTTAATGGTTACATAAATGCTCTAATTATTTCTTGTTCATTCCTTAAAGAGATACACAATTTTTAATGATTTAAAATTTAGACACTATTTGGAATTCAGGTCAATTATCCAGAAGAAAAATTTGTATAGGTTTCATGAATAAAATACATCTCTGGCTCAAGCTGCAGCATAAAATAAACAGAAAATAAATTAGCAGCTCATTAGAAAGTCTGTGGCTATTTTATGGTTACTGCAACATAAAATTACAAAGTATCCCAAAAATTCTCTACAGGGAATTATCCCATTTGTGCAATCATTAGGGACCAAATGAATTTCCCATGATCTTTATTAATAGTGGCTGTGTTGCTGAACAGTCTATTTTTCAAGAATATGTGAAAGCCAGATGATCAGAATAGGTTTTCCAGCTTTACTAAAAGTTACTATGTAAGTTATCACTGAACTGAAAAAATCAAGGCTATAAAGAACATGATAAACTAGAATATGAGAAACAAGGGTTAAGTTGGCCAGTAGATTTCTCATGAAGTAGAACAGTGAAGGAGTAACACTTGTAACAGTGAAATCTGAAAATTTAAGTTAACAGAGCTCCAGTGATATGAACACCTAACTTTAACTAAATACAGAGGAGATATTGTTGATTTTATCACTTATCAGTGTTAGTGATAAATATTATAGAAATAAAAATTATTTAAGAAATATAAATTACAGAACTCATAAGAGATTATTTTTTCTGATAGTTCCACTGGCAGGACCTAAGAGGAAAGCAGAGATCCATGATCACAATTCATAGTTTAAGAAGCAATGTTACATTCACAATGGCAATAATTTGAAAGGTAAAGAAAACTTAAAATAACAAGAGATTTCACAACCTAATCATCGGTGATGAAAATGGTAGAAGAATCAACCAACATAAATAAATCTTGCCATGTAATTACTGTATGCTTTAAAAAGGACCAGAATATAATTAGCATCCCTAAGACAGCTAGCATTCAATGGAATGCTATAAAGTCACTACAGGGAAGAAGAGAGATAACTATTTAACAATGTGAAAACCTTGCAGCTTATAAAGCAAGGGCTGCTAGGATTATTAGTCCTAGTTCTGCATAAAATGAACTAGCTACAGGGCCTTCAGTTACTGAACATATAGGTGAAATACTCAACCTGGCAAGGAACAATTTATTTGTCAGGGTAATATACAGCAAAATAAATACTTAGGGACAAACTTTAGGCAAAGCTTATGAGCATGTATCAGAGGAGAGAATATTAGTAGTGAGCCCCTTATGTCAGTTAAGAAAAGCAGGTATGAAGTAACATGGGAAATGACAGCTTTTAGGAAATAGTACATAGACTTATTATAGTTTGGCAAATAAGCCTTGTACACTAAGGTGGCCTAGGATCTTGGTCCTCCATTATTTTCAGGAGGGAAACCAAAACAAGATTATAATTAAAGGCTTAAACTCACTTTGCAATTACTTTTACTTCCTACTTAAATTGAAAAGCAGTAAATTATAGCAAATCTCTGCTTTGTGTTTCTGATGAACACATTAATGTTTCAAATATCACACGTGGGAAAAGGTGACTCAAGAATAAACCAGGATATGATCTCAGGCTCTGCTACTCCCACCTGAGTCAACTGAGGGGGTCAGGTGCATCCCCCATTTCTGGACAGAGGCCAATGCCATTCTCCTTAGTTCACTAAAATGGATGTGTTTTATTCTTCCCATTTCGCGACTGTTATATTTCATGAAAAGGGAGAAAATATACTACTTACCTCAAAGTAGCATAAATCATTTTCAGTGATCAACATCTGCATCTTCAAACTGTCCAGCAACTGTTGGTGTGGTATCTACCTCCATCCCATCTGAAGAAAAAAATGAACTGCTGAGCACTAGTCTACTGAGAATTTCAAATAATGATTCAACTTTTATTTCCAGAAGGAACCTACTGCCCTCTACTGGTAAAATTTACTATTTCTTTCTCTTTTGAAAACTGAAATATAGGAAGGAACAAACTGAAAAAGGAAAATGAGCTTCTTGTGGATCTAGGCCATGTTAAAATTAGTCTATATATTTGATATTTACTCTGCAAATACTCAATCTCAACACTAATAGAACACTTGGTAGGATCTTTCAAATGAACTGATTGTTCCCTCTTCAGAGAACCATGCTAGGTATTCACTATGTGACTTTTAAGTATGAAGTCTTTTTTTTTTTTAATTGAGGTAACATCTTTGCTTTACAAAACAATGTAAGTTTAGATGTGTAAGTTCACTAGTCATCAAATACACACCATGACTACCAGTAAATTACCAATAGTCCACCAATAGTCCATCGACTATTGGACCCTGCCCTGCCCGTGCCCTCTGGAAACCTCAACTTTATCATCACTGTCCAAGGGATGGTTTTTGTTTTGTCTCTTTGTTAGCTTAGTTTCTTTATATTCCATAGGAGTGAAATCATCTGGTACTTGTCTTTCTACTTTTGACTTATTTCACTTAGAACAATCCCTTTGACTTCCAAGTTGTCACAAATGTCAGGGTTTCCTATTTTTTCGGGCTGTATAGTACACACACACACACACATCACATCTTCTTTATCTATTCATCTCTCAATGGGCATTTAGGTAGTTTCCAATTTTTGGCTATTATAAATAATGCTGCAATAAATTACTTTTTTTTTCAGTAATATCCAGAAATAAGATTACAGAAGTACATGGAATTTACATTCTCAATTTTTTGAGGATGTCCATACTGCTTTCCATAATCATTATACCAATTTATACTCCCACTAACAGTGTAGAAGAATTCTCTTTTCTCTGCATCCTTGCCACTATGTTGTTTCCAGTCTTTTGGATAATAGCCATTCTTACAGGTGTGAAGTAATAGCTCATTGTTTTGATTTGCATTTCTTGAATAACAAGAAAGGAGGACATCTTTTCATGTGCCTGTTAGCCATCTGTATATATTTCTTGAAGAAATGTGCACTGAGATCTTCTGCCCATTTTTCAGAGTGGTTTATTTTCCTGTTGAGTTTTATGAGTTCTTTATATATTTTGGATGTCAAGCTCTTGTCAGATGTATGATGTGCAACTATCTTGTACCAGTCAGTAGGATAACTTTTTGTCTTGGTAATGGTTTCTCTCGCTGTTTACAAGCTTTTTAGTTTGATGTGCTCACATTTGTTTATTTTCGTTTTTGTTTCCATTTCCCTAATGCTGGAGTTGAGTCCCTACAGACTCTACAAGGATGTCACAGAACATATTGCCTATGCTGTCTTCTAAGCATTTTATAGTTTCCGTTCTTAGATCTAAGTCTCTAATCTATTTTGAATTAACTACGTTGCTACAGATTCATTCTTTTGCATGAGAGTCTTAACACACCCTGGCAGAGCAACAGTTACGTCAATCCTCTCCAAAGAAGCAAGCCATACACCCCTGGATTCAAATCATGGGTCCAAGGGGAAACAACCATCATGAACAACTAAAGTAAAAAATAAAAATAAAGATGCTTCCTCCTCCTTTCTCTGCCTGCCTGCCTGCCTGCCTGCCTACTTGCCTTCAGTCCTGCCTGTACCTTTCCTTAAAAAAAAGAAAAAAGAAAAAGTCTTATCCTCACAAAGCTTACAAATTCAGGAGAAAAAAATTAAGTAGAGCAACAGTTCTTGCTTATCTGGATTTTTTTTTCATCTCTTTTTTTAAATGGGGGGGGGGGAGCTGATGACAAGAGGGAAAAACCCTCTAGAAAGAGTTGTCTGTAAGTTGTTCTTTCAACTTTACCTCCCACTCACCCTTCAACTCTTTAGGCCACAACAAATTGGCGTCTGCCTACAGTACCTTAGCAACCTAACATCCAGCATGGTATGCAAATGGAACATGCCTAAAATTAACTCATATTTCCAAGCATAAAATGCTTCTCTTTTGAAACAGTCTTGCTAAAGCACACATCTTACCTGCCCAATCTAGAAACGTCCACCACAGCGCTAACTTTTCTTATTTCTAGCTCCTAAATCTCTCTTAAATAACTGTTGAGTCTTTTGATATTAACTACGGTTACCTAATTTAGGCTACCATCTCTTATCTAATTTAAAACTGAAGTTACTTATCAAAGTTTCTCTTCTTTTCTCTAGGACTTCTCTAATTAATTTTCTACACTGTAGCCAGTCAACTTCTGAAACACTAATCAAACTACTTTTCTTCAATGGCCTCCCCCAACCCAAAAGTAAAAGTGAAACTCTTTAACACAGCTATTAGAATCAGCCTAGCTTACTACTTCACCTTTATCTGTTGCTATAACTTCTTGTTACATTTAGAGCTCCAAACATAATTACTTTAAAGCTGAATGGTCTGGTGAGCTTTTACACATGCCTGATTCTACTACGTACCTCTCCCCAACATGTATGCAATCTTCCTTAACCTGGTTCACTTCTGTTCATCTTTCATTATCTTTCTTGGCTTTAATGTCACTTACTCCAAGAAGCTTGAATCTCTCCTTGACTACCGCTATTGTGTAAAAGGCCCCTGATTCCACAGCTTCTCGAGCCTCCTCTATATCACAACACTGTATCACAATGCACTGTAACTGCTTAAGCAGTTCATTTATTTTTCTTTCCATGAGAATGTCACTGATTTTAAAACGGTAACCTCATCGCTCTTAAACACTGCTGTATTCTGTGTAACTTATATAATAGCTCAATAAATATTATTACATAAGTAAGCACACAAGAGACTGAAATGCCAGGCAGCATGTGTTTAAGTGACCAAGAGATTGAAATTTACTGGGTGCACGCTGGTGGCCTAGTGGTCTAGTACACCTGGGAGCAGTCCCACATACATCCCAAAGTACAGGGTTCAAGGTCTGGGACCAGGGAGACCAACCAATGTGAATGTGGGCAATTAAATATAGGTAAATAGGGTACTTCCTCCTCCTGTCTCTGGTCTGCTTGCATTCACCCTACCTGTACCTTTCCTTTAAAAAAGAAAAAAATTGAAATTTACTAAGACAACAGATCTCATATTTTCTCACCACACATAAAAAAAGGTTACTAAGTGAGATGGATGGGTTCATTAGCTATAACTGTAATAATCAACTGACTACACATATGTATATTAAAATACCATATTGTACATCTTAAATATACACTATTTTTAAGAAATTTTAAATAGGCACACCGTATTGGAGTAGTGGTTTGGACAATTCTAACCAAAGTACAGTCCATGTACATCCCAAGCACTCAGGTACATGTCCTGGGCTGAGGAAAACCACCAAGGTACAACTAAATAAAAAATAAAGTGGTCTTCCACCTCTCTTTCTGACTGCCTACTCGCCTTCATTCTTATGTGTACCTTTCCTTTCAAAAGAATTTTTTAAAGACTTTTTTTTAACAAAATCAAACATTAAAAATTGTACAGGTCAAACAAAATAAATAAGTGAAAAAAGTGATATGTGTAATCAGAACTCAGAGGATGGGAAAGAGTACAGGCTGAAGACATTCTATATATAAGCAATTCTCAACATGTTATGGGGTTTAGGAATTTTATATGTTAGATGTACAAAATCTGCACATTAGCATAAAAGTTGTTTGTGATATTCAAATCATTTGCTATAAAGCAATAAAGAATTTTACAGTTAGAAAAACAAAAACCTTCAGTGACAAAGGGTTTTTCGATGTCAAGGATGCTATCAAGTCATTTACTATAATTAAAAGATTAACATCTTAAATTATTTCAGCTAAGTTTGGTAGAACACAAAAAATCATCTAAGTCATCTAATTCTGAAGCCCACTTTACAGGTTTACTGCTAAAGCTTAAAATGGAAAGTTGCCATGAGAAATGCTAGTATGACCCAACGCCTAAACGTTTTCAAATTAAAATTCCCCAGAACTTCAGGACCCTCAAGTCAACATATTATATGCATGGGGATACTGATTACAGCATTATGCGAAAAACTTAAATTCACCAAAATAAGAAAAACTATGGTAATCCCCTTTAAGAATATTCTGTCACTAGAAATTTCAAGTTAAGACTATGAAAACATACAATTGATCCTTGACTAATAAGGGTCTGAATTGTGTGGGTCCACTTATACATGGATATTCTTAAAAAAGGATGACAAACGTATGGTATTGGTAAATACAGTATAGTACATAAGTGTATTTTCTTTATGATTAATAATTATTTTCTTTTCTTTATGTAAGAATATAGTATATAACACAATATGTAAAGTTTGTGTTAACTAACAATGATACTGTCAGTAAGGCTTCTAAGCAATGGCAAGCTATTAGTAGTTAAGTTTTGGGGGAGTCAGAAGTTACATAGGGATTTTTGACTGAACAGAGGTCTGGCACCCCTAAACTCAGCATTGTTCAAAGGTCAACTGTACTCATATTAAACACATGTAAGATGCAGGAAGTACTTTTAAAGGTAACTGGTGTGTCATGTTTGTATACTAATTCATTTTTCCCCTAACCGCTTACTAGTTATTGGACCTCAAGCAAGTTATATGACTTCTCTGCCTCAGTTTCTTCATCCCCAATAAAATGGAGATCATAACAGCACCTACCACTTTGGGTTCTTGGAAGGATTTAATGAATAAATATGTGCAAGGTGCTTAAACCAGGGTCTAACACATAAGAGCACTAAGTGTTTTATTAAAGGTAGCAGGAATAAGACTGGAGACACCTGGGGCAAAGACAGGGTTGTCACTTCAGAGTCAGAATGAAGAGTTTGAACATTATATGGTGAGTATCAAGAAATCTCTGAAGGGACATCCTTTTATTGGAATGATATAGAGTATCTCAGAAGATTAGTACTGCACGGTAAACTGGAGGAAGGTTGACCAGGGCAAAAAAAAACATCACTAATGTATATCAAGCATGAGAAGTAAAAAGGCTAGGTTTAGAGTAAAAGTAATAACAAGGAGATAGGAAAATCATTTAAAAGAAGTATCTGTGGAAGTTAGTACTGGATTGGATAAGGGAACAAATGGTAAAGGCTGAGAAAAAAGGATATTTCATGACTCTCACTGAAAAAGGATACCTAAATAAGGCAACCTAATAGGGAAAATATTTACAAAGTTTACAAATATAAGACAACTGAGGCACGCCCCAGTGGCCTAGCAGGTTAAATGAGGCGCAGTCCACATACATCCCAAGATCCCCAGTTCAAGACCCAGGGCCAAGGAGACAACCCGTGATGAACAACTGGATGCAATGCATGGGGTACTTCTTCCTCTTCTCTGCCTGCCTGCCTGCCTGCCTGCCTGCCTGCCTGCCTGCCTGCCTGCCTGGTCTCCTTCTTTCCTGCCTGTATCTTTCCTTTAAAAAAAAAACTGAAGCAAATTTAAGTCAGTATTTAAGGTCCAGATGTTTGAAGGGAACCCAACTTTATCAAATGCAACATGTCCTTTAATTGTTCTAGTTTTGCAAATAATCATGTAAGATTACATTTTTAAATAAAGTAACAGCAGCACCATGAGCAAACAAACAAAAAGACTGGAAAGACAGGCAAGGGAAAATGAATAGATATCTCTCAAAAGTATACTTGATTTTTCATTTTTTCTTTGTGCCCAATTAAAAAATTTTTGGCCAATAACATAAACTACTTTTGTAGTTGTTACAAATTTAATATTTTTTCTAAGAATTCTCATTCTATATAATTCTATATTTGTTTCCTACATTATAGGTAATTCTGAGATTTCTCTTAGTATTTCCAAAAGAAACCGAGCGCTCTATAATTTCCTTTATTGCCAATGTGACCATCTAACTATTCAAACTAAAAAGAAAGAAGAATACTCACCTTCATAATCTCTTATTGAATCTTCTGTCCGGACTCCAGCCATGTTATACTGGCTGCTCACAGACTGAGAAAGCATTCCTTCTAATCTCTCCAGTGTGGCTTGGCCTTCTGCTGTTAAATGGGATAATCCTTCTTCATAGGTATAAAATGTGGGGATGTCACCCTGCCCTTGTTCTAAACAAATAAAAAACTATTATAAACCATTTTTTTAAAGAATACACAATAATACATTTAATAAAGATAAGAAACTATGAAAATAGGCTCTTAGGAAAATTCTTTTAGAAAAGGTGCAGGCAGGAATGAGGGTGAGCAGGCAAGTAGGCAGGAAGAGAGAGAAGGAAAAAGCATTTTATTTATTTGTACTTAGTTGTACGATTTGGCTGCTCTCCATGGCCTGGGGTGCAAACCTGGGTTCTTGGGATGCATGTGGACTGCGCTTAGGTCAGAGGTAGTTGACCAAACCACTACTCCACCAGGGCGTGCCAGGAAAACTTTTCAACATTCATGTAATACATATATAAGACAAAGACATCTGTTGAAGATAAAGATTCAAAGAAAGTGTCCCTGCTCTCTAGGATGAGGAGGGATTCCAAGAGACTTAATGAGTCAGTGAACAGTAATTCTCAAAGATTCAAAGGTCTGGGGACTAGAAGGCAAAGAGGATGCTCCTATAGTCTGGGAGTCTTACATCACCCCACAATGGGAATTTTACAGATGAGTGCAAATTAAGTTGCATTAAAAGTTTTTCCTGATTAAAACACATGTTCTCTTTAAAAATATATAAATTCTAGAAAATACACAAAGGATAAAAAATGGAAACCATCCAAATATCTCAGCAAAGATGAGAGCACATGCATACATACATACATACATACATATATACACATATACATATACATACATATATACACATACACACACACACACACACACACACACACACACACACACACACACACACACACATATAATGGAAAGGGCTTTCAATAGCCGGGCTGATACACTTGAGAAAAGAGAAGAGGGGGGAAAAGAAAAGAGAACAGCAGGCACCACCAGGAACAAGAGTCTACCCAAGATAATGAGTGCAATCTGGCCTGGGGAGGTAAGAGGAAATACTCTTAGATAAAGTATGAAGTATGGTTTGGGGAAAAAGAAATAATTTTGGCAGTAAGCTGTTTAAAGAAATATGTTAGCACTCTCTTGATTATCCATTTTCCTATCAACTATTTTTGCTATTAATTTCTTCCATTTATCTCTATCCATTTTCTCCCTCAATCTCTATTTTTTTTACAAGTGTGGAAAGCCCACAAATTTTTCAAACTTGACTTAATATGAATTGTGCCATTCATGCTTATTAACAACCACACAAGACTGGTGCTTTAAAATATAAAGAACTATAATTCCATACCCACAGTACAAACAAATGCTTAAATTTAAACACACACACACATACTTTGAATATCCATTTTACTAACCATGGGCTTCCACATCATATTCTTCACCATCGTAATCATCTGAATCTTCATCTTCAGGATCTGGATGCAAAGCTTGGCATTCACACATTGTATTGAACAATGTCTCCACTGAACAAGGGAATTAAATTGCAATTTTTAAAATTCTGGTCAATGTACAACAAAAATTTAATAAAATAGCTATAATTACAAATAAATGTAATAGGTAGATATTTACAAAACTTGCCAAATTCCAAGCAGAATCAATCCCCAAAGTGCTTAATGGTAATGGACAAGAAATAAAATAAGAGTTAATTTAGAGATATTACTGAGATCTCTTCATGACTGGATTTTCTGAGAAAAAAAGAGTCAGAGTGTTGGCCAGACTGTTTTCAGGGTGAAACTCATGACAGCTAATTGGGCTCTTTACAGCTATCCTGGCATCTTCCACTCAGGCGCTGTCATGAACTCCACTGCTTCTATTCAGAAAGACTCAGTCAATAAAAATAACCAGACTCCTCCAATCACAAAACACACCACATAACAGGGTACCTACTATATTCTCATTATTCACAATCTTTAACAATAGCCTAGGTATTGGTGTTCAATGATCTTACAGAAGCTAAAATGAAGAAAAAGCAAGAGAATAGCAGAAATAAGTGCATATATGTCCATGGGGGGAATACTTGGTACATGAAGGGAAATAAAACAATTCTACAGAACACTCACAAGCTGATTTGTCACTAGGCACAAATCTAAATTCAGCAATAGGTTCAGTATCATCATCACTATCTTCCTCTTCTTCATCAGTAAGAGATTCTTTTGATTCTTCTAGAAAAGGAATAAAAAGAAATTATTAATGATGTTGATCATTTATTTTTAAAAGAGAAAACTTAAAAGAATTCCCTTAAAGGATGTTTACTGATAAAGCTAAGTACTGCCAATTCAATTTTCACTTCAAACTGTAGAAACGTGGTTATTTTAGAACTTAAGAATGAATAGGCACATCCTGGTGGAGTAGCAGCTGGGCAGTCCACATATATCCCAAAGACCCAGGTTCATGTCCCAGGGCCAGGGGGAACAACCAGGATGAAAACTAAATAAAGCACTTCTTCCTTTTCTTCCTTCCTGCCTGCACCACTTTCCTTAAAAAAAAAAAAAAGAAAAAGACTGGATAGTCTCTCTGGTCTAGTCATACTGCATCTCACTGAGTCCTAAAATCCCTATGAGCCCTGGAGAACCACAATGAAGGTGAGAAAACCCAAAGAGTTCTAAAAGAGTTCCATTGTTGTCTGCTCTTTTATCTTTCACTTTGAAACAAAGGCTTCAGCAACAGTCTGTAAACCACTGAGGTGATTCATCACCAACAGTTTACAGATGAGATAACCAGGACCCAAGGAAGTTAACTGACCCAACAGATAAATGAACAAAGTAAAAATACAAATGTCTGGTGCACCCTTGGTGCTCAAGTGGCTGACATGGCAGAGGTGTGGACCATGTAAAACCCAAGGATTGGGGGGCAGGAGGCAAAAATAAATAAAAGTGACTCTTCCTCTTTCCTTCCTTAAAAAAGAAAACTAGTGTAATTATGAAAAATGTTAGAATTGATGCTGAATATTGAATGGAAAATTTTTATTACTGTGCTTTTTAAACATTTGCATTGCTTCATAATGAAAACGGTCAACAAAATATTAAATGGATCCTCAAAACATCAAAATATGTTCAAAGTATTAAAAATATAAATTAAACTTTAGTATATTAAAGTTGTATCATTTTTAAAGTCTATTCTCCATGTAGATATAGATAAGGTATAAAGTTTCGTGTTTTGGGTTTTTTTTTAAGAGGAAGGCAGGCAGGCAAAAAGAAAGGAGAGACGAAGAAGCATTTTTATTTACTTATTCATTTTTGGTTGTTCCCTCCAGCCCCAGGGAGAGAATCCTGGTCCCTGGGCTTTATGTGGACTGTATCTCCACCACCGACTTAACACACAAGCCACCGGAGCACACATGAAAGACATTTTTATAACCTCTATTGAAAGTGTAAACTGATATAAACTTTCTGGAAAGCAACTGAAGTCATACAAGTTCACTACAGAAGAATGAAAAATGATGCAAAAAACGAGGAAAAATTTAAAAACTGCCACTATCAGCAGTTATAAATAAAAGTTAGAGGACTTCTGTTCTAATATTATTATGCTGTTAAAAATAATATATATGTCCTCTGTGAATAAGCAAAATAATATAAAAATATTGAAGACTTTGAAATAATTCTAAAAGATTAAATACAGTACTTTTTCAATGCATTTTTTTAAAACGGAATGGTAACATATTGTCATTATTGTTTTATAATTGAATGAGCATTTCTTTTAAATTATAAGTCCTGGTGGCCTAGTAGATAAGTCCTCCAGGTGTAGTCACACATATATCAAGGATTCAGGTTCACAACCCGGGGCTGGGAAAACAACCAAGATGAACAACTGAATAAAATAAATGTTTCTTCCTCCTCTCTGTTCGGGCCTGCGTCTTTCCTTCAAAAAAAAGAAAGAAAGAAAGAAAGCAAAAATAGGGTTACATGCTGATATAAATATAATTGAAAAATCTAGATGGTTTCAAAGAAAACTCTTTTGTCTCTACTGATCCTATCCCTCTTCCTAGAAATAAGCACTAATGGCGCACCCTGGTGGAGCAAGGGTTGGGCGCAGCACACATATAGTAGAGGTCCCAACTGGCTTCCCAGTTGGGAACAACCAAGATGAACAACTAAATAAAGTGAATAAAAGTGTTTCTTCCTCCTTTCTCTTTCTGTCTACCTGCCTACACACCTTCATTCTTGCCTGCACCTTCCTTTTCTTAAAAAAAAAAAAAAAAAAGAAAAAAAGAAAAAAAAGACAGCAGCACTATTTTCTTTTCTAGCCTTGGGAATCTAGTTTAAGCCTTCTTATTTCTTATATAGAAATGTAACATAGTTGTTTTGTTTTAAAGAAAGGTGCAGGCAGGAATAAAGGCAAACAGGCAGGCAAGTAGAAAGAGGAGGAAGAAGCATTTTATTTATTTGTTCATCTTAGTTGCCACCCACCAGCCCTCATGGGTCATTAACTTGAGTCCTTGGCATGTATGTTGGCGGTCAACTTAGTTACTATGCCACCAGGGATGCCTAACATAATATTTCTACAATTAGGAAAAAAACCTAACACACATCATCTGTACGAGAACACAAATTGTAACTGTCATGCTTAAAAACTTTCTAAATTTTTAACAATGGCAATTAATTTTTAGTTATTTTCAAAAAATCAAACGTCCTCAACAGTAAGCTGATGGTCAATTTAAAGAGATTTATATAGGTAAGTCAAAAAAGAAAAAATATCTGGAGCTTGGATAATCAGTATGAGAGGACAAAGGCTGATGATTAAAGCATGTATAACTTATGAGAAGAGTGGGATTCCAGATAAACAGAACTGAAGAACTAGTTAAATTCTTCCTAATTAGAAGAGTCCTACTTCTTTTTTGTAAAAAAGGATAAATCATAAATATCATTTCAAGAAAATAACTATTTAGAAAAATGATTTAAAGTATCTATCCCAAACCTACTGAATTTTAACTTCCTATTTTGAGACTCCCACAAACTGCATTTTTTAAAAAAAGCTCCCAGGTATTTCGAAAGCATAGCCACATTTAAGAATTAGAGACTACTATCATCCCAATTTTTCTGATGAAACAAGTTCAGAGAGATGAAAATGACTTATAGCAAGTCAGCATACTTTTCATTTTAGCTAGCTTTATCCAAACTAGGTTTAATTCAAACCCCACTTCTCTAGTCTTGCGGGGTTTTTTGTTTTGTTTTCTTTTTGACATATACCTTTGTCCAATGCCAGTGGTCTACTATTTATAGGCATTTCATACCAGCATTTAGAACTGCCTGACAAGGGAATATCTAAGGTTTTGCATTTCTATCTATGAATTAATTAATACTTTAAATTAGACAGGACATATAATGTTCTTGGTTATAAAGTCACAGTTACACTTACTTAGATGGACGTCAACTTTGTGTCCAATACCTCCTCATCTGGAAGTCTTACTACAATCTAAGGTTAAAAGCTTTTACTTTTCCTCACTCTCACTTTGAAACTTCACTAGATATTATCTATCTTTTAACCTTTCAATGGCAAGAATCTGAAGTATTACAACAAAAATATTTTCAGATAGCTGAACCAGTCATTACCATTTAATGAGGCAGAAGTTAACAAAAGCCCTAAAAAAATCACTGAACAACTAGGGTCACACTAAATGTAAACATCATCTTCAATGTGAAACCATATTAAAATTCCAAATTGAAGAAATGATAACTTAACAGGCAAACTCATGGGCCTGTTTCATCTCTTATTTCAAAAAAAAGCAATCTATTATTTTAAAAGCAAAATTTACTAAAGATGTGAGATGTCCTTTCAACCCAAAGTTCTGCATTTCTACAAAAGATACAAATATTAAGAAAATACAGCATATAACATTATTTAGCTACCCTTGTAAAAAACAAACAAGCTTCTATTTGGTGTCTTACTGTTTCTCATTCAGAATTACGACAATCCAATGTCCACAGCCTAAAAAAAAAAAATGGACGCTTTGCCTTTCTTACTCCCTCTTTCATCATTTCCACTAGATTTTTTTTTTAAATAAATCTTTATAGTTATCTCCAACAGCAAAAATTGGGAATCTTGTAACCGAGCATTTCCAAACCTTAGTGGTATTGACAAGCTACTTATTTTTTGTTGTTGTGGGAGGCCGTCCTGCACATTGTAGGATATCTAGAAGCACCCTGGCTTTTACTTACTAGATGCCAATAGCACTCCTTCCCGCTTTCCAGTCTTGACAGTCAAAATGTCACTGGCAATAGAACTGAGGTTACCAACAGGGAATGATATGGGATGGGGGCGCAAGTGGCGGCGGAGTTCACTAGACAAATAAATGCCTTTATTTGGTGAAAGGCAGGATGTGTTGACATATATCTAAGGATTAGGGTAACTGCATATATAAGTAACCTATACATATGAGTTTATTTTAATATATAAAAGTTACTACGGTAAGAAAAAAAGAGCCAAAAAAAAGTCATTGCCAAATGTGTGGGGAGGTGCACCCTGGTGCAGTAATGGTTTGCTCAGCCGCCTTCAGATGGCACAGTACACATACATCCCAAGGACTTGTGTTCAAGTCCCAGGGCTGGGGGGTGACAACAAAGATGAACAACTAAATAAAGTGCTTCTTTTGCCTCTCTTCTTGATGGCCTGCCTCTGCTCAACTTCATTGCTGCCTGTACCTTTCCTTTTAAAAAAAAAAAAAAAAAGATTATGTGAGGAGAACATCACTCCTTATTAAGAACCACCTCATAACAAAACAAAACAGGTTCGACCCTAAGCTCTTGGGAGCACAAAGTATACTGATCCTAGCCTCCAAGAGCATCAAATCCAGAGAAAAAGAGAGAATAAAATCAATTAACTCAAGGGGAAATATTAGAAATAAAAATTCACAGTAACTGAGTAAATTTAAGTACAAATATAGAGAAAATAAAAGGCAGTTTTCAAATTATTTTACTGTGTGGAAACTATGTTTAATAAACTATTATCCAAAGTAGGTCAATGGCTTGAATATAATATTATCATCAAAGATGGGATTTTAAAATGTTAATACACTACTACAGGGAATTCAAAATTAAATCACAGCATACATACCTTCAAATTTGGCATTCACCATAACATACAAATGTTCTCGTGGATAGGCATTTAGGTCCCTGGATACCGCATGCAAACTAATGGTTGGGTATTCCAGTGAGAATCCTAATCCAGAGCCATCTAACCAAGACAGGCAGCTGAAAAATATATTTTAAGTACATTATTTTAAGAAATTAAATCATAATTCGATAGCATAATGTTTATAAAAGTTCAGGCAGGACACATTCATGCACTGAATACGTTAATGTTTACTGTTTCTGAATAAGGAGCAAGATTGATTTCTTTAAGACCAAGTCTGTTGTTTTCTCTTTTTCTCTAAAAATTCAAATAGATTTGAAATGCATATTTTCTTTATTTACAGGTTTATTTCTATACCTTTTATACTTGTTTTTCAGGGGCTTTCTGTGCTTTTGCAAATCCTCTTCTGGTTAAGTCCCAAGTCTTCCATAAGATCTCTTCTATTTCAAAAATGCTCAGTAATAAGCTATTTAGAACTCGACTCTGTGGTAATGAATCTTACATGTGCCCTGACACAATGTGAGCTACCTGCAGCAGTCCCATTCCTTTACTTAAGGTTCTTCAAAACCATTAGCATAGTGCTCAGCATATAAGTATGCAATACCTGGGAATCTTGCTAATTTCTCTACTAATCATACACACCCTAAGTTAGAATTTACCATCACATTAAAAGACAGACTTTATGGGCATGCACCCTTGTGGCTCAGGTGGCTGAGATGCCAGTAGTGAACCATGCACAGCCCAAGGACCTGGATTTAAGACTCAGTGTTGGAGTGAAAAACCAAACTGAACTAACTAAATAAAGATGCTTCTTCCTCTCTTGAACATAAAAAAAAAAAAAAAAATCAGACAGATTTTATGGTCTTTCATTTATTCTGCAGCTTTTATAGAAAGTAAGTTCTAGTTTTTCTCAAAAATGGTCGTGCTATCTTACTGATAAAACAAAGGAAATATACCACCAAGTCAGTATGCTGAGTTTTGAGTAAGGGATAGCAAAATTTTTGGTAATACTTCATTTACCTAGAACTACATAAAAAACTTAGCAGAGAAAAAGAGAAGCAAAAGACTCTTAAGAAACCACACACACACACACACACACACACACACACACACACACACACACACACACACACACACACACAAATGTTAGAGCGCCCTGGTGGAGTACGGTTAGATCCACCACCTGAAGGTTAGGTCTACCACCTGCAGCCGAGCGCAGTGCACATGAATTTCAAAGACCTGGGTTCACATCCTGGGGCTGGGGGGAACAACCAAGAAGAGCAACTAAATAAAATAAATGCTTTTCCTTTCTCTCCCATCCCGCCTGCTTACTTATCTTCATATCTGCCTGCACTTCTCCTTAAAAAAAAAAAGTTAACAACATAGCAAAAGTTAATGTGATATAGTGCTGCTGCTTTTTTTTTTTTTTAAGGCCCGAATCCTTCAGAGGTGATTGACCAAACCACTACTCCACCAGGGCGTGCCTATATAGTAGTTCCTTAGGCCAGATGGAAAGAGAGTGATTGCTAATGAATGCTGGCTTCTTCAGGGAGCAATGAAATTGATCATGGTGATAATTACACAATTTCATAAACAGGAGAAAAATCATTTGCTTGTACACTTGAAACAGAAAAATTATATGCTATGCGCATCATCTCAATAAAAATCTTATTTAAGAAAGTAAATGCAATAAAACCCCAATATCATTCTATTTTCTATGTACTTTTAACAAGCCATGCTATCTAACTTCTAACCAGGCATAAACAAATACAATAGGAGAACCTAGGACTCCCTTGGGCAGGAACACGGACAGTATTGCAGTATGAGTTCATTCAAAGTCAATGTAAAGGGAGGTTCAACTTTATAACTCAGCCCCCCTAAAAGTATTCAATGCCTAACAGCACAATTCAAGTATATGACCCTTATTTATCAAAAGCATAGGGAGAATTTGATTGTGTAAAATTATTCAACCCTGAAAATATACTAAAACTTTAAGAATTGAATACTTTTTAAAAAGCATAATCAAAAGAACACACTGTCATTTGGGAAGATTTCCACCCAACATTCATATTAAAAGAAAATCTGGTAGGTTTAAAGTGAACAATGTTAAGAAACTTAAAGTGGTAAATGCTCTAGAAATAATTTTCCAGAATGACCCATCCCACTAGCGCCAAAAAAACCCAACATTATTATTATAGACTGTATCACATGTCTTTCCTTTCAATGCTTTCTTTTTTTTCTTTTAAAGGAAAGGTGTAGGCAGGAATGAAGGCAAGTAGGCAAGCAGGCAAAAAGGGAGAGAGAGAAGAAACATTTTATTTTTTTATTTAGTTATTCTCACTGGCTGTTTCCTCTCATGGGTATGTGGCCTGCACTCCTTCAGAGGCAATTGACCTAACTGCTATTCCACCAGGGCATCCACACTTTTCCTTTTAATGTGAAGATAAAGCAGTGCTCATATATCATAGAAATTTGACCAGTCCTTCAATAAAATTATATTATTTTAAGGAAATAAATTCCTTTTTCTCACCTCAAAAACCTGCTGGCATTATCACAGTTCAGAAAGGAGTTAAAAATACAGATGTCCAAATAATTTAAAATATACAGAGCCACAAAAATTTCCTTAGTGACTCAATTAGAATACAGAAAATCTGTTGTGCCCTGATGGTCTAGTGGTTTTAGTATGTCAAGTTCAGCAGGTGCAGTCCACACACATCGCAAGGTCCCCAGTTCAAGACCCAGGGTGGGCCTACAGAAACGACCAGGATAAATAACAACAAAACAACAAAAAACAAACAAACAACTGAAATATAAACACAGACTCAGTGCCTATCAAATTATAGCCTTTACCTTAAAGAGCACATAACTGCTCTACAGAGTTCCTTACTGCTAGCAGAACACATATATGACCTTTCCTATGGAGCTTACATACTCTTAATTTTTTTACCCACAACTCCAACCTGGGGTCTCCCAAACAAAAACATCTAATTAACTATACCCAGTGCCAAGGTCACCAAGAGTTACAAAAGGGAACAATGAGAATTAGAAAGCCAGAAAAATGCAGAGAACTGTTTTGCTAACTTTCAATGCTTTTGCATATGTATGTGCTGTGTCCTTTATTCCATGTATGGAGTGAAACTGGAAAAGATGCTAAAAGAGGTCTCGAATTATTTCACTTAAAATTCATTTTTGCATAAAAATTAAAAAACACTACTTATAAGTTTAAATTATCTATTTTATTTTACTTCTTTCAAATACTGGATTTTCTATTTTTATTTTTTAAAGAAATGATGCAGGGAGGAATGAAGGTAGGCAGAAGGAGGCAGGAAAGAGAGAGGGGGAAGAACCACTTTATTTTGGTTGATCATCTTGGTTGTTCCCCCCCAGTCCCAGGATGCAAACTGGGATCCTCCAGATATATGTGGGTTGCACCCAGCCAAAGGCAGCTAACCAAACAGTTATTCACCAGGGCACACCAAAAAACAGATTTTAAATGATTCATGTCTCTGTTCCCTTCCTTACATGGAAAACAAGTCAATTGCTAATGAAAACTAAGCTTTGAAAATAAGCCTGAGAGTTCTAAATCTCTCAATGTACATCAGAGAAGCTACCTAAAACTAAATCAACTCTGTCGCTTTTTGACTAAAATCCTAAAACAGTTTTCCCCCAAGCCTAAAACTTACAAGACAAATCATGAATATAGCTCTCGCCTTCTCCAGCTTTATAATTTTCAACTTTCTCCTTCATTCCCTCAGAAAGGCTAGGATAGCTAAACGAAGAACACATACATATCCAGACATACACAGTATTGCTTCTCACCCCTGCCTCTGAGCATCCTGTGTCTTCTAAGTAGAACACGTCTACCTAGCCTCACCTCATTCGGATGCTAATCCTCATTTGTTGAGACCTTGATTCTATGGAGACTTGGAATTGTTGGGTGGGAATGGACATAAAGGGGAAAGAGTCCAAGGATACATACCAGTCTAACAATGGGTAAAGAGTGATGAAGAGAGTAAAGAGTAAGGCACTGGTAATGTTTTATTCTTAACCTCAATGGTGGATATATAGGTTATCATTTTAATTTTATTATTTAAACTTTACATTTAGAGCATATTCTTCGGATGTATTTTTTACAAAAATATTTTCTTAAAGAAGGTAACAGGTTTGTTAATAAAAAGTTGTAAATATATATATATATATTTTTAAGGCAGGAATGAAGGTGAGCAAGCAAGCAGGCAGGCAGGCAGGCAGAGGAGGAAGAAGCATTTTATTTTTATTTTTATTTTTATTTAGTTGTTCACGCTAATTGCTTATCCTGAATCCAGGACTTGAACCCAGGGGTAAGTGGCCTGCATTCCTTCGGAGGCGATTAGCCTAACCACTACTCTACCAGTATACACTTAAAAATAATTTTTTTAACAGGTAAGAACTTAAAAGGATTCTGTACTTTCTAAGTATAGCTGTATTGCAGTTACAATGTCCTTGTTTTTAGGAGACATATGCTAAAGTGACAACATGTCTGCAATACTAAAATAGCTCAGAAAAAAAGATTAATGTAGCAAAATGCCAACAACAGATGTATCTGAAAATCTATAGGTATTAACATATTTGCAACTTCTCTTTGGGTTCAAAAATTTTCTAAATGAAAAAAGAAAAGGCCCTTCCCCCAAAAGAGTTATAGAAAATAGAGCCAATATACAGAGAAGCCATGGAAAAAAGAAAGGATCATGTAGAGGTTAGGAATATTATCTGTGCTCCACTCTGCTAGCTAAACTGCTCTCGGAGATGACTAAAGAGCTCAACAGCCAAGGATGCTTCTCAGACTTGACTGCTCCTCCCTCCTCTTTTCTTTTCTCAAGTCTCTTCTTCCATGATGTACTTAGATGTATCTCCGGAGTGCCATTCTTGACTCTCTTCTCTTCTGGGGGATCTAATCTATTTCCCACTTAAGTATATGCTAACGCACTAATGATTTCCAATAAAACCACTCTTTCAAAACACACACTTACATGTCAACTAATTCACATATCTCCAGATCAAAAACATTATCTGCACCTCACCCCAAACTTGCTTTTTCCTCCCTTCCATATAGCCTATCTCAGTGACTGGCCAAAGTCTAACCTTAGCTCAATGTTTAGCCCTCTAAACCGAAGGTTCTTCATATTTTCTGTGTGTCTTGCATTCTGCTGTACACAGAATTTTGGCTCTCATGCCCTCCATCCCCTGGGTACCTGTTAATATATTATGTAACATGGCAAAAGGGGCTCTGTGGGGTGCGCCCTCCTATAGTAGCAGTTGAGGGCAGTCCACATACTCCCTGAGGACCCAGGTTCGCATTTCTGGGCCAGGGGGTAGGGGCAACCAAGAAAAACAACTAAATTAAATAAATAGAATACTTCCTCCTCTCTGCTGGCCCTCATTTCTGCCTTACCTTTCCTTTAAAAAAGGGATGGGGGCACTTAAGCACTTTATGGTTGTAATTAGGATTACTAATCAGATTGACAATAAAATGGGGAGATTACCCTCTATTATCTGTGTGGGTCCAATGTAATCACCGGAACTCTTAACAGGGGAGAATTTTGTCTGAGGACAAAAAGTGATACAGCAGAAGGGGAAATCAAAGGGTGTGAAGGAGAGCAAGGATTTAATGTTATTACTGGTTTAATAGATGGGACCGCATGTCAGGAAAGCAGAGAACAAAATTCTACACCTGCAATATTTAAGATGTGCCTACCTGGCTGCAAAAGTTCCCCATAAACCGGTTAATTCCTGGTAGAGTGGGAAATGAGAATTTGGTCCCTCTGAATATGAGCACAGCATGTGGGGTTTGCAGATGTCCCCCACCCTCCTACAGTGGAAAATCTATTTTATATTCATTCTTGAACCAAACTTTCAAGGTCTTCCACAATCTGCTCTGAATGTACTTATGCTTTCTAAGGCAACGCTTCCCGCACCTGTTCATCGGAAAAGACAGCTCTATCGATGACGCCAACTTCAGCTGTGAAAAGAAAACCTTAAAACGCGGCCTAGAGGACAGCGTAGCCTCGGCCCGCACCAGACCTCCCGCCAACACAATAAAAAGCATCATCAATGAAGACAACCCGACTTGAAGGAGAGAAAAACTCCGGGGCTGCGGACACCACAACAGCTGAGTCCTCCTCCTAGCAGAGGCATCCGGAGACCACGCGGACGCGCGCTCCCCGGCCCGACAGCCGCGACGCCCTCGGCGCCGCCGGCGGCCTCAGGAGGCGGCCGGCGCCGGGACCCGGACCCTACCTCTCCGCGATGTAAAGGGTACCGGTGCCGAGGCCCTTCCCGTTTAGCACAGCTTCTGTATCCGCCTGTTGCTGCCGGAGCCCCTCGTTGGAGCCGGGCGGCGGGAAACTTTTGAGAAAGCTCATTGTCGCAGACCAGGGAGACACACACGGCGCGGGCGCTGAGGCACGGCGAACTCAGCTCCCCGCGTCCCGCCCCGGAAGCGGTGGCAATGACCCCGGAAAAGCAACTTAGCACCGCCAACCACCACAGAGATGAGACGTTCTAGGGCAAGCTCTCGGAGGTCTGAGAAAGCCTGACCCAATTTGTCACGTGGTGCTGCTCTCCCTCTCGCTTGCCATTTCTAAGGCTCCAAGCAAAAGATAACGAAACTTTTCCCCAGAATATGCCTTCAGGATATTCACAGCAGCCCTGTAAGAGAGGAAGCACAGAATTAAGGCATTACTTTTTCTACGAAATAGGAATCAGGTCTGAACAGGGAGGGGTCCCTCGCCTGAGGAAGCACGGGAAGTACAGACTACACTCATCTGGAGGTCAGAAGGCAGCTGGGGTTCAGGGCTCTTCTCACGGGCGCCCTCCTCACCCTGGCCAGTTCATATCTCCACTTGTCAGCCATGCATCAGGCATCAGTCTAGGACCTGACACCGCCCTGCTCCAGCCACAAATCCCCACATCTCAGGCGGTCAAATGAGCCCAAAGAGGTAATTAACTCCGGGTAAAGAGCAGCTACGTCAGTAAGGAGATGGGTCGTTGACAGGTACAGAATTAGTACCCCAGCGTTGGAATTCTTGCTTTTTTTATTTTTAGGCACTGAAGAAGAAAGTAATAAGAGCGACAACAACTTAAAATAATCGTAATAGTAGTTAAAGAAATGCTATGCGCCAGGCACTTTATAAGTTATAAGCGTGTTACCTGTATTGTTTTTAATTTACTCTTTATGACAACTATATGAGAAAGTTATCGTTGATCCAGTTTTACAGTTGAGAGGCCTGAGGCATTAAGCTCAAGAGCACCAGTTCAGCCTTGAGAGAGTTAGTGGAAATCAAGTTAAGTCTGTCTCTCTAGATGCCACTTTTCTTGCCTGTAAAATCAGTGCCATCTATGTGGTAAGACTGTTGAGGCTGTATATATTCTGACTATTTAGAGGTGTGTTAGACTTTTAAATGGGATTAGTTTATTGGTGATAAATCTGGAGGAGGGGCACTTTAAGCAGGAAGAGTGTTAGGAAGTTGTTGCCTAGTGTGGGTGAGAGTGACTGTAAGGATGGAATCAGACACAGATTCTAGAGCTATTCCATAGGTAAAATTCTCTGGATCTGGAGATAGATGGGGAGTGGGCTGAGGGCAAGTGAGGAGGGGCAGAGAATGGTGGTGAAGATGAAGATCAGAATGGTTGAAGAAGAAAGAGAAGTCAAGGATTATTTGCAATTTCCAGTCTAAATGATTGAGTGGATGCCGGCTCCTTTCTCCAAGATGGAGAATTCAGGAGGAGGAGACTTGAAGAATAGCTAACAAATCTAATATGGGAAATAACCAGTTTGATTCTTCCCATGGGCCATCTATGTGTTGTTGACTATTTAGTAAAATAGCCAGTGCCTAGCTCAGAAATGGAATAAATAAAAGAATCCTGTGTGAAAATTTCATATCAATTTGGCAGTTTTCAGTTTTGTTTGTTTTTTAAAGTAATTGTCTGATGGCAAAACATTTAAGTTTGTAACTGAAGAAAAGGGATATTAGCTATGACAAGGATCTCTTCGAGCTCTTATTATAGTGACAGGCTGGAAGTGCTAGGTTAGCCATGAGCAGGGAAGCAGTGGGGAGGGGAACAGAGGCAATCAAAAGGCAGCAGACTATGAAATGGCACCAATCTGAAGTCCTCCAATCAGTTTAAAAGGAGAACCACTAGTGGACCTTGTCCTACCCCAGGACACTCCTGGGTGGGGATAAGGGCTGCCAGACTCATAAAAACTCTAATAAAAACCTCGACCCAAAGCAGCTCTGCTGCCTTTTTGTTCCTCCAACGTGTAAGTCTGACAGAATCTTCTCTCAGACTCACAAGAACTCTGAAGTGAGACCCCAAGATCCTTGCATTAACGGAAGGAAATTAAGCAAACATCAAAGGAGAAATTGAGGCATATTGCCAAGAATTTAAAGTAGACCAGGATTTGTTTCTTCTGCTGTTTTTGGTTTTGTTTTTTTTGTGTTTTTGTTTTTTTTTGTGGAAAGGTACAAGCAGGAAGGAAGGCAAGCAGGCAGGCAGGCAGGAAGAGAGGAGGAAGTAGCATTTATTTATTTCTTTATTCATCTTGCTTGTTCCCACTGGTACTAGGACACAAACCCAAACCTTGGCATGTGTGTGGACTGCACCATACTCCTACTCCACTATGGCGTGCCAGTTACTTCTTTTTCTAACACTATACTCTTTCTATGCATTATTAAGAAAAGACTAATCCTTAAGGATAACTGGTGGAGTTGAAAGGAGAACTGATGGAAAATATGTATCAGGAATAGTTAGACCCCAGGATACTCAGTCTTTCTTACTGACATGTTTGACACATGGTGGCTCTCAGCTGGGATTATCAGCTGGTATACCTTTAACAGCCCCTCCATGAGACTTGAGCTTCTACTAAGCTTTGCAACTGGGTTTCAGAGGTGAGAATCCCAAGAAAGAGACTGATAGAAGTCCATGGCTTCTTGGAAGTTACAGAGTATGACTGTAGGTAAGATCTCCTGGGTTTTTCTTTTGCATATGTTAGTGCAAGGGTCTTGGGACTCACTTCAGGGTTCTTGTGAACCCAAGAGAAGCTTTTGTAGAAGGCTGCATAACCTGTAGTAAGCAAAAGCAAGTGAGATTTATTGAAGATAGTACGCCCTATAAGAGATAGGATAAGTGCAGACCATATTCCAAGAGGGGAACAGGTCATGTGGAGCTTTGGGCTGAGGTTTATAGAGTCTGGCAACCCTTATCCCTGCCCAGGGGTATCCTGGGGTAGGACAAGGGTTTTGATTAGTCCATTAGTGATTCCCTTTTAAACTGATTAGACTTCAGATTGGTGCCATTTCATAGCCTGCTGCCTTTTGATTGAGGACTGCCTGCGTTCCCTTCCCCCTGCTTCCCTGCTCACAGCTGATTCACTACCTAGCATTCTCCCCTCAGAGAGTTGGCACTTAGAATCATCTAGAGTGGAGGGATGTTGTTCCTTTTTAGTAGCTTCTTCCTACTGAAAAAGGACATAACTGGGTGTAGGTACTTCCTCCTTGCTATCTGTCAGGGCACAGGGAAAGGACAGTCCAGAGTTCCTTGATAAAAAGTTACTTTTTCCACTGGCAAGGACTGGTATTGTTGCACCACTATCTGGAAATGCATTTTCTTTGTATGTCATCCCAATCTCTCCTGAGCAAGGAAACACCTGTAGGAAAAGGGTAGAAATATACTGACGAATCATAAATGAACTCAGTACTTTCAGAAGTCAGTGTGTGTGATAGAAGCATCAGACTAAAATGTGATGTTTCTAAGTAGATGTGTTACTGAGACATTTATTCTCTGTCCTGTATCCCAATTTTACCAATAATTTCAAGGTTTGAATAGCTTTGACCTGTTATTTACATAAGTACAGTAAGAAAAACTTTATGTAACCTAAGATGGTGAGGAATAAGTTGGGATTTACAGTGCTAGGTGAGGACAAATGGCTTTTTCATAAAAAAATTTTTATCTCCAACATCCATTTACCTGAAGCTCAACCATGTGGATGAAGTGTTGGGAATCAGATTGCTTGTGGGGCCCTGTCTTTTGATCTTTTTCCCTCAGCGCACAGGCTAGACTATGAAAAGGTTGGTCTCCTCACTTTGGAGTTGAGGTCAATCTTATGTCATTTTTGCACTAGGGCATGGTCTACGTGGGTTCCTGGTTTGAGGACACCTTTTACTCAAGTGACTGGCGGCTTAGCCACAGTGATATTAGGGGCCTTTCATTCTTGTCCATTCAGTGATGATGGTCTTCTGAGTTGACACCTAGGTAAGCTGACTGGACTTGCTGACAAAAGCGGCCAATTAGAAATTTGAACCTTATTGTTCCTGACCCTAGAACCCTCTATTTCTTTCTTATTCCTTCTGTTACACTTTGACTATTAAGGAAAAACTAACCAATATGCAAACAACTGTTTTGACCAGAGAAATAAGAATGCCTATTAACAGTTTACAGGAGAAGAGAAAAATAAATGTTTCAGTCCTGCTTGCAAAAATGTGCAATTCATCAGAGTGACTTAGTTGTCAGTCAATCCAAAATCTTCCTTAGTCCAGTAAAATAAAACAGTAATACCGAGGCCATTTACATGTGTTGCTTAATGGTAGTAATGAAGAATGTCACTTCTAAAGAGGACTGGTTCATAGACTTCTCCACGTAAATGCATCGCTTCAAAAAGAGAAGCTGATATTTACTACATGAAAAACACAAATTTAGTTTTTCATTACTTAAATATATTTTAATCAACATTATGCCAACATTAATACTGACTTTTATTATACAATATCCGAATATAAATGTTCACATGCCTAATTTTAGACATTAATTGATAACACTGACCTGAATATTTAATTTCTTCAAATTTTAATTTGTTTACTTTTCCTTACCAATAAATTGAAATGTCCATCTTTATGGTTAATTTTAGAACAGAGTGCATGCATATACTTCCATGTAAACTCTGGAAAGGGGGTCTAGGTGTTCGTTCTCAGACCTAAAGTTTATTTCCTGTTTTAAGTTATTTTTAATACCTTTATTCTTTTTTGGTAAATATGGGTTATCTTAGAAACTTGTTACGCTCTCCAGTTAAAAAAAAACAACTTTTCATTCAGAACTTCACTTTTAGGTAAGTTTGTGAAGTAAAGGTTACACAGTAATGAAACTACTTAATTATTCATTTTGCAGATTCATATAGTTCTAGTAAGGCTAAGTTTTTACCCTTACTTTTATCAAAGGTCTGATAGAAATAGCTTTTAAATAATTTTCATTGTGTTATTGCAAGTCAAAATTTAAGAATATGTTTTCCCTTTTTGTCGATGATAGAAATTTAAGGCTTAGGTTGAAATTAACTTAGGATTTATTTTTCAAACACATCTTCGTTTCATTACATGCAGATATACTTCCCTGTTTTCATTAACTTTATTTCCCACATTGAATAAAATTTCAATTTTCAAAACCCGGTTTTTAAGCAGTTATAAATAAAATAAAAAAGTTAATTTTATCAACATTTTCCCAATTAGAGGATTCACAAATTATATACTTCTCTGTAGATTCTTAGTTTTTTCCCAGAAGTTGGCCGAAGTTCAGGAATTAATATCTTAGTATTATAATTTGAAAGTTTTAACTAATTCTCACTATTTAAAACCTAGTAAAATTCTTTACAGCTTCTAATTAATAAACATTTTAATGATTCATAAAATTCATCACTAGAGATTTATTAAGGCATTTTTCTGCCCAGGAAGGACCAGGATATTACTGGGGTGAAACTAGATTTGGGGATGAAAACTTAGTAAAGAATCTTCATTTTAATCCTGTTGTTACTTCTTAGAACTTCATGAAATCAAATCAGTTATTTTTCTTGTATATACTCCGCAGCTATTTTTATTGTTAAATACTCAGCAAATTTCCATTCTTTAGTTTAGTAAAACTTGAGGGTAATTTTAATCCATAGTTATAAAAAATTGCTCAATTGATATTAAAGTGAAATAATAGGTCCAAAATGGAGTCAAATTTTGCTAAACTTCCCCCAGAACTTAATAACCAAATTAGTTTGGAATAATTCTGAAATAAAATTCCACTGGGGATCTTGGACTCCCATTTTCTATTAAACTACATTTTCCCTGCTGTGTGATTTATCCCATATATATTTAATTAAATTTCCTGAAAGGGCTGCTTGGGTAACTTAAGCCAAAAAATTTAATTAAAACCAGTTTGATTGGCTAAAATTTTTCTAACTTTTTGAACCCACAGAAATGTATCCAGATTAGCTTATTAGTCCCTGAAGATTGTAACCCATAAAAGTTTTTCGTGATTCAATGACACATGGACTAATATTAACAGCATATACTTTTACAACATGCAGAGACAAACATAAAAACATTTTCCGTTTAAAACCACAATCACATACCAGAAAAATAATTGTCTGTAGGTAATTTTAAACTAGATCTTTTAAGAGATCGATCATGTAAGGTCAGGCCTAGGATTAGCTGATATGTTATCTTCATATATCTTTTTTTCAGTTAATATTTTTATGCTTGCCAATAATCTGAATTTGCAGAGAGCTCTCTCATGAGCTACAAACATTTGCAGCCTACAATATGCTAGACATCTCTTCTTAGAAGTTTCACAGGCACATCACATTCAAAAATTGAACTTGTGAACTATGGACTTTGAGTGACAATTATGTGTCTCAGTGTAGGTTAATCAACTGTAGCAAATGTACCATTCCGGTGGGAGACATTGATATTGGGAGAGGCTGTAAATGAGTGGAAACAGGGGATATATTGTAAATCTCTGGACCAATCCCATAATTTTGCTCTGAGCCTATAAATGCTCAAAAGAAATTGTCTTAATAAAAAAAAAAAAAAGAATTGGATTTACCATCCTCTCCCAAATTCTGCTGTTTCTCCAATGTCCTATCTTAGGGGAAAATACACCTTCCATTTAGTTTCTCAAGTTAGAAACCTGCAATTTATCCTTATTTCCTTTATCTCCCTCACGCTTCATTATCCAGTTTTATCCAACAACTAACATGTAGAGGACAACAATATGCAGACACTCTTCTAAGCACATTATATGTGTTAGTTAATCTCTGCAACAACCCTAGGAAATATATGTTATCATGATTCTGCTTTACAGGTAAGAAAACAAGCCAGAATGAGTAAGTACTTGCCCGAGGTTCATAGCTATTAATTGGTAAAGCCTGATTTAAAACCTAAGTCATTGGACAGCAAATCCCGCATCCTTTAACCACTACATCTACTATCCCCAATCAACCAAGTCCCATCACTTCTTAACCCAGAGTTAAACTGGACTCATGACTCTGGGCCCTCACACCCCCACTGTTGCCTACTTCAGGTCATCTCTTAATTAAAGCGTTTGTAAGAAACTCCAAACCCAGAGGCCTCATGGTCTTTGGGGAAAGAGACACAGGAAGAATTACAATCTTGTGTGGTAAGTGCTGTGTTGAAGTTTATACCAAGTGCTATGGGATTGCTCTGCATGAGAATCCACAGACCTTCATGGAGACCATGACAACTGGGCTGGGCCTTGAGAATGAAGAATTCAGAGACAGAAGGAAAGCAGAGGTAGAGGTAATTCCATTCAATGACAGAAATAAGAAGGAGGTGCTTAAAGAAACTGCAAGAGTGTATGTGTGGCACATGCTGGCATGGGAGTGTTGGTAAGCAGGTCAGGACATTCTGGGGAGGGCTGTGCATAGCCAGCCCTTGGTGTTCATGAGTAACAGGCCACATTGTCCCTGAAATCTGCAATGTTTTGCTGAGACCAATAGTAAGGTGAGGACTAAATATTCTTTGTGCGTGGTTTTCTTTTTCTTCCTCTTCTAGTGCAGTGTGAGGAGAGGGTATGACCTGTGATATGGTGATATTCTTGAATTTAAGTATTTGGAAAGGTCTCTGTTAACAGACCTAAACAATGTCAAGGATCTAGTGTGACCCAAGTTTACTTTCATAGTGTAGTGGATGATGAATAAACAGAAAGATAAGTAAAGTTAAATGAAGAAAAAAAAAATGTACCAGGAGGAAAATAATTCAGGAAAAAACTATGAAAAATAACAACCAAGAAGTGAGAAATAAATAAGATGAAAGAACAGTAGTTCTGTATTCTACACTAAAGCAGGCAGTAACATGTTGATATGGCCCCTATCAAGGGATTTGAACTTTAAACAGAACTGCTCCTATTCCAGTCCTTATTCAAGCACATGGATTTCAAAGATTAATCCACTTAGTAAAATCTGGCAACTCCTATTGCTTGCGCACTAAGGTGCCAGGCAGCGTAGTTTCCCACTGTGTCCAGGAGTTTCAGGAGTGGGACGAGGTTAAAGTCAAGGCTGTATGTTCATGTTAATTTTCTATTCCTTTGTCGATTCAAATGCAGGGTAAGGGGTTGTCAGGGAAAATGGTGAATCTTGAAACAGTTACAGGCAGTAACACTCTTATTTTAACAAACCACTGGGGGCCCTTTTAAAATGTTTACTTAATAGAAGTCACACAAGTCATAATTTCAGCACATCAGGGGACATTCATTCTTTCAGAGGCCAAAAAGAATCTGAATAAGACAGTAATTTAAACAACAACAACAAAAAAAGGCAATTTATGTTACAGCATGTGGTGCCAGGGCTCTCCTGACCAGAGTTAACAATTTAAGAGACTTGATTTGAACATCTTCATAGTTTCAAAGCCTAATCTATTAGGATCTAGAACCAGTATAATACTGACTCTCTTACCTCCTCACCTGCCGTCGTCTTTACTGAAAATCTCCGCTGTCCCTTTAGGGCTGCTGCTGACCCAGGAGCAAAGATTCTGTCCTTTACTCTCCCTCAGATCTTCCTGCATGCTTGGGTCATTTGACTTTTACAGATTATGGAGTGTTTTGTTTGGTTGTATAAATTTTGGTTGTATGAATTTCAGTTTTATTACACTGACCCTTTATTCAAAAGGATCTCAATTTTTTAATCTGAAAATAAAAAAACACCGAAGGGAAATTCGCTAACATATTGAGTGGCTATTTCTGAGCAGAGAGGCTTTAGGATATTTTATTTTTTCTTACTCTTCTCTGTTTACTATGATAGGTATATATTATAAATAAAAGGAATTTTTTTATAAAAAAAATTACCAGCAAGAGAAACTCTAGGACACAGAAAATTGACCTCTGTTGTTATTATGGTTTTCAGACAGAAATCAGAAATGGTTGGTTGACATGGTTAGTAACTTCTTATCCAAGAAATAGTGATGTCACGCTGAATCCTTGCTTAATTTGCAACCTGCCCTGGTAGCCTAGCTGATTAGTACACTGGGCATTGTCCAGTACTTCACAAGGTCCCTGGTTCAAGACCCTGGGGGCCAGGGAAAGAACAAAGATAAACAACCAAATAAAGTAACAATGTCCTTCTTCCTCCTCTCTCTGCCTGCTTTTCTGCCTGCTTTTCTGCCTGCCTAGTTGTCTTCATTCCTGCCTGCACCTTTCCTTGAAAACATATATACATGTATACATATATGTATGTATGTATATTATATATATATATGTAAGTTTAGTGGGGTCATTATCTGCATCTTTCACTTAAAAGAAGCTGTAGTAGAAGGAACACTGACTTGGAGTCTTAAGAAAGTGACTTAATCTGTGAGTCTCAGTTTCGTCATCTGTAAAATGGGGACAGTGATGCCTTCTTGATGAAATTGCATGAATAACAAACAGAATTTGTTAGTTTCAAGTTGTGTCTATATGTGAGGCATTTTTCCAAGCACTGGGGATAGAGAACTAATAACCCATGCCTATTTTAAGCTCAAACGTAGCAATTTAGACATTTAGAGAAATAGTCATGGGCTACATCATGCAAAGTGTATTAGCTAAAAAAAAAAATTGGGGTGCAGAAGTTACAGGATCATATGCCTTTTAAAAAGTTCCGGTGACTGTATGGAAATTGAATTGGAGGAAGAGAAACAGAAGAAACAGGAAGACTGTTACAGACTTCTGTAGTTCAGATGAAAGGGCATGGAAACGCAGATTAGGAGACAGTGCAGAATGAGGTTAGGCAAGACAGGATCTGCTCGCTAACTGAATGTGGGAGAAGTAAAGAAAGGACAGAATCTGAGTTGGAAAGTCTGAGATCTAAGTAATGTGGAGGGGACATCGGGAGTGGGTTAGGCTGAAAAGTCAAGAATTCATATTCAGACATACTTGCCTGATGCCTTTGAGACATTCAAGGACGATACCAGACAGGTGGTTCGATATACCAGTCGGGGAAATTTGAGAGATCAGTGTTACAGTTATAAACCTGAGGGTAGTTAACATTCATGGGAGTAACAAGATCATGTAAGGAAGGCTTCTTACAAAAGAAGAAATGAACGTCTAGAACTGAGCTTCATGTAACTGCAATATATTTTAAGATGTTTTATAGGGAGGAAGAACCCATAAAATACTAAGGAGAAGAAAAGACCAGAGCGGGAAGGAAATTCAGAAGCCAAAAGACTAGAAATTTTCAGCAAGGAAGTGGTCACCTGTATTGATGAAAGATGTAAGCTAGCAGTGTTAATGGTGATTGCTGATGGTGTAAAGTGAGAAAGGCAAGATCCCAAGTAGAGTGGGATGTAGAGTGAATTGAAGGCCACGTAGACAGACAGTTGCCTGAAGAAGCTGAAGTGAAGGACTGCAGGTAAATGGGCTTGGCAGCTGGAAGGGAAGATAAAGAACTGTATGGAATGTTAATTATGTCTCAATAAAGATGGTTTTAGAAAGAATCAAGGTAGAATATTTAAGGAAAGGTGCAGACAGGAATGAAGATGAGCAAAGGCAGGCAGGCAGGCAAGTAGAGAGAGGAGGAAGAAGCACTTCGTTTATTTTGTTTCGTTTTTCATCTTGGTTGCATGCCTGGCTCCAGGTCTTCATCTGGGGACCTCGGGATGTATGCGGACTACACCTCAGTGGACTCATCCACTAGACCACCAGGGCATGCCAAAGTAGATTTTTTTTTTTTTTTTGCCCGTGTTGTCTCAACTCATTGCTGAGGGAATTAAGTGGCTCCTGTGTAACTCTACTGTGAAAGATCCCTTAGAAGTCTTACATCTAAGAAGTTACATTTATTTTTTTGAGGAAAGGTACACATAGGGAATGAAGGTGAGCAAAGGCAGGCAGACAGGGAGAGGAGGATGCATTTTCATTTGTTTCATTTAATTATTCACTCGATTGTTCCCCTCTCCATACCCCTCCACTGCCCAGAACACAAACCCAGGTGCTTCAGATGTATGTTGACTGCACTCAGCAGACCAAACAACTACACCACCAGGGCATGATGCAACTTTTATTTCTAATGATCCACATTAAGTTGATAAAAGCTTAAACTTGAATTCATTCTAAAGCTTTGTTTTTCTTTTCCCTACGTTTTGTTTTTGATGTCACATTTTATATATTTTTGTTTTGTGTATCCCTTAACTAATTATTGTAGTTACAATTATTTTTTTTTACTACTTTTGTCTTTTAACATTCATATGAGTTTTGTAAGTGATTAGTCTACTACCTTTACTATATATTTACTTTCAGCAGTAAGAGTTATATTTTCATGTTTTCTTATTAATTATTAACATCCTTTCTTTTTGGTTTAGAGAAGTGCCTTTAATATTTCCTGTAAGGTTCATTTAGCGATAATGTAGTTCTTCAGTTTTTGTTTGTCTGGAAAACATTTTTAAATAGTATTTTATTGAGGTAAATTTGTTTTACAAATTAAAATAAACTCACGTGTAGGTTCCCCATTCTTCAGGTATATGTCGAGACATCCTGCACTCTACTAAATTACAAATTGTTCTTCACCACAGTGGGCCCTGTCACCACTTGCCCCCCACATCTTATTCCCTACTGGTAACCTCAGTTCTATTGCTGATATCCAAGGGATGGTTTTGTTTCATCTGTTCTTTGGTTTTACTTACTTACCTACGAGTGAGGCAATCTAGTATCTGTGTTTCTTCTTTTGCCTTATTTCACTTAGCGTAATACTCTCTAATTCCCTCCATGTTGATTCAAATGACAGGATTTCATCTCTTCTAAGAGCTTATAGTATTCCATTGTGTATGTATACCACTTTTTTTACCATTTCTTTATCCATTCATTTGACATTAGGCACTTAAGTAGTTTCTAGTTCTTAGCTATTGTGAATAAAGCTGCAATAAACATGGGGGCAGCATACATGTCTGCGAGTAAGTGTTTTTGTTATCTTTTGGGTAAATACCCAGAAATGGGAGGCAAGGATCATATGGGACTTTCTATATTCATTTTTTATACAGCATTAAACAAGGTAAAAATCAGTGTTACCTTCCCAGTAAAAAAAAAATAGTACATATTCAAAGAAGCAGAAAAATAAAAACCATAATGTGGAACAAAATCAATTAATTGAAATAAATTTAGGCATTAAACATGACAGAAATTGTAGTTAAGATCACAAAAACAAATATAATGAATACATTTCACATACTCGGGAGAAACATGTTAAAGAAAGTATGAGCAATATTAAAAGAAGGTCCAATTTGATCTTTTAGTAATAAAAAAATTACAGGATTTGAGATTAAAGATAACACTGAAAGAGATTAACAAGAGTAAACACTTAAAAGAGGGTATTAGTGACTTTGAAGACAGTAACATATTCTTCAAAGTGGAATGGAAAAATACTGAAACAACAGTACTAGGACTGTGAGAATACTTTAAGTAGAAGTGGTATAATATATATAATTAGAGACCAAGAAAAGGGATTAGGGCTATAGGTGAGGAAGTAATAGATATTTTTTCCCCAAAATTTGTTCAGTGCAGATTTAGGAAGCCTACAAACTACATGTATAAAATATCATGAAGAATATTCATATTGATATTCAACTTTTTAAGGACTCTCCTTATTGTTTTCCATAAGGGAAGCTTTTTTACACTCCCTCCAATGGTGTAAAAGTGTTTCCTTTTCTCCACATCTTTGCCAACGTTTGTTTCCAGATTTCTAGATAATAGCCATCTCTCATATATAAGGTGATATCTCATTGTTGTTTTCATTTTCATTTCCCTAGTAGCCAGTTAATTAGAATATCTTTTCTATATGCCTGTTGGTCATCTATATGTCTTCTTAGGAAAAATGTCTCTCCAATTCCTCTGTCCATTTTTTGATTGATTACCTGTTTTTCTGTTATTGAGTTATATTAGTTCTTTGTATATTTTGCATATTAGGCCCTTGTTGGAAATAGGGAACACAAATATCTTGTCCCAGTTCATAGATTGTCTTTTTGTTTTGGTGATATTTTCTTTCCCTTTTTAGTTTGTGTAGTCCAATTGCTTTTGTTTCTCTTGATCCTGGAGTTAAATGCCCAAAGACCTCTCTAAGACCAATATCGTGGCATGTCTTTCCTATCCTCCATGAATTTTATGGTTTTTGGTCTTATGTCTAAATCTCTATCCATTTTGAGTTAATTTTTGTGAATAGTGTTAGAGAGTGGGCTAGCTTCATTCTTTTGCCTATGACTGTACAGTTTTCCCAACACCATTTATCAAAGAGACATTCCTTTCTTAATTGTATGTTTTTGGCTCTTTTGTTGTAAACAAACAACTGACCATATGTGAGTGAGTCCATTTCTGGTGATACAGTTCTATTCTACTTGAACTGTGCCTGTTATTCCAGTACCATACAGTTTTGAAATCGTCACTCTGTCAGTACCTGGGAATGTAACACCTCTGGATTTGTTCTTTCCTCCTAATAATTGTTTTGGCTATTTGGGATCTTTTGTTGTTCCATATAAATTTAGTATTTTTGTTCTGTTCCCTTGAAATATGCCCATGGGATTTGATGGGGATTGCATCAAATCTATATATTGCTTTAGATAACATAGTCATTTTGTTGATTCTTCCTAGCCATGAGCAAGGGGATACTGTTCCATCTCATTGTATCCTCCTTTTTAACTTTAAGAAGGACTTAATAGTTTTCATTTTGCAGGTCTTTCACCTCTTTTATTAAGCATATTCCAGGATATTTGGGTCTTTTTATTTTTGTTATAAACTGTGTGGATTTCTTGATTTTGTCTTCTATTAGCGTGTTATTCATGTATAAAAATGCAACAGAATTTTGCGCATTGACTTTGTTTCCTGCCACTTATTCAATGATTAGTTCTAATAGTTTTTTGACAGTTTTTAGGGTTTTCAATATATAAAATCATGTCATTTACTAATAATGATAGTTTTACTTCCTCCTTTCCAATATGGATTCCTTTTAGTTATTTTTCCTAATTGCTCAGCTGAGACCACCAGTCAGATGTTAAACAGCAGTGGTGAGAGTAGACATCCTTGCCTTGTTCGTGATCATAGAGGAAATACTTTCAATTTTACAACTTTGAGTATGATGTTGGCTTCAGTTTATCATATATGGCCTTCATTCTATTGAGGTATGTACCTTTTATCCCCATTTTATGAACAGTTTTTTTAAATCAAAATTGGTGTTGAATATTGTTAAATAACTTCTCTGTGTCTATTGAAATAATCGTGTGGTTATACTCCTTGTTTTTACTAATATTCTGTATTACATTAATAGGTATGTGTATGTTGAACCATCCTTGTGTCCTTGGGATAAATCTCTCTTGGTCATGATGGGTGATCCTTTTGATGTATTGTTTGATTCAGTTTGCTAATATTATATTGATGATTTTTTTCATCTATAGTCATTAGAGATATTGGTTTGTAATTTTCTTCTTGGTAGCATCTCTCGCTACTTTTGGTATTACTGTGATGTTAGTCTTGTAGAAAGTGTTTTTAAATGTTTCCTTTTCTTCAATAGTTTGAAAGAATTTGAGAAAACTAGGTATTAATTATTCTCTTAAGGTTTCAGAAAACTCACTAGTAAAGCCATCTGATCCTGGCCTTTTATTTTTAGGGAGAATTTTGATTACCTCTTCAATTTCCTTGTTTGCGATAGTTCTATTCAAGTTTTACAGTTCTTCCAGGTTCAATCTTGGCAGAATGTATTTTTCAGAAAATTTGTCCATGTCTTCAAAGTTGCCCGCTTTTTTGGCATAATGCTGTTCATAGTAGTCTCTCAGGATGTTTTCTATTAATGTGGTGTCTATTGTAACTTCTCCCTTTTCATATCTGAGTCTGGTTCTGGGAGTTTTCTCTTTTTTTCTTTGTGAATCTAGTCAATTGTCTGTCAATTTGGTTTATCTTTTCAAAGAACTAACTTGGTTTCATTGATCTTCTGGATTGTCCTTTTGTTTTCTATTTTATTTATTTCTGTTCAAATTTGTGTTATTTCCTTTCTTTTTTTTTTCTTTAATTATTTTTTCTCTAGTTACCTTAAATGGACAATTAGGTTGTTTATCTGCAATTTTTCATATTTCCTGAGGTAGGCCTGGATTGTGATGAACTCTCCTCTTAGTATTGCATTTGCTGCATCCCATAGATTCTGGTCGCTCATGTCTTCATTATTGTTTGTCTCTAAGTATTACTTAAATTCTTCTTTTACTTCCTGTTTTATCCAAGAGTCATTCAGAAGCATATTATTTAGTCTCCAATTAATTTGGGGTCTACCAGCTTTCTTTTGTTGTTAATTTCTAGCTTTAAGTTATTGTGATCAGAGAAGATGATTGATATGTCAATTTCTTGAGATATTCTTTGTGTCCCAACATATGATCTATCCTTGAAAATGTTCGATGTGTGCTTGAAAAGAATGTGAAATCTGTAGTTGTCGAATGAAGTGTTCAGAGTATGTATATTATATCAAACTGTTCTAATTGGTCATTTAAAGCTACTCTTTCCCTGTTAACTTTCTGCCTGGTTGATCTGTCCATTGTTGTAAGTGGAATTTTGAAGTTTCCTTTTATTATTGTGTTGCTATGGATGTGTCTTGTTAGTTCATATAGTACTTAGTATGTTTTATTGCTCCTTCATTTGGTGCATATGTTGATAAGCATATGTCTTTTTCCTGGATTGACTCTTTAATCATTATATAATGTCCTTCTCTGTCTTTTGTTATTCTTTTTATTTGGAAGTCTATTTTAGTTGATGTAAGTATGACTGTTCCTGCTTTTTTGTTTTGTTTTGTTTTTTGGTTGCCTTTTAAGCATTGACTTTGAGCCTATGGTTAACTTTTGAAAGGTGGCGAGTTTCCTGAATGCAAGATAAGGTTGGGTTATGAAGTTCATTCAGCCACTTGTCTTGTTTGATTTGTGAGTTCATTCTATTAACATTTAGGGTGATGTAACTGTTTATTGCCATTTGTTAGTTGTTTGCTGAGTGTTGTTATATACGCTGTGCCTTTGTTCTTCTCATTCTCTTTTTAGGTGGGTTGAAAGTAGTTATATTTTGATTGGTTTCCCTTTTCGTTTTCTTCTTTGCTTTTTTTCCTGGAGATGTGTTTTGAGGTTACTCTGAAGGTAGCATTAGAATTCTATGTTTATTTCCTATTTTTATTTGAAAGTAATTTAGTCTTGTACTCATTCTAACCATCCACATTTTATTCACCTCTTCTTCTCCACCGTTTTTATATTTTGCTCACTTATTATTTTTCAATGTGGTTTCTTCATACTTTATAGAGCTTCCTTTCATATTTTTTTTGTAGAGTTGCTTTTGTGATGATAAATTCCTTTAACTTTTGCTTATCTGAAAAGCTTTTTATCATTCCTTCGGTTCTAAATGATAATTTCACATGTATCCTTGTTTGAAAATCCTTTTCTTTCACCACTTTGTATGTAATATGTTACTTACTACTAACCTTTAGAATTTTAGCTGAGAAATCCTTTGACAATATTATAAGGACACCTTTGTATGTGACTCATTTTTCTCTAGCTACTTTCAAAATTCTCTGTCTAGTACATTTGACATTTTTATGACAATGTCTGTGGCATCGGTCTGTGGCTTTCTTTTGATTTGCACTTTTTGAGCTTCCTGTGTCTGGAGACTTGCTTCATTTCTCAGTTTAGGGAAATTCTCAGCTATTATTTCTTCAAGTACAGTTTCTGTTGTCTTTTCTCTCTTCTCCTTCTGGGGCACCTAGGATGTGACTTGTTGTTCATTTTGATATTACACCGTAAGTCTCAAGTACTGTCTTCATTTCTTTTTATTAGTTTACCTCTTTACTGGTTTGCTTGAGTGCATTCCTCTGTCCTTTATTTTAGCTCACTGATTCTATTGTAGGATTCCTCTATCCAACTCGAGTCCCTCTATTGAGTTCTTTTTTTCAGCTATTGTGTTTATTTCTTTGACATCTATTTTGAATTGCTTCATTTCTTCTCTTTTTTTTTGTTGTTCTCTTTTTTTCTTCCATTGTTTTTCCATGAGTATGTTTATCACTAATGTCCTAAATTCATCAGGTAGTTTTCATATGTCTGTTGCAGTCAGATTTTTCCTTGGGATTAATTGGATCCATCATTTTGCATATGTTTCTCTGTGTTTTCACTCTGTTTGGCATTCTGTTTTTATTTCTGTGAATTAGGTTTCTCTGAACTGATGGTCTTGTGTATGGTATTGATTTGCACCAAATAAGCCTGGATCTTGGTTGAACACTGGGAGTTGTTTAGTTGTGTGGTATCACCACTGGTCAGATTTGTTGAAGTTGAGTTGGACCCTGTGTTGCTGTTTGAGAGTCCAGCCTATAGGGTTGGAGTTTGTGTGTGGGATGCAGACCCTTCTCCCAGCGTCAGAGGGCTGACTGTACGGACCACCTGAGGATTGTTGTTGTCTCTTGATCAGCATTCAGGCGATAGTTCCACCTCCACCTACAGAGTGGCACTAGCAGGTAGCTGTTGAAGATCCTTCCCATTGAGGAGTCTTCTTCCAGAGATGCTCTTTCAGGCACCTTAAGCCTGGTGGAGGGATTTCAAGTGGGAGGTCTTGCGGTTCCAGCACAATAGTGGTGGGCGGGGGTGAAGGTTTCAGCTAGCAACCTTCTGGTTTTGACAGTGACTTGGTCAGATTCTCCTTGGGAGCTCTGACTCATTTTACTGGGGCACTGGTCCTCTTTTTACCCTCTGATGAGACTCCTTGCCCCAACTGAGTGACCTTGATCCCACTCGGTGGGCTCTCTGTTGATGAAATGCCTTTTGGGGGGCTCAGTTCTTCCCAAGACTCTGCCATTTCCACTGCATGGCTTTTTCCCCCACTGAGGCTCAGAGTTCTGAAACTGCAAGCTAGCTGTGAAACAAGACAATTTCCCCTACCTTTCTCATGTTAAATGCTTCAAAAGTTTGTGTCACTTCTTGTCCTGCTTTGCCTCAGCATTTGTCTGCAAATAGATGGTTCCTAGTTGTTCTGTGGGAAGGAGGAGAATCTGGACTGAAAACCTGGAAAACATTTTATCTCCCTTTCAATTATGAATGATAATTTTGCCTGATAGATGATTCTTGGTTGGAAGTTTTTAGTTTTGCTTTTTATTTATTTTTTTGGATTTTTTTTTTTTTAAGGTGCAGGCAGGAATGAAGATGAGTAGCCAGGCAGTCAGCAGAGAGAGGATGAAGAAGCACTTCATTTAATTTTGTTGTTCACATTGATTGTTCCCCAGGCCCTGGGGTCTTGAACCTTGGACCTTGGTATGTATGTGGGACTGCACCTAGGGTGTACTAGACTGGTAGGCCACCAGGCTGCCCCCTGTTTTTGTTTTTTAAAGGAATGGTATAGGCAGGATTGAAAATGAGCCAGGGGCAAATAATCAGGAAGAAAGAGGAGGAAGAAGCACTTTATTCATTTTATTTAGTTGTTCATTTTGTTCTTCTCTGCCCTGAGACGCAAACTAGGATCCTTGGGCTGTATGAGGACTGTGCCGGTGAAAGGTGACTAACCAAACCACCACTCCATCAGGGCTCATCTGTTTGTTGTTTTTGTTTGTTTGTTTTTCAAACACTTTGAATGTTGACTATACCATATCACTCCCATCTGTTCTAGAAGAAGCATTATATGAATAAAGCTGCTATAAATACAGGTATACAAATATTATTTTGAGATCCTGCTTTCAGTCATTTTAGGTATATACCCAAAAGTGAAATTGTTGGATCATATGGTAATTCTATTTTTGAAATTTTGGTAGAAACACCTTACTTGTGTCCATAGTGGATTCACTATTTTACATTCCCACTGAGCACAAGCATCCCCCAGTTTTGTAAATTCTCACCAACACTTGTTATTTCCTGCTTTTTAAAATGGTATCTATCCTAGTGGGTTTGATGACATCACAGTTTTGATTTGAATTTTGCTCATGATCATTAATGTTGAAAATCTTCTCATATATTTATTGATCATTTATCATCTTTGGATAAATGTCTGTTGAGGTCCTTTGCCCATTTTTTAAGGAAAAGTTGTAAGGAAGGAAGAAAAGAAGAAAGGGAAAAAAGGAAGAAGCATCTTCATGCATTTTTGGTTTTTCACCACAGGTCACAAACCCGGGTCCTTTGGCTTTACATGGTTTGCATACCAGCATCTCATTCACCTGAGTAACAAGGGCATACCCCTTTGTCCATTGTAAAATCAGACTTTTAAAAATTGAGTTGTAGATATTTTTAATGTATTTTGAAGATTAACCACTTTTTAGACCTATGTGTTCAAATATTTTCTCCCGTTCCATGGATTTCCTTCTACTCTATTGTGTCCTATGATCCATAAAATATTTTTATTTTAATGTAGCCAAATTTATCTATATTTTTCTTTTTTATGAGTGGAAGAAGTAAAGGAGAGGACAAAGAAGCATGTTTAAAGAAGGAAGGAGGGAAGGGAGGCAGGGAGGAAGGGAGAGGAGGAAGAAACATCTTTAGTTGTTCATTTTGATTTTTCACCCTGGCCCCAGGTCCTGGACCTGGGTCTTTGGACTGTATGTGCTCTACATACCTGAGTCTCAAGGGTGCACCCCATGTATATTTTTTGTTGTTGCCTTTGCTTTTGGTGTTACTCAAGGAATTCTTGCCAAATCCAATGTCATGAAGCTTTCCCCTATGCTTTCTTTTAAGATTTTTAGTTTTAAGTTTTTAAGTCTTTGATACATTTGAGGTTTTTTTTTTGTATATGATGTTAAGTTTCCACTTCCTTCTTTTGCATGTGGATATCCAGTTTTCTCAGCACCATTATATGGTCGGACCTTAGCCATCTGAACCACAATGGTGCGCCTATTTAAGTCTAAGATTTTGCCTTAGAAAAACACATTTTATTATATAGGATATCTTTCCATTTATTTGTGTCTTCTTCAGTTATTTTGAACAACATTTTATAGTTTTCAAAGTACAAATCCTTCATTATTCATAATAGTCCAAGAGGGGAAACAATCCAAATAGCCAAATATCATACAAATAGCAGGTGTATGGATAAACAAAATATCAATACAGTGGAATATTATTCATCCATAAAGGAATGAAGTACAGATCCATAAGAACACATGGATGAAATAGTGAAAATATGCTTACTGAAAAATTCAGACACAAAAGGATAGATATTATTTCATTTAATTATATGAAATATCCATAATAGGCAAATAATCACAGATTGGAAGTAGATTAGGTGTAATCGGGCTGAACTGGTGAGTGCTAATAAAATCAGGTTTCTTTTGTGGGGGATATCAACCTTGTGAATATACTAAAGACAAGTGTACTTTAAAATGCTGAATTTTATGGTGTGTGAATTACATCTCAATTTTAAAAAACAAGAAGAAAGATTTTAAAATATAGTTGATAAGACTTTTGTTTTGAATACCTCATGTAAGCAAATCCAGATGACTAAAGTAGCTGTGATTCAGAGGACAATCATCCTAAAGACTCCTTCCTAGCCTTCTGTCCTTTTCCTATATGTCTTTTCTGGTTGTGGGTCCTTCCTTTTCATCCTTGTTTCTTTGTCATTGTCCTGATTCTACTTACAATATTTCTGGGTAAAATTCTACCTTCTGGATCAATCTGAATCTAAAGCCACCTTTCTGATTTTCTATAATTGAGTCAGTGAGCTTATCTTTTTTGTTGTTAAGCCCTAAATACCATCAAAATTCATCCTTATTTTAAAAACTATCTTGAAATACAGAAATTCTACCATTATGGCTCAAAGCAGACAACACAGGTTCTAATGAAAGTCTGTCATCATCAATCAAGTCTTTTCTCTAAGAGCTATTTGATCACACGAGTTCATGGTGCAGTTACTGGTATCCCGCAAGCAAGCAAATGGAAAAGAGGAAAGAAAATACACCTTTTTTTTTTTTTAACCCATAGCCCTGGAAACCTAGATCTACAAGGCCTGCTCCTTAGCCCTTAGCCTCTGAGCCACAGGAGAGTGCCAGGAAGATGGATAGTTTAACAGAAAAACAGGAAACAAGTGCTGGGAAAAAGAGACATCTCTCCCATTGTAAGTTTCAGCTTTCTGTGACAGTTGTTCTAATGATAGACCTCAGGTGCGCTGCTGAGACACCTGCTGTTTTCTGAGGTTCTCTTAGGCATTTCTGATGTTTCACTGAGAATTTTCAAACATAGTTTAGCATTTTTTTCATTTTTTATTGTAGCAACGTAGTCTACACATTAAAATAAACTCGTTATGTATAGCTTCCCCATTCCTCATATATGTCAACACATCCTGCCCTTTACCAAATCAAGTGTTCTTCACCATTGTCCAGTATCTATATTTATTTTTCAAATGGTCAGTCAGGTAAAGAAATAACTGGGAGGCATACTGAACGGAAGACAGGATGACACTTGTTTTCCATGACAGGGAGAACTTAGTAGAGGAGTGAGTGTAGAGGGATGGAAATCAGATCATAAATAATTGAGATGTGAACATCCCAAAGAGCAGAGAGTATAGGGGTCTGATCAAGGACACAGGCAGAGGATGTGGCATAAACAAGAGCCCCTTCCTCCTTGGAGACAGGCTGGAGAATGATGGATGTTTGAGTGTGATAAAGTGGTCTTGAAATGGGTGAGAAGAACAAAAGAAGGCATAGGTAACCTGTATCATCAACTAGTGGGTTCCTAGTTAATTTGTTTTGGAATATGACTTTATGTACTAATGTTGCAAATAGCAAGTTGCATCCCATTAGAGTGTTCTATGATTTTCATTGTGATTCTTAGAGCCTTAACAAGTTCACATAATCGGGGGGGGGAAAGGTGGCAGTAAGGGACACTGGAACTTTGGTGGTAGGTGTGGCGTGAAATATAGACTGAAATGTCATTTCAGTATTCTAAATGGAATTTAGCATTGTGAACTGAGGAAATAATGTTTCTCTCATACGTATGTGTAAAGCTCATGTAGTCACTGAAGAATCAAAATGTCATAAACATACATCTCACCCATCATTTAGTTTCACTCGAATATTTTCATTGTTGAAAAATTAATTCCACCTCTACTAAATGATCGCAGTATATATAGTACACCTATTACTCAGTTTTTAAAAGAACACTCTTACATTTCTGGTCTCATAATCTGAGACATGGGCAGACAGCCACATTCTGGATTCTCAGCTCTGGAAGACTCCTCTGCACTCTCTCAAGGCTGTCACAGTACTGTCACCTCCACATGACTAATTTTAAGTAACAGTATCAAATAAGTCATTGAGAAGCACTGCAATGGGTCATTTCTTGCCAACATAGATCAGTTTTCACTCTTAATTAATATTCTGACTCAAAAATCTGTTTACCTAGCTAATATTTTAAATTATTATTACAAAGTGATGAAATCCACTAGTTTTTGTTTAAAAAAAAAAAAAGTTCCCTGTGAATCTTACTGTGTTGTAAGAGTAAGGAAAATCTATCCAATAAATATTTGCAGATGGGAATAATACTCAGGATTGGAAGACCCCTTAAAGTCATCTGGTCTACTCACTCTTTTGAATGTTTTGACCTGTTGTACTCCCGCCTCAGATGGCAGTTCAACCTAAACCTAAACATGCCCTATTGATGAGAGTTGACTCCCAAGGTTATCACAGAGAACTCTGCGAAGTTTTTCCATAGAATAAATGAAAAGCTTTTACTTTGTGGTTTCTGCCCCCTAGTTTAGTTGTGTGTCCTGTGGTCCCACAGGACCACACCAACTAACTAAAGGCCTCTTTAATGTATCACTTCTCTAGAGGCTAAAGATAGAAATCAAGAATTTGGAGTAGTGTTTTCTTCAGCTGCCTCTGGCAGTTCACACACATCCTAAGGACCTGCGGTTTGTGTCTCAGGCCTGGGAAAACAACCATGATGTATAACTAAAATTTTAAAAATGCTTCTTCCTCCCCTCTCTTCCTGCCTGCCTGCCTTCATTCTTACCTGAACCTTTCCTTTTTTTTTTTTTTTTAAGAATATCTTTCTAACATTTATAACTCACCTTGACAAATAGCCTTACTTGGTGGAAATTGATGCATTTGAAAATTTTTTCTAGATAGTATGAGACCCATTAATGATTTCTGGGTGATAAACCAGAAGTTTGCAGACACATATTAAATACATCAAATTACTTAAAATTTTTATTATGATATTGACATATATTAAGTGAAAGAAATGACAGAAGTATAATAAAACATTTTGAAAGAAAAAAGTTACACAATTAGGCCAAGAGCTATAAAATAGCTTTAAGCCTGGCTTATAACACCAAGAGTTCTGACCAGACTATAGCGAGACATTGAACATTTCATTAACAAAAATATTGGCACCAGCCACAACATTTTGGTTACTTACAGGAATATTTGTATTTAACAACTATGCACTGTGATTCTAACACAAGGTGTTCATACACTGCAGTTAGCCGCCTGAAGCTCTAAGCTCCCAGGAACATTTTTATGCACAAAATTTACTTTGTGCATTATCGGAATATTTCCAGTTTTCAAATCTCTTCCCCACCCCCTCACATATGCAGTACCTTCTATGTGGCAGAGAGTACTCCAGCTTCCCTGTTGACTAACAGTACATTCCAGATTACAACAGTTTTATGCTAATTCAAAGATTTTGCGTTAGCTCTCATCTCATAGAAACAAAATAAAGCATTTTGAGAACGTATTCCTGGAATAAATTTTTTATGCATAGGAAAATAAAGCACTTCATATAAGTACGTCTGAAAATTCAAGAGGCATTTTGATCAAATACCATTGAATCTCAAGTATTATTACTAAATCAAAACGAAAATCTAGTTTATACTAGTTATAAACTCTGATCCAGAATTTGTATTCTTCACGTGGAAATTCATAATTCCAAGGCTTAACACATGAGGATATCAAAGAAACTGACATCCCACATTAATGACAATAAACATAACTTAGAAATTATGACAGATGAGTTTAACTCTGCAAGAATACACTTCTGCTATAATGGTGAAATCAGATGTCAAAAAGTACTGGCATTTAAACAAGTGTCTTAATATGGTAAAATGTGCTATTAAGACGACTAGAATTGGCAACTCTGCAAGATTTGAAAATATTTTTTAACAGGAAGAGGAAATTTGAATTTGAATCTCTCTTTTCCTGCCATGCTCCCAGTAAATATTCCTGTGGAATTAAGTGTACTGAGTAACGAGTACCAAATCAAGCAATTCTCATTTTTCCTTCTTTTACATATTGAAAAGAAAACAAGCTCTGCCCCACCCCACCCCTCTCCCAGCTTAGGAAACTTTTCTAGTGTATACAGAACCTCCTGGCAGGTTTGGGCAAGCTACAGTTCAGGAACTATTGAGAAGCTACTTTGGTAGAACAAAACACCAGACCAACATTGAGAATACCCTAATCAGTCATCACGAAAGCACTTCACTGTATAATATGCTGTTAACTGCCAACTTTGGGCTATTATAGCTGTTCTCAGTTGAAAATTTACACTAATAAAAACTAGATCTCTGTATGTATGTATGCATCTACATGTGTGTATATATATGTGTATGTCTGTATAATTTTCATGCAATGATCTTAAAGCTTTGGAGACAAGGGTTGTTAGCCAAATTTCAAGGCTTGTCCATCTAGCAGTATTGACATGCACCAACTCTGCTAAAGGGCAGAATGAAGACCATGGCACAACTGTTTAAAACAATTTTTAGGTTTAATTACATAATGCACCTGTAGATGTTCTAGCATAAACACAATTGTAAAAATCTACATCCTATTTTAGGGTATTTTTCCACCTCCCAACCCTTAAAAGCTGTACAATTATAAAAAATGTGACTCTCAAGCAAAATAAACCTTTTTTTTTTTTTTTTTTTTGCAACATACAAAATAAGTTAAACGATTCAGAAGGTCTGAGCCATGAAGATTCCCAGTGACTGTGTTCTGGCTGCCCAGAAGCGTGACATGCAGCTCCTGCCATATGACCAGAACTCAATAAATACAGGTCAAACAAAACCCAACACTTAAACTAGATTTCTTTCAAAACTGATGAAAGTCAAGAAAATATATAGTTAGGGTTAACAATTCAATTCTTAACTGACATCATCCAGTGGCAAAAAAGAACAAGGCAGGTCACTCAGTCCTTAGTGCATTTTTCTAGCTTGGATCTGGTTTGGCAAAAAACACAAATGTAGTATTTTTTTAAATGTTTTTTCTCATTCAAAATGTCTGAGCTTAATAAATTTCTGTTCAGCTAAAATTTTGTTATATCCCCTCAAATAACTTAGACATTAGACATTATCTTAGCTATTAAAATAAAAATAACATCTTCATAAACTGAAATCACTACGATGTGCCAGAATTGGATGTGAAGAATTTCCCAGAATAAAATGGTGTAAATATAAAATGAAAAAAAAACCAAAAAACTGAGCTTATGTGACCAAAATGAGGGGGAAAAATCCACAAAAGCAATCTTATCCTAGTGTATTTGGGGGGTTTATATAAATAAAAATAATTGTGCACAATCTGAAGTTTATACCAAGTGGATTACATTTTGGTTTATAATGACTGCTTGCTGGGAATGACTCTATCTTCAGTTCTTCAGTATGGTACATAATTACTTCACAATACTTGGCACTCGAAAACGTTAAATGATTTAAGTGAAATATTTTGAAAATGTTATGAAATATACACAGAACACAACCACCCAGTTTAAGTACATTGACAGCAAAGGGCCTTGTCTTTCAGGATTGGTATAAAAATAATATAGAAAATCAGCAGTTAAGCTTGCAATTTCCAAATAAGGATTACAGATATACACTGGGAATGGTGGATAAAATAGGAATGGATTTTCTTCTAAGAAATTCGTAACATCTGTGTCTTAGTAACAGACTTTAAGCAGAAGACTAGGTAGATGACAGCAGACAATCAGTCTTGGCAGCCTCTGCTTCTTGGAGAATGAGCGGTGTCTTTAGAATGTCAAACCAAGAGGAACTTCACTATTTTTCTCTAGATTTTCTGTAATTAAATGTTTATAATATATAAGCTACAATTATTTGTCTTAATCTTTTTATCAGTCATTAATTTCAAAGGATTTACTTTTACTTCTAATATCGAATGTATATATACTCATCCATATATACATACACACATACCTATGTGTGTAAAAATGTGTGTGTGTGTATATATATATATATGTTCATTCTATTAAAAAAAACTGGGTCTTTCAATACTTGTTCTAAGCTGTAAGGCAACACCATGAATCACGGACCTGTTCCACTGTGTTGATGAAAGGCATAGTTCGTAACTTTTTTCTGAATATTAAACTTGTAGTTTCATTAGGTTTCTTTTAGTCATATGGCAGAACACACTAGCAAATGATTAATACCTTTTATACGCATATGCTAAAAGCATACATACCTTGTGACAAAATTCAGTCAATCCCACTTACAAATAGCTAACATCATCCTATTATTTTAACTAATTTAAATAACATTCATTTTTCTTAATGTGTGTACTGTGCTCAAATGCATATAATAGTCCCGTCAACCAAACAGTGAAAATTAGAGTTTGTAAAAGCCTTTTAAAATAATTTGTTGTAAAATCTTTTTTTTCCAACAACGGTTCTAGCATTCAAAGGCTCTTGGTTCATTGGCAGATCACATTTTAAATTCATGGTTAGACATGAATTTATTCATTTTATTCTAAATAAAACTTAAACTTCTCTTTATGCTTTGAATGTGCAACTTTAAACAACTGGAAAAATGATAAGGAAACATTACCTTAAAAAGATCAGGTATATTCTTAAAAACTGTCATCATTTTCAAGTAGTGTGCTAACAATGGAAAATGTTTTACATTAAGCTATTTTATCAGCACAAGTCTACAAATCCAAAATGTGTATTTTCATTCTGAGTTTTCACATAGATTTCACTTTAATTAAAAATTATTGTGTGAAACCTTGGTTAGTTTTCAAATTGTTAACAGAAATTGCAAATTTAATGTTCTGAATACTAAACTACATCTCCCTGTAATACATGTTATGGACTATGGAATTTGATATTGAGAATGCAACTTGTATTTATTTTAAAAAGAGGGGATTTAAAGTATTAAAGGGGCCATATACAGAGGTAACTGTGAACCTAAGTCCATGGTTAGTACTCTAATAACAAGCATCAAAGATGTTCCAAACACTAAATGAACTGCTGCTGTATACTATGCCTACTTCATAATGACTGAATTGTGTCTTTAAAGAACATTTCTTTCCTTATTTTTTTTAAAACCGCTTTAAAACATGTTCAAAGTAAATTGAAAATTTATTTTGAGGGACTGAATCTAAACTTTAAACAAGAAGTCTTTTTTTGAACTGTTCAAAATTTAGTCACCCATAATCAGTTATTTGCATACAAATAATTTTATCAACTTCTTTGACTGCAGTGTTTGTAGATGAAATATAGTTACCTGGTTTAATCAGAATGTGAGATTAGAAGGGATATACTACCAAGTTCACAAACATATAAAGTCTGGTAAATATCAGGCAGCAAAAGTGGTTATCATAACCCGGAGGGACATATACTGAATGGAATACCCTGTCTTTACTATGATAAAAATTACCTTTGGCTCTCCTTAGCAGAAGGGTAAAAACTCCTTATTTCACATTAGGCATCCTGCCAAAATAAATTATATACCCACTTAGCATTTCTTCTTGTTACCTGCTTAACTAAGGAGTAGAACTAATACACGAAGCAGGAGTATTGTGTCCAGAGGCTGAGTCAGGGTATGAGGGAGTTTCTGTACAGTAGTGGTTTTACAAGCTGCAGGATGACAATCGTTGACTGGGTGGCAAAATAGGCCACCTACATTCTAACCACTTACCTTGCACTAGTAGGAACCCTTTTATTGCCTGCCTGTTTTAGATAATGAAAAGGCTAACATTCTTAACCTACTTTCAAGTAAGGGAAACAAACCTGGCTAGGAAGGAGTCTTGGTAAAGGAATGTGGCTCCTTCCCTAGCCCTGCTCTACTGTCTGTGAATATGCCCTTCCCTCCCTTCCAGTATAACATTGTCTCAAAATAAAAATCACAACTTGCTTGGAACCACATGCTATTGGTGCATCCTATTTTTAGGCTGCTTTCATTATTTTATTTTTTATACAGATACATATACATTGCTAGAATCAAAGTAAAAATATTAACGGGCAGGTAGGTACTACAGAACTAAAGTGAAACAAAAGAACACAACTGAAAACAATAGCTATAAACTTTCAAGGCCAAAAGATAAAGATTTAAGGGCAACACCTGTTGAAGGAAAAGGAATATAAAATTTCTAGAGAGGTATTTATAATGCAAGTCTAATGCCAGCTTTTTAAAAATAAAAAAAAAGAAGTGCTTTACTATACGTTGACTAGCACATAAAATGCTTAGTTTGGAAAGAAAATGAAGTTCCTTGGGCCAGCAGCAGATACGGTGTGTCCATTGCCGGCAATGGACACAACATGGAACAGAAAATCCCAAATCCCAGGGCAAAAATATTCACAAAAGAAATGGCTGAAGGTTTCAGAATTTGACAGGCAAGGTTTAATCACAAGTGCTACACTCTGTACAATGTTATTTATGGGTCTGCCTGAAATTTTACAGCTGTAACAGAAAAGAAATAGGACAAAGTTGATATTTTAGTGTCAATTACATGTTACTTAAATTACAAATCCCTTTTTCTTGAAACAAAGGGCTTATCTGTCTTAAAGTGTTGAGATGTTTGAAATGGATGCCATGCCTATTAAGTAGATTGATGGTTCTCATTCAACTCGATGTTGGTCATGAGACTATTGATGAATGTTAAGAGAAGTCTAATGGCCAAAGGCCAAAACTACATTCAAACCCTGCAATATATTCAGGCAGATAGGAAATTCCAACACACACACACATACACACACACATACATATACACACACATACATGCTAATAAAACTCAAACTAAAAACCTCCCAAAGGAACTGCTTTGTTTGTAGACTTCAATTTGAAGTAGATACTAAGGGCAAGAATAGACCAGTTAAAATTCACCTGAAAATCCTTTCCCCTTGTTCAAATGTCCTAAAATACCACTGTCCGCTTAGCATCTCTTCATGTATGTTATGTATAGATGCATTACTTTCAAAATGGTATTTCAGATTTAAATATTAAGTGGCCAGAAGACAAGAGTTAAAGTTTACAATCCACCTGGGCCTTACAAAAGACCACATTCATTTCACTAATAACTCCATGATAGTATACCCGAGGCCACCTCATCTCCACTGCATAAAGCTGTTATAAAAATTTTGTTGCTAGCACAATCTGGTTGTCAAAGCTTCATCATAAATCTTTCTGTACAAATGCTTTTCAGATGATTTTTTTAAACAAGAAACTCCGCTATAACAGAAACTAGGTTAGAGTTTTTTACGATGGTACTTCTTGGTCTTTTCTTTAAGTGTGGTTATCTCCAATCGTAAACAAGGTGATCTCATGAATGCTGTTACTAAATGATTTATATATGATGTTAGCTACAAGTCTCAAACTGCAACAATACACACTTGAACTTTTAAGCAGTCTGTTTATCATCATCTATGCCATGAATGTTTAAATATAATACATATTTAATATGAAAAAGCTAAAGCACAAGTGCTTTCTACCACCCCTAATTCTGTTTTGGGCCCTCAGATACGGAATGCATACTTATCCACCCTTTTTCATAAAGTCAGGAGAGCTCAGGAAATATAAAGTGAAAAATATACAAATCTTTGTTGTTATTATAAGATTTTTTTTTTCCATGAATGAAATTACCAAGGACCATGAACTTGGAAAAAGAAAATCAAAAGGAATTTACAGCAATTATTATCTTCAAAGTTCAAAACTGGTCACTTCACAGAAAGACTTCAGGGTTTTTTGAAATTTTTCTTCTAAAAAGTCATTCTGTAGTGGAGTTTTCTAGGAAAAATAAAACAGCTTTTCATAACTGGCCCGCTGGTGTGAGAGCTACCGTGGAATAAATTAGCACAAAATGGAAAAAAAGTCTTATAACTGTTCACTGTTACAGACATAATCAACAAGGTCAGTAACTCTCAAAAGCTCATCTTCCTCCTCTTCTGGTGCCCCTGCCTCTTGCCCACCACTTGTCCCATTGGGGGCCAGGCTTGCACTGGCTGTGCTATTGTCCTTGGGGGTCTGAGGCTTCTCAGCTGGCTTGCCAATTAAGTTTTCAATGGCTTTGCCAGGACTCTGTCCATTGGTGGAAGGTAAGTCCACTAAGCTATAGTCCAATGGGCTCCCCACTTTGCCTACATTTTCAAAGTCCTCTTCCTCATCACTGTCTATCCGATAGGACTTCTTGGTGTTCTCTTGTTCCGAGGGCAAGACCCTGGACTGGCTGTCAAGGGCAGGCTGATCTGCATCTCCTTGAACATTGTCACAACTCTCCTCATCTGTCTCAATCCGGTGTAGTCGTTTTCGGGATGGCTTGCCTTCTTCCTCTTCCTCCTCATCTGCTTCTGAATATTCATCAGTGCTTCGATCCCGCTTTCGAACTGATCGCTTCGATTCTTTAGCTAGCTCATCATCTTCAGAGTTCTTGGACATATAGCTCTCTAGAATAAACAGCATATTTAAGCCATTGGCACAAACAAATAGATTTAAGTAATTCTCTTTTTTCTCCCCATATTCACCCCATTTTTAGATTGGCTTATACATAATTACTTCTCTTCAATAAATGGCCTGATTTCTCCCTTCTCTCAGTTCATACCTATATGCAGTATGATTCATAAGTGTACTTTACCTATGATTTTAGGAATGAGCACAATCAGATTTCCCAAGAAATCTAATGATCATTAAATTAAATGAAGGCAGATCAGTCACGCTAGCCCCAAATTTAGAAAATCACATCAACACTGGACATCTGAAACACTATGTTCTCATCCCATGTTATTACATATCCTTGGTAATTCTCACATCTTCTCTTTATACTTAACATCTGAAGTGATCTCATCTAGTTTCATGGCTTTACATTAACATCTATATCTGCTGATGCCTCTCACATGTGTTTTACTCAAACCCTGAAATTTCAGACTCATGTCTACTGAACATCTGCACTTGTATTTCTAATAGGAATATCAAACCTAACTGGGGCTAGAACTGAGTTCCTAAACTTCCATCTCAATTTTGCCATTCTCTCTACTATCTTAGTTACTGGCATCTCTTAATCTTCTAACCACTCCGTTTTCCTTGATTCCTTTCTTTCTTCCATTTAACACAACAATGAGCCCTTTGGGTCTTCCTTCAAAATATATCCATAATTTGACTGCTTTTCTCCCTTTACTGCTACTACTCTATTCTCATCCATCATCATCTATCCTCTGGCTTATTTCAAACAGCCTCAAACAGGTCTTCAATATTCTCACCTGTCCCCTTCATTTTGACATTAAAATGTAAGTCAGATCCTTTGCTCAACACACTTCAATTATTTCCCATTTCTCACAGGATAAAATCCTAAAAGTCTATATAATGTCTCACTGGACATTATCCAATATAAAAGCCATACAGACATGATCATTTTAAATTTAAATTAAGTAGAAATTAAAAATTTAGTTCCTTAGTCATACTAGCTACATTTCAAGTGCTCAACAGCCCATATGAGGTTATTGGCTACTATAATGAACAGCACATAGAACATTTTCATCACTGTGAAAGTTCAACTGGTAATGCTGTTCCTAATCGGGCTGGCAACCGTGCACGTGTGGGTATGTGGAAGGCAGGGTCTATAGTCTCTAATACAACGATTCAACTTTATATGAAAGTAGTCACAACGTGCTTTAGAAAAGTGGTTGTGTTCCAATAAAACTTGATTTACAAAAATCTTTATTTACACACATATGTAGGCTATAGTTTGATCACTGCTGCTCTGCATGCTCTGGCCCCTGTTGGTCTCTCTAATTCATCTCATTATTTTTTCTCTTATTCAACCTTCTCCTACCACCCTGACCTTCCTTGTTTCCTGAAAATGTCAGGTACAAAGTTGCCTCAGGTTTTCACATTTTTTTTTTTTCTTATATCTGACTGCATCAAACTTCTTTGAGATAATTACAGGATTCACATTCAAAATTCCTCTTAGGATTTTACTCAAATGCTCTCTTCTTAGTGAGGCATTCTTTGAATTCCTTACCTGAAATTTCCAACCACTTTCCTAACCCACCTTTCTCTTTTAATTTTCTCCACAGTACTTTTCTCCACCCCATCACCATTTGTCTCTTTCCTCACAATTAAAACAAGCATTAGATGAGAATAGGGGATACTTCTGGTTTTATAGTTCACTGTACTATTCCCAGTACTTACACTAGTGACTAGTTCAATGAATACTTACTTTTAATAGCTGAATTAATGAATTTTGTTTGTAATAACACATAAAGATAAACTCACACTCAACCAGATGCCCACCTTCCAACTTTAGCCTCTCATATCCAAATTTCTTTTTCCCTTTCTCTCCTGACTCAGGTTCAAACCTAAATGACAAGGATCTATGAAAACAAACAAGCTTCAAAACAGATGACAACTAATGGAGAATTAAATATATAAAAAAAATATTGGTGAAAAGGGTTAGACTCATTTAAAGTAAACTTAGGAAGAACACTGAATAACTATGAAGACTAGATGGATATACCGTATTCATATATTAGAGCTTTCCCTTCACTTCTGGTATAGACCACAGCTACAGTTACTGCTCTTAAAAGTTAAGCAGTTGCCAAATGAAGTTCACTGTTAGGATGGAGAGGTATATAGTAGACAACTGGATCTGAAAATGGCTATTCAGGGCACAGTGGTTATTTCAAAATGAGGGCCATGAATAATAAGAGAGCAAATATCTTGCTCAGATCACAATTTTCTTCTGGTGTCAATAAAGAATTTAATTAAAGTCTGCATTGTAGATATTAAAATTAGTATATCAAAATAGTATTTATTTAAACTCTAGTGAATAAGTATAAAATAATAGATTTTGGTTCAAAGATACTACTGGTTATAATGAATTTCTAAGAAAAGAAAGAGAATTATAATCCTGATTTCACTTTATAACTTCAACTTCTGGCTTGTCCAAAGGTCTATAAATTGTAGATCTGTTCCTTACCTTCACTATCTGAGCTAGAAAGCCTGCGCTTGTGAACACGCCTGATTTCTTTACCACGTCGTAAACTCTTCTGAGAACCATCACTTTCTGAATCTTCTTTGTAGTTTATTTGTCTTTTCTGGTTCCTCCTTGACCGCCTTCGCCGAGTTTCCACAAAATCATCACTAAAATCATCGCTAAAATCACTTTCTGGGGGTAGGGGGTGGGAGACAAAAAAAAAAAAGTCAAGTACAAAAATTTAAGTTCATTGAGCAGAAATGTAGCTTAGGTTATAAAAACGTTAGCTAACTAAGCAGAGTTCAATCACAAAAATTTTCAATAAATGTAACTTTTATAGGTTTCTTCTTTTTTAATAATGAGTACATCTGTGGGGATCCTTAATGCCAAAACTCACAAATGGAGCCTATCAGTAGTCAATTTTCAAAATTAGAAGATTTTTTAATATAATTACATCTTGAGCGGCTTGGGCAGCTGTGTGGCTGTCCAGTGCTCTTCGCGGACAGTTACTATTCTGACTCGTGCAATGTTACTCCATGCACGTAGCTACATGGTTAGTGCGGCTCACCAAGTACCACACAACAGGTTAAACTCTACAGAAAGCTGATGAATCTGTTTCAAATAAATAGAAAACTGGGAATTCTATTTTTGGCTTTTTCCCACATGGCATTGAAATTTGCTAAATATTATAACACACAGGGCCAATCAAACTCTCAAAGACTTGATAAATACCACTCTCCTTGTCATTTCTGATGAATACACCAGAGTTAGACTGTGGCATTGTTTCAGAGCCACCTTCCACTTTCTAGGAGCGCTAGCAAACTCCACTGAGTTATCATAACCAGCCTTGTTCTCGAAATGATTTAAAAACATTTCAAAATGGCTGTCAATAGTTTGAAAAGGTCCCCACTGGTCAAATCTGGGATATATTAAGCCTAAAAGGTGATGGTGACAAATCATACCCACTTACTAAAATAAGAATTCAGAAGTTCACACTAACACGAAAAAATAAACTTATGAGGGAGAAGCTAAAGTTCTTTCTTACAGAACATCAAGAAATAAATATAAAGGAATCATGTAATTAGGAAATCATCCATGAGTACTAAAATATATAAATAAAATATCTGGTAAGGAACAGGATTTTTGGTTTCAAAGTAATCTCTACAAATTACTTATTAATTACAAAGGGAAAAAAAAAATAGAGACTTGGAGTACATACATTAACTCTGTGACTATCATGCCAAAAATGTATAATCTGAATGTAATCACAAGGAAACATTAAAAAAAAAATAGAGGGACATTTTACAAAATAGTGTGTGTTCTTAAAAAATGTTAAGGTCAATAGAGATAAAGTCTGAGAAACATTCCAGGTTAAAAGAAACTACATGAGTAAATTCAATGTGTAACACTGGATTGGATCCTAGACTAGGAAAAATATAAAAGACAATATTGAGACATGATAAAATCTGGACATAGACTGCTGATTGGAACTAGCATTATATACCAATGTTAAAAATTTCTGACTTGGGGCATGCCTTGTTAGCTCAGGTGTTAAGCCTATGCCTGGGTGCAGTCCACATACGGGCCAAGAAATGAGGTTCATGGCCTGGGGCTGAGGAGAACACGTTCTTCTTTCTTGCCTACCTTCATCCCACTTAAAAATTTGGTTTTTTGCTGATTTTGATCAATGTACTGATCATGTAAACAAACATCCTTGTTTTTAGAAAATAATCGTTGAAAAAGGACCATGATGTCTCCATTTACTTAAGAGGTTTAGAAAAAGAGATAAATAAAACAAAAAACTCCACATGCCTGGCCAGAGTCAGGAACCTAATACCATCTGTGGCACTTCTTTGGTAAAATCACAACTACTTAGCGGTCAATTTATATTTTTTATAGCTACTGTTCCTCTGTTTATCCCGTTATTGGAAAAAGCATAAATTATAATAACATTAACCAATGCTAATTAAAAAACAAACAAAAGAAACACCGATTGTGGTCTAAATGTTTAATATGTGAACCACCCTTCTCTCTCCGAGAGTAGACATTTGAGAAAAATGTTCTCAGTGTGAGAATGATTCCTGGGACACACTATGAAGATAAAGTCCAGGCAGGGAAACACTTGGCACCAAAAAAATTCATCATAATCCTAAATAAATTTGGTTTGAAATTTTAAGTCACCTGTATTTTCTCATATGTAAGTATATCCATCTGTATGTACTTTCAAGTTAGAATTTAAAGTTTTATCAGAAAACTTAAAATTACAAACTGAATAGAATTTTAAGAACTCTTTCTCCAGAAGCCATAAGAATTTATTGAGTTGGTATGAGGTGGACACAAGTTGTTTATACCAGAGTCTCTACTATTCTCTTCAGACTCCTCCTCTTCATCATCGTCGGAGTACTTTTTCTTTGGGGTCTTTCTCCGCAAACGCCTACTTTGCCTCATTGGTCGGGAGGGATGTCGTCTCAATCTTCGGCTACAGAAGTCAGTATCGCTGTCATCGTTAGATGGTGGATCTTCTTCACTTTCATCTGGGTTTTCATCAGATACAACAAACTCATCTTGAGATCTGTCCAAGAGAAATCAGATGAATTATGATGGTATACATAAAACTGTGAAACCCATTTTTAAGAGTTCTGAGTTTAAATTCTTAGAAGTCAAGTGACTCATTAAGTAATAGCAAATATAACATCTGTGTAATTGTATCAACTTTCCTGTTTATAAAACAGAGAAGTGTTTTTACTATGGACACTATTCTTAGGACTCATGAAGATGAAACTAATGCTGACTTTTGTATACAACTTGCTTTGGGTGTCCCCTCAGGTTTGTTAAATTCAACATGTTCCAAAGCAAACTCATCATTTCCTAACCTACTCCTCTCTTCTGTCCCCTAGTCTAGTATTTGGTACCATCACTCACCCAGTAACTCAAATTAAAAATCTGGTATTTATCCTTATTTCCCTTATTTCTCACATCTAATCAATTACAAATTCCTCCTGAGTCTACCTCTTAAAAGATAAATCTCTCAAACTGGATCCCTTTTCACTGTTCAAACTCTTATTTTCCAAATAAAATATTATAATAATTCCTCAAGTAGCCTCTCTGATCTGTAGACTCATTTCACCTCATTATACGCTTCAAATAATGTCAAGATGAGATCCTTCTGAAACATAAATCTTATTTCAGTTTGGTGGTGTTTAAAAATCCTCCTGTGGGTTTTTATCATCTTCAGGATAGAGTTCAAGTTCCTAAGAAAGCCAAGAAAAACAGTCCATTATCTGGTTCCTTTTTCTCTCTCATGGTCACATCTCCAGCAGGACACATTATAATTCTTCTCTATATTTTTGTTATTCTGACACACTGAATTTGCTAAATACTCTTAATGTTTTATCCTTGCTATACCTTGAATGTATGAGTTCTCTGCTTAGCAAGCCTCCTTTCCCAATCCTGTTTGTAATCCCAAACTCATTGATCTGACCAATTATCCGTTCTCCAAATTTCAGATCAAACTTTATTTTCACTGTGAGTCTTTCCTTGGTTTCACTAGATGATCTGACTCTCCTCTGTACCTAACTTACGCTATAACTATAATCTAGTAGCAATCACGAAGATTGTGTGTGTGTGTGTGTGTGTGTGTGTTATATGCTTATTTCTTCCACTAACAAAATGAGAGGAGAAACACTACAGCATTGTTTCAATACCTGCTTTTCAGAGAAGTCTTTACTGATCTTCCATACTGGATTACTTGCCCCGCCCCAAACATCTATTATAGACCAGTAGAGAATGACTATCTAATCACTAGTACTTGTCTATTTCTCACATTTGACTGGGAATCTCTCATGGACATGGTGGCAGACGGTGGCAGGGTACAAAGAAGACTCGAAATAAACAAATGCTCAATTGATAATGAAACTTAAAAACAACCATATGCCCACTTTCATTTTAATCTAAAATGAACCAATATCAGAATTTTGGAATGTTTTAAGTATACTGAAAATAAAAAGATTGTCTATGTGCATGAAGAAGAAACACCTCATCACAGCACGGCTTAGTGTCTCTGCAGCCCTCCTGCAGCCTTTATCTAGGAATGTGGTCTACTGGAGACACGCACCCCTCACTGATCTTGAACTCATCCTCGCTCTCTTCCTCATCCAGGTTGCTGTCACTATCCAGATCGTTTAGTCGCCGGCGTTTCTTCCGCCGAGCAGCAGCTGCCCGCTGGGGTCGTTTCTTTTCTTTTCTTTCTTCATCCAAAATAGTAGAGATATCTTTTCCTCGATGACCTGTGATTGTGGAGATATCTTTTCCTCGGCCAAGTCCTGAGTTCATGGGTGGGGTGGACAGGAGAAAGAGGAAGGGAGAAAAACTACATTTACTGCTCCCTTTACTAGCTAGAGACAGTCCTGACTTGTGCTTAGCAGCTACTCTGATTTACTTTCTTCCTAGAAACATGTCATTTTTTCTTAACTTCAACTTTTAGCTCTCATCAAGTCTTTGCAGTCGTTTATCCCACTAAATAGGTTGTCACGTAGAGAACTTTTTAAACATTTTTGATATATACCCGTTAAAAGTGTCTATTGCAGAGGTTTGTAGTCCAGCTACAAAACTGTGCAACCATCACCATGAATTAATTAAAACAAGCCTCAGACCTATGAGCAGTCAAGAATCCCTTCTTGGAAGCTGACTTTGGACATGGCTATAGAAAAGAGACCAATCCATTTGTTTTTTAAGTTGTGTTTACTGGATAGAAAAGTAGAGAATTCAGCAGCAGAAATGTAAATAAGGCACCAGTCTTTGGAAAAGCTAGTGATTTTTTTCAATTCCACTAAAAAACAGTCTACTTATTATTAATCTTTTCCAGTTTTCATAACAACTGAAACCATAATACTCCACATTGAGGACTGGTAATTTGCAACATAGTTCTTTACTTAAATTACCTGCAAATTCTATTTTAATGTAACCTATTAAAGACTATGAAGTCAATGAATTGATTTTTAAAAGGTTGATTTAAATAAATTATTCAGTCTGAATATTTATAATTTTAGATTTTATAGCAATCATGATCTAAAAATAGAAAGGTACCAGGAAAGCTTTAATTCTTTTTATATTTGGAACTAGAAGTAACTTGTTTTTCATCTACGGAGGGATGCTTACATTTTATTTAAGATCATAAACAAAACAACTTGGAAAATAATTAGTAAGATCTGAATATACACTGACACTGTGCCCAAAGGTTGTTTTGCATCTCAAGACAGTTAACACCAGTAGTGATTATGATGCACAGTGGAGAAAAGAATGAAAAAAAATATGACCACATGTCTATTCAGAGCACTTTAGTTAATCTACTGGCACAATATAAGAAGAGAGAATGATAAAGCACATACCTCCACCATCAGCCTCCTTGATATCATCTTCTATAGCTTCATCAATTGCTTCATCAAACTCATCAAATCTAAAATATATAGAATGACCGCATTATAGCCCGCTCTGGCATATGGGTTAGGAGGATGACCTGTGACGCTAAAAAGGCCTGACTGCGCAGGTGCGCTCTGCCAGTTCAGGACTCTACGACGCTGGCTACATACGCTACCTCGCTCCTTGACTGACTTCGGCATTTTTTTTTAAAATAAAATAAAGTTTTGTAAATCAGTATCTATTTCTTAAGTTGTTTTGCATTTTATTTTCAAAGGCCATCTATCCCAGGGATCAGCAAATATTTGTGTAAAGGGTCAGACAGTAAATGTTCTAGGTTTTGTACACTTTACAGTCTCTGCTGCCGTAACGCAAAAGTAGTCACAGACCTGAATGTAGTCGTGTTCCAATAAAACTGACACTGATTGATTTTTCATGTAACTTTCATATATTTTTCTTCTTTGATTTTTTTTGAACCACTTAATGTAAAAATCACTCCTACCTAGATACAAGAACTGGCAGTGAGTGGGATTTGGTCCACAGGTAATAGTTTGCCACGCCCTTTTTACACAAATCACATGGTAAAGTGAACAAAATTAGTGTTGCAGAAAAAATACTAAGTTTAAGAACTATATTGTTAATGAAGACTATCATTTTTATCACTGAAATTCATATATAGATGGTCATAATTTTAGAATCAGTTGTGTTAATTTTCTATCAAAGTACTAGAAAATGACTAAGAAAATGACTAAGACTAGATAATTCCAAAGATTCCTTCCACACAAAATTTCACTTTATAGCTGAGGTAAAGTAAACTGCCTAAAACAATGATAAATATAATTACTGTCACATTTGTTGATTTATATTTAAAAAATTTGTAGCCATATTTCAAATGTTCACCATCTACACACTGGCCACAATACTGGATAGCAAAAACCAGAGTGGTATGTTTCATTCTACAGGCACACTCTGGTGGAGTAGTGGTTAGGTCAATCGCCCTCAAAGGAGAGCAGGCCACATACCCTGGGGTTTGAGACCTGAGTCTGGGGGAGACAACCATTGTGAACAACTAAATAAAAATAAAAAACAAAATGTTTCTTCATCCTTTCTCTTCCCATCTGCCTGTCTACTCGCCTTCTTTCCTGCCTATACTTTCCTGAGGAAAAAAAGAAAAAGAAAAAAGAATTTTTGCTTGGTCCTTTTTAAAGAAATTTACCTGAAAAGAATTTATGGTTCTTTATTTTCCTTTTCTAATTTGTTTTTAAGCTTTGCTCTTCATATTGAAGTTTTAAATACACCTAGGTATTTTATACATGGGGTACAGTGGGTCTGTTGTGAATAGAAACTATAAAGCACTTAGTAAAGTATGTGGAAATACAAGGAAAGGCATGTTGTGTAAGGAGCAACCTTTTTTTTTTTTTTTTAGGAAAGATGCAGGCAGAAAGAGAGAGGAGGAAGAAGGACTTTGTTATTTTATTTAGTTGTTCATCTTATTTGGTCTCCCTGGCCCTGGGGACCCAAACTCAGGTCCTTGGCTTAGATGTGGACTGTACCACCGGAAGGTAGCTGACCAGACCACTACTCCAACAGGGCTCACCAAGGAGCATCTTACTAAGCACAACATCAAACAAACAGTAATGGAAAGGAAATGTGATTACATAAAACTCAAGAAAGACTCAGACAAAAAAGTTAAAAAATAAAATTCTTGCAAAGATATTTTGCAAGGAAGTTTAAGATTTCAAAAGGAATGGCTTTTTTTTTAAAAATACAGTTTGTATAGTTTTTTTCCCACAATATTTACTGCTTTTATTTTACATAACACAGTGATTTTTAAGAATGCACATATTATAACAGAAACTAATCTTATACTTGTTTTTACTTTATTAGTGATAATAGCAGTATACACCAGTAACTTTTCCATGATCACCAATGAAAGGCTATAAACAAGAAGCCAGTTTAATGTTCTATAAAATTAATAAGGACTAAAATAATTTAAACATATTTATTATTTGATTGAAAAAGGGTGGTTAATAGAAAGAACACTAGTCTACCAAATAATCAGAAAATAAGGTTTTAGGCAAGGTTTAGCTAATAGAATGACCATGGAAAAATATCCCTCTGTCTGGTATTCTGATGGCAGACAGTAAGCCAGATATACATAATGGTGGGATCTGATTAAGAGAAAAGTTAAGAAGGTGAAAACGGAAGGGAAATTCTAGACAGAGTAAACAGTATGTGAAAAGGGACTCAAAGAACACAATGTGGCTAATGCTGAAAGAATAAGGAGAATGTGGGTGAAATGGAGTTAATGAACAGTATATTCACAGGTCTTGTTAAAGGTGCTTATTCCAAGAGCTGCGGAATATAAGTATGTTAAGCAGAAGAGAATGGAAAGTACAAATTCACTTTTGAAAAATATTACAGTGGCTGCTCTAAAATTCTATGATTCTAAAGAGATAGTAGGTAAGAAATATATATATGTATGTATATATATATACACACACACACATACACAATAGCTAATGATCATTTTGATGGGAAAAGCATGTATTTCTGGGTCATGCTGTTCAATTTTAAAAACACGGTCTTTCATTGTAACCATTTCCACATATTTCATACCTGTAACTGATACATTTCCGTGTTCTTGTTGACCTCCTTTCAAGCAAATTTGCTTTGGATTTTTTGGAATCTTTTTTCTTTTCTTCATGATCTTCAGAAAAATCTGGTTCCTGATTTAAAAATATAACAAACATAGGGTATTACAATAGAACAGTGTTCCTTGGAGAAGTTTATTCATGTTCACTTAGGCAGCACAGTGAAAGTTATGAAAAATAATGACCCCCTCCAAACTGAATAAATATAGCAACAATAAATAAATGGAATTATATTAAAAAAAATGGTGATCAAAGGATGAAACATTTCTGTCTTATGTTTCTGTAAGACAAAAATTATCTCTTTTTAAAACAATCATGGTAAAGTTTTCCACCAATAAGTCTTCTCATAATTAAATTGGTCATATATAAGCTATTACATAGATATGCTTAACGAATGGATGAAATAATGGATTTAGAAGAAATCATGATGCTGAAGGGAAATAACCAGGACAGATTAGCATGTAATTTGATTAATTCTGAATGAAAATAAGAAAATGTCTTCATTTCAAATACATGACTTTCACTCATGAGATATCCTGCTTACCTAGAAATTGGAGTAACAAATGCAAAACAATGATATCCCTTAAAAAAACCCACCAAACTGTAGGTAAGAACACAAATTAGTTTCTGATAACACCTAGAGTAGAGAATTAAAAACCAAATTTCTCTGAACTATTTTGGTCACTTTTGAAATGCACATAAAGCAACTAAAAACTACTCTATTTAGAGTATAAACAAATTAAAGAAACAAATTCCATGGGGTGAGCTATAAATACAAACTTGGTTTGGATGTGATCCTACATTTTGGGGACACATATGATTTCAATCATGAAGGATTATGATTTGAGTGTCTAAATTTTCATTTATATTAAAATAGTTTACTATATCTATTACTCACACTACATAAGGTGAGCTCAATTTTACAACAATTAAGGCAGTCTTCTCTCTAAAAATATTGCAAATCAGAAACTTACTTGTGGAGGAATGATGTTTTCAATACTGATACCCACATAAACCAAGCGTTCTTTCCTTTAAGTGAAAAACAAAATAAGAATTGTTACAAATTGTTATGAATAGTAAGAACACAATTCTATAATTATAATTTCATGTAATAGCAGATGCTAAGTCAAGAACATATTAACTATTTTATAGAAAATGTATAGTCCTAGTATCTGTGAAAAGCACTAACTATTCTAAAAGTATTAAAACTGTTAGCTTAGAAGTGACTTTTATACCTGAAATAAAACCTGTAACTGAAATAGACCAGGAAACTTAATGAAGAGTCATGATGTGACTCAATGAATACAGTGTATAATATATACAACATGCAAAACCTGTGTTAATTGCCCATTTATGCTATCAGTAATGCTTCCAATCAACAGCAGGATATTAACACTGTATGTGTGTGGGAGGGGTACTCAACAGCACAGGAAATTGATGCCACTAATCTTTAAGACTGTTCAAGAATCAACTATAATTCTTTGCTATGTTTAAAGTTTTTAGTAATGTTGTGTTCAGACAGCTAAAAATCTCGTAGTAATAAACGGAAATATAAAAAAGAACAATTCTATATAACAAGACAATATCAAAGTCTCAGTGAATGATACCAAGATCATTCACTTCCTGTTTGCAGAGAGGGAAAAAACCCAATGAAACAATGCAGTCATATATTTTTAAAGTCAGTTAAGACTTCTCTAGGAAAGTAGATTTAGAACATTAATGGTTATCTCCGAAGTTTTTCTTCAAAGTACTTTCTCTGGTTCTCTCAAAGTTAATTTAATTTAACCAAAGACAGCTGAGCTCTTACATACATATCAGTATATACTGAACCGAACCTTCCTCCTTGTATTTGTGATGTCCCTTATAGTAGGACATGAATATATCCAGTTGCCCAGGTCCTTTAGAATGCGGTTGTGAAGTCCTATAAATCCTTGGCGCTGCTAACAAGACTTTTATGATCTTTTTAGAGACAAGTTTTACAGAACTATCAAAATAGCATAAGAAAATGAAAGTAATTTTAATCGAAACCTGATTTTAAAAATAGTAGTTAATGAAGTAAAAACTAGGAAAATTAATAATACTTTGAAATTCAAAGGAAAATAAGACATGATTTTGCCCTCAAAATTATTTAACAATCAACTGTAGTTCATTAGAAACAGGTAAAAAGGAAACATGAAAAAGGAATAGATTTTGTCTGAAGAGTTGAGAAATAAGGGAAGGTTTTAAACTAGGTGACAACATTTGAGTAGGCTTTTAAAGGTCGATAGGATTGCTCATCAAAACTCTTTTCAGACACATCTTCCACTCCACCTTACCACCTACACCTCAAGTGATCATAATTGGGCCTAGATGTTAACATTACTAATGACTATGCCCCTTGGAAAATGTCAATTTCAGTCAGTCTTGTCTCTGACTTCTACTGGCTCATTTTTCAATTAATTCCCTCTAATATACTGATTTCAATAATTCCCTCGCTCCAGAGGAACGTCTTACTCATTGACCCTACATTTGACTGACCATTACTCCCTTCATGTCCTTACTTTCCCTCTTACCTGGCTTAGACTCCACGGTCCATCATTATAAATACTCCTTTGCATATACTGTCAAATTCCTTGTCTCTTTCTCTCCTTCCCTCTGTTATATTACCTGGAAAATTCCAACCCTGATTAAATCCAACTCTCTGTTAGTGAAACACTAGTAATAGTACTCTGGTAGTACAGAGCTATTTGAATTTCCAAATAATTTCTGGCACCAAGTTCTAGAAGGGATGTTCATAAATCAATTAAGTGGACTTCTGAAAAATCAGATTTCATAGAGCATTATAACTCTAGCTCTGTAGATAGCTGCTGGCTTGTCACAAATTACTCACTGACACATTCTTCTTTTCCACTGTAATATAGAACTCTTTAAAAGTAAAGAACAGAATAATGTATTTCTTCAAGTTGATTACATTACCTAGTATAAAGGAGGTGCTCAATAAATGATGGTTAAATGTTGAAAAAATGCATGAACAAAGGAAAGATGTTCCTGTGTTCTTATGAGATAGAGAGTAAATAAGCAAGGCTCTAAGTTGCTAGGATGAGTGCTACAGAAATTATTTTACAGATTTTAAGAAGGATTAAATGTTCATTTTAAAAATAGATGAAAACACTTCAAATGTAAATGTACATTATATAAACATATAGATATAGACATGTTTTGTTTTTTTTTTAAATGAAAGGTATAGTAAAGAATAAAGGTGAGCAGGCAGTCAGGCAGAAAGAGAAAAGAGGAAGAAGCGTTTTTCTTTATTTCCATTTTAGCTATTCACACTGGCTGTTTTTCCCCCAGGCCTGGAACACAGGAACGTGGCCGGCACCCTTCCGAGGTGACTGATCTAACTACTCCTCCACCAGAGCAGGCCAGTTAACATATTACTTTAGAAACATACGTATTTTGCTGCTTTGAGATCTTAACATATTATACATACACAAATTAGAAGTAATTAATAATGAAAGTGCTGCTAACCAGATTATTGGGGAGAATTAACAAACAACAGTAACAATATAGTTAATTGGCCTTGTGCAAAATTGGTCTCCCTATAACAAAACATTGATCTCTTTTCTGTGAGACAGTTCCATGTAGGATTTAGTGTGTGATCTAAAGCAACAATTACAGATGTCCTCTTAAAGGATGATATTTAAGTTAAAATTACCAAGTATGAAAGAAACCAAATGAACTAGTAAATGGGAGGCCAACGAATGTAAACAAGTGTAAGGAAATGCTGTGACATGTTTTTAACATAAATTTCTAAAATTTGAAATATTTCTTAATAGCAGTAGCATATTCTATTGTGTGTGAGGTAGCCTTTTTAATTTTAACTTTTTAAAAGAAAGGTGCAGGTAGGAAGTAAGATGAGTAGGCAGGTAGGCAGGCAGAACTTCATTTTATTTTCATTTAGTTGTTCACAATGGCTGTCAACCCCCCATGCCACTCCACTGACCTGGGACTTGAACCCAAGGGTATATGGCCTGTGTTCCTTCTGAGACAACTGACCTAACCGCTGCTCCACTAGGGTGCACCCAGTCTTTCTATATATAAAAGAAGCATCGCATAACTCCAAAGATTAACTAGAGAGTATCTGAGTATCAGATACATTCACAGTGGTTTACATCTTGGCTTAAAAGGTAAGCCAATTAGCTATCTACATTGCTGAGTCACATGAATTTCAGAACAGGAGAAAATGCTGATTTCTCAGAATAGGCAGATTTCAGAGAAGACTAAGGTAAAGGAAAATCTAATTTTTAATTATGATTTTACTTAAGTATCTTTAGTTATATCTTTTCCAGTGCCAAAAATGCAAAAAAAGGAGCAACTCTGCACAGCAAAATAGTACTAACTTCATATAGATTATCCAGTTTCTAAATATTTAGAAAACTGATTTAAAAAAATAAGTAAGTACATAGTCAACTTTAGAGATTAACTTTGCCTTTAAACTAAGTAACATCTGTTATGAGCCAGAGGGCACAAACTGAGTAGTAAAGAAATGGCCAGGATCTGGAGATCGAACCCATTTTTAAAGTCACCTAGTAAAGTGAGTAGATTTTAAAATAAGTAAACTATATTTGGACAGTGGGAGAAAGACTATAAGACATCAGGTAAAAGTTTAAGTAGCAGCAAATAAAGATAGTAAGACCAATCAAGAGACACTCATGCTAGGTTACTGAGCATTAAGTACTGATTAATTCACTAAAAATCCTCTTCAACAACTATATGTTATTTAATCACAACAGCCCTAGTTCAGGACGCGTTGATTTTTAGAGACTCTATTGCAACAGCCTTAACTCTTATTTCCTTCCGGTTACCAGAATATTGTTTCTGAAATAAAAATCAGATTATTGCTATCCCTCTTTCAATGGTTCCCCCACTGTCTATAAAGAATGAGTTAAGTTCTCGTCAGGTATGCAAAGTTGTTCACGATTTGCTCTCAACCTCTTTTTATAGCTTCACCTTCTACCACTCTCACTTTTTACACTTTGTCTTTGCCCACATTTGTGTACTCTGCATGAAATATCCTGTATACTTACCTGTATAACCTAGTTATTGTCCAAGGACTTCCCTTAATAACTCAACGCTTAGAAGAACTAAAGTATCGTGCCCCCACAATGTTCTTATATGGCTCTAAACATAACTTGATTTATCTCTTCAGTATCTTTGGCTCATACAGCTATACTTTCTAAAAGGTTAGTTCCATGCAAGCAAGGGCTTTATCTTAACTCATCTTTTCCCATCAGTGTGGCACACAGCAGGTATAAATGAATGTTTCTAACAAATTAATCAAAGGTGGAAATAAGAAAATATAAACTTACTCTCTTGATTATGAGCCCCTTTTTAAAGGTGAGGCTCAACTCCAATCTCACCTCCAAGTCTTCTCCAACTGCTTTAGATCACAATGCAGTGGTATATTGAAAGGCATACTGACTCTTACAGTCAGTAACAAACAGTTCAGCATTTAAATGCTTTTCATTTCATCACTGTTAATTCTGCCCACCCAAAGAGATGAGTAAACTGTAGACCATTCTTAGCTGTGTAGTAATCACTATGGTACTGTTAGGTACATATCCTGCACAATACTTGGGCCCATATTTATTCATACCAGGTTCTGATAAATATTTTAGATCAGGGGTTTGGCAAACTTTTCCTATAAAAGGACAGACAATAAATTAGGCTTGGCAGGGAATAAGATCTCTACTGAGAAATAGTTCTGCTGTTATAGTGAAAAAGCACCCATAGATAACATATAAACAAATGAGCAAGGCTGTGTTCAGTAAGGCTTTATTATGGTCAATGAAATCTGAAAATATAATTTTCATGTGTGATAATACATAATTCTTCTTTTTTTTTTTTTTAATGAAAAATGTCATTTGTAGTGCAAAACAAAATTAAGAAGCAGGCCAGACTTGACCCATAGGTCATAGTTTGTCATTCCCCATTTCAGATGAACACATTACATTAACCTACATTGCAAGATAATTCTATCAAATTCCAACGTAAAACATTAACACACATATCATAATACCTGCGTTCAGCACGCTCTTTCTTCTTTAAAGCAACATCCAAATCCTGCAATTGCTCCTCTAATTTCTCACACAGCAATTTCTAAAAGAACAAAATAGAAGAGAGTAAGTTTTTACAACCTTTCAACAACCATGAATACTTTTCTATGAGACCTGATAGGGGCCACAAAGTGAGTGAACATTGAAGTATTCTTTGTGCAGCATATGAGCCTACTAAGTAAGATTTTAAGAAACTTAAAGCCTTGCTAGAAAACCCATTTTCTGCCTACCTTGCTGGCAGTAATCAATGTTTAAAACATCATTTGGCTCAACATGTACACATGCTAGCAATTAAAAATTTTTTTTAATCCCAAGATATTTTTATTTAGAGGAAGGAAATAGACAGGAATGAAGACAAGTAGGCAGGCAGGAAGAGAGAGGGGGAAGAAAGAAGCACTCATTCGCTCATGTTGGCTGTCCTACTCCTCTCCCCTCCCTAAGCCCCAATCATAAACCTGGGTCCTTAAGGCTTTTACATGGACTATACAATAGCCATAGACTAAACACCTGACCACCAAGGTATGACTCCCAAGTCTTTTTTTTTTTTTTTTTTTTTTTTTTTAAGTTTTATTTTATTTTTATTTTAGTTGTTCATCTTGGTTGTTCCCATTGGCCTTGGGTCTTGAACCTGGGTCTGGGTCCTTGGATGCATGTGGACTGTGCCAGAGGATTTACCCACTAAGCTACCAGGGCATGCCAAGACATTTTTAAAGGAGAAGATGATATATACAATAAAATATAATGGTACCAATCACTATGTTTTTAAAAAAGAGAATGAAAATTTATAAGATAATGCACATGGTTACTGAATCAAAACAGCTAAAGAATGTAATTGATAAAAGATATGCTAAGCCACCAAAGAAATACATTAAACCCATTCTTTTTAGAGCAAAATGAGAAGAGGGGGCAAATTAGGCCTTGGGCAGAGAGGCCCTAAAATAACCTGTTCTTCAGCTTTCAAAAGAAAATTCACCTGAATCAAGATATGAGAAATAAAATTAATGTATCTTTTAACCCTGATATTACTATGTGCAAAACTGAGAAAAAGACAGGCAGGTGGAAATAAAAAAGATGAAAAAGTAATTAATGGGAAGAAAATTTTTACTTTTTTTTTTCCAAGAGGAAGAAGGCAGAAAAGGTGGCAAGTAGCTAGGCAGGAAGGAAGACAGCAGAAGAAGCATTTATTTACTTAGCTGTTCATTTTTGGTTGCTCCCCCACCGTTCCAGGTTATGAACTAAGGTCCTTGGTCTTTTACACAAACTACCCTGGAGCCACAGACTTAATATCTGAACCAATAGAGAGCATGAACAGCAAGAAAATTATCTCTATCTTTGTTTATTTTCCACTTGGGGACTCTCAGTTTCTTAACAAATATGAGGAAAAAAAAAATAAACCAGAAGCTACAATTATATAAAACTTTTAAGGTCTTTGTAAACCAATGTTAATTAAAAAATTTAGAAGGTTCTGAGAATTATTTTGGAAAAAATAAAAGGGAAGACCTAAAAGATATGGATAAAAGACCAGTTTTTTCAATAACCTCTAATTGCACAGAAATTTAAGTAAAAGCTAAGCAATATTTACTAATTGCTTGGAAGTTTAAAAATGCATAATGCCTGACAAGATTATTAATTTTAAAAATAAGCAAAAATTAGAAAAACAGGTATGCTGCGTCATACATGTTGACAAGGGGGACAGAACCATTCTCCATCAGGGATGATCATCAGAGGAGGGCGAAGGCAGGCAGTGTGGTATCCACTGTCACAAGAGTCACATAGAAGAATCTGAAATAAATGACAGATTAATGTCAACCTAACTATAACTAAAATTTAATGACCTTAGGTTAAAATAAAGACATTCCAGTATCTGCTGATGTGATGATATACCATTTGAAACATTTTTAAACAAAACCAAAAAAAGTTAAGCTAATTCAGTAGAATTAGTGTTAGAATCTTTTCATAGTGTGCTGTGAGAGCTTTAATAATATATTCTTGCTCTCTGGTCACACCACCCCCAACCCCGTAGCTCGGGAGGCTAAGGTACAGACTATGAAAGCCATGGACCAAGGTTTGAGACCTGGGACCGGGAAAAGGAAAAACAATTAAAAAAGCCCAATATATTCTTTATAATAGAGTATCATAAGCTACTCTAATCATCTAAGATTTAAAAAATATAATTTTCACTTAAAAAGCTTCTCAGTTATCTATCTGTAAGAAGTATTCATCGTTCCTACTATATATAAATTCAGGTATGGAAAAGGATCAGGTACAAGAGGAACAGAATTATATTTAGGGTTATCATTTTCAAATACAAAGGCTAACATTAATCTTAAGTCAAAATTATTGTTACTTGAGTTTAAGATGACTAATTCTTTAAAGCTTAAAAACATTGTACACTACGAATACTTAAGAAATTAGCTTCCTCTAATGTTGTAATCTTACATAACCACGGTACATTTACTAAAACTAAGAAATTAACGTCACTATTAAAGAGCAGGTTTTATTCAGATTTCATCAGTTTTTCCACTCACGTTTTTTTCTGATTCTAGGATCTAAGGTATTATAATGCATGCATTTAATCAGGTTTCCTTAATCTCTCCAATCTATAAATGTTTCTTGGCTTTCTTTGTTTTCCGTGACTGACAGTTGTAAAGTGTATCATTCAGATATTTTTTAGATTGCCCCCCGCAATTTGGGTGTGTCTTCTCTTGACCAGAATTATAGGTTTGGGAGAAGAGAGTACTAAGGAGAGTACTAAGTGGTGAAAAACAGGATTTTCATTCAAGTCTGTCTGCCCCAAGTTTTCCCCATCATACCACACTAACTCCTTTCTAGGAAAAAGGAGACTTGGAGAACCACCTCAGAGGAATTTTCCAAATTTCAGAGATCTCAAAAAGTTTCAGCTTCACAAAATTCTACCTATGCAGAAGCATCATTCTTGATATTTCTTTCTACTTAGTAATTTGAGTTTGCCTTTAAAGATAAATCTGTTCACAGAATAGCATAGAATTGTGTATAACGAGACTTTCTTCAACAGGATTGTAGCTTAAGAAATGGTCTTCCTGATTTGAAGAATTTACTTTTCAGGTTAAAAAGTTTCATGTAAATTTGTTGCTAGTCTTTCGAATATATCTGGTCTATAATTTATCTTCCTATATTTTTTATTGAGGGGCCGATTTCTAAAGTTTTAAATCATACTAGCTTACTATGTATGTTTTTAAAGAAATACCATTATAAAATTACAAAACAAAAGAGGAAAATTTTTTGAATAAAAATATTTTTGAATAAAAATATTTGAAGAAACGTACTGATTTGTGAGAAGAGATTAGAAAGTGCCCTTATTAAGTGGAGGAAATAAACCAGGTAAAATGAAAGCACAATTTGATCCTCTCTAGAACTGGGTTAATATTTTTAAAATAGAAATAGAAAGGTTATTTTTATACATATAAGCTCTGAAGCATTTTTTAAAAAGCCATGTCATGAATAAACTTCAAAGAGCTAGCTTCAAAGAGCTAGGCCACTCCTGGAAAACACAGCACTCGGTAATACAAAAAGCTGATTCACATCAGGAACATACTAGTTCAGGATGGTTTGGAAGGCCACATTTTTTGCATGGTTCATCATCATCTGCTAGGATGGCTTCTTCACTTTCCTTTTCTTCCTCCTCTTCTGAAGCCACAGATGATTTTTCACTATCAGACACTTCACTGTCATCATTGCTGGAGTACTTCCACCTGCCACGAGTTCGAGAACCAGTCCATCGAACTTTGCCTTTGGGTTTTACCTTGTATAAAATAAAAAATTGAGAGAATTTGCTATGATAATAATGTTTAACGAAGTCTGATTACATATCATGCTTAGATAAATTGGATCAATAATATCAATCACAGAAAAATGAAAAAGTATTGAAGTTTCATTAATAGATACACCTATTATGCTGTTATAATAGTTCCATTTTCTTTTCTATTTTTGGGGGGAATTATAATGAACATTCCATCTTATATTTTCCCTAGTCATAAAATATTCTAACATCACTGCAAATGACTGTATAATGTCATACATAGTTGTGTCTCGCTAACCCTCTCCTATACAGACATTTAGGTAGTTGTTTCCCATTTTTTCACTTTCATAAACAATATATACTTATAAATATGAATTTTTACACAAACCTCTGTGGTTAGGATAAATTCCTTGAAGAGAATTCTGGGTCAAAGGCCATGCACATTTTAAAAGCTCTGTAACAGAGCACGTATAGTCTCACATATCGTTATACAGAATTTTAAATGAGATGAATTTTAAATTTTTAAATGGTCAGAATTGCATGTTAAAATCCTCACCAGTTCAAAATATATATTATTCAGAAAACAATCTTAAAATGTTATAAAGGTGTTTTTTATTGAATAGTTCCAGTCTTTTAATTCATGTTTCAGTTCCTATAGTATTAGCCTCCATCAAAGACTACAATATTTCTAATAAAAGGGGAGCTTTTTTTAAACAATTTAAAAAAAAATTCATTTTAGGAAGCAAACATCACTTATAACGAATAAAAGTTTGACCACTTGAGTAAATTAAAAACAAAAGTAGTGCTTTAAATTGTAAGAAATTCTCACAGATTACAGAGACTTGTACAAGATTTTATTTAAAATAAGGATAACAGGTACACCGTGGTAGCTAGGGTTAAATAAGCCTGTGCCTGAGGACTACTCCACAAACAGCCTATAGACCCAGGTTCACAGCCCAGGATTGGGGAGAACAACTGAAAAATAAAAATAAAAATAATTCTTTTGCCTTCCTCTCTTCCTTCTTACCTGTTGCCTGTCTGCCATCATTCCTACCTGTCTTCCTTCCTATTAAAAAAACCCATAAACATAAAAAGATTTCTGATGTCTAAGTCTATGACTAAAATAAGGGAAAATAAGAAATCTCATACACTGGTAATGAGAAGGCACATTAATGGGGACTTTTCTGGAGGGCAAACTTAGTTATAGCTATTTAAACTTAAAAAACACATGCCCCTTGACCCAGTAATTCCAATTCTAGGAGTCTATTCTAAAGAAATACTCACTCATGTCCAAAAGGATCTTCAATGCAGGACTGCCTGTAATAGTGAAAAATTGGAAACAACCTAAATGTCAATCAATTAGGGAGAGTTTAAATAAACTGTGGCATATCCACACTAAGGAATACTATGTGGACATTAATAATCAAAGGTAGACTATAGCTACTGATATGACAAGCATTCAGAGACAGATTGTTAAGTGAAAAATTAACGTATTTGATCCAATTTATTTTTAAATGAATGGATAAATAGATATAAACATAATATGAATTTATGGGAAAAGGATTAGAAAGAGATGTACCTCAAAGCATCAAGAGTATTAATGGGGAATTTTTATTTTTTAATCCTGCATGTTTAGTATTACTTGAATACATTACAAATAGACTATTCCTCTAATACCTGTAATAAAAAGTTTAAAATGAAATTATACAGTATTAAATTTAATACTTGGGGCAACTACTGATAAAAAGTTATGTCAAATATAAAAAGATAAATATCCTTTTAAAATGTTATCTTTGAATGACTGTGCTTTAGCTAAAAGCAGTAAGCCATAAATATTTAAGGTAAATATTTTTGACAAAAATTAAGTCTGAGCAGAAGGAATTTTACCTTGCTTACTTTAGAATTTGTATCCTTCTCTGTTTTTTTCAAATTTTCTTTTTTATCTGATTTTTGCAAAGTAGCTGATTCTTCTTCCACTTCATCTTCTTCCCCTCTTTTTTTATCAGCTTTCTGATCTCTGATCTCAGCCACTTTTGCTGTGGGTCTAGATATTCTTGGAGACCGCCTTAAAGTACGACCCACAGTTGCTTTCTCTTCTTCCTTTTCTGTCTTCTCTTGCTTTATTTCTGGTTCTAAAACTTTAGCAGGAGAATCTGGCTTCTTCTTCCGACTGGATATTCTAATTGTTAATTTTATTCCCTCTTTCTGCCTTTCAGAGGTTATCTCTGTGTTTTCTGAGGCAGCATTTTCTTCTTCAGGGATCAACTTATACTTAAATTTGCTTTTTTGCATAGAACCCTTTGTTTCAGAAGGGTCCTCTATGCCAGAGGTCGGGGCATTGCCCAGATTATCCATTTCTACCTTTGTGGATTCACAACTCTCTTTTAGGACTTCTGGTTCTCCTTGTTCTAATGACTGACCTTCAATGGCACTTGTACTCTGACACTCTACCACTCCTTTTTCTAAGGGTCGTTTCTCACAGTGGCCAGTCATGTTAGATGGCGGAGATGTTTCGGCCTTATAAGAGTATGGCTTTTCTGGTTCTGGAGTACTCTTTGGAACTTCCTCTGGTATTGGACTCAGTCTTTGTGTGTCCTTATCATGAAAAGTCTTTTTGGGCTTTTCAAGATATTCTAGAACTGGTGGGCGCTTATCCTTCTTACTTTTGGGAGACTTCTCTTCAACTTTCATAGTATATGAATCAGTGGTAGATAAAGCATTTTTTAAAGAGAAATTCTTTGTCATCTCGAAAGTCTCAAGAGAGGTTTCCATTTCTGGAGGACCAGGTTTCTCTATCTGGTCTTTTTGGCTCTGAGTCTCTAATACTGACATTGAATTATCTGCATCTTTCACAAAAGGGATCACTTCTTTCTCAAATTCACTAGTTTTCATACTCGTTATGACAGAATTTAAGGATTCTGTTCCCATTCCTTCCACAATGACATTTCTGTCCTTAGAAGGGCTAAAATTATCTTCCTTTGCATCATAAAACTTTGTCTCCATTTGTTCTGCCTTAAAATTTAGAGTTACTTTTTCATCACTGATTTCTCCATTTACCAACTGTTTCCCTTCCTGACCCAGAGAAGTGATTGTAGATATCCTTTTACAAGTCTCTTCCTCTTGTTTTAGTTCATCTTTCAAAAACTCTTTTGTTGGAGTAACTGATTTACACAGAGGTCCTTTGACTGGACTGTCAAAATCATCACTCAGTTTAATTTCTCGTTTTTTTAGTGGTATCTTGGCTTGCTGGTCATTTTTAAGTTTCTCAGTTTCTTCTGTGGACTTCTCAGCAATTTCTTGAGAAGATTTAACATTGCCACCAAATTCTAGTCTGTCAGTCTCTAGCCTGTCCAAGTTAGTTTTGACATCTTTAGGATCTGTTCTACATTCCTTCACTTCGACTGTAGTGGGTTTGACATTTTCCTTGAAGGAATCACTTTCTTCTTTGACAATCTTTTTTCCCTCACTTTCTGGCAAAGATTTTTCTAGTTTTACTATGACTGGAAGTTTTACAAGTTCCTTTTCATCATCTTTTTCTATTTTCACAGTAGTCTCTTGCAGCGCATTGGGTGTAGAATGGTTTTCTGAATCTACAAGCTGCTCCTCACTTTTCACTTTTTGATTTTCTTTCTGCTCCTCTAAAAATTAGAGAAAGTTCACATGAATAAAAAGCATTCAAGATTATAAAATATAAAAGGCTTTTATATTTTAAAATATAAAAGATATATTTGAACTTTAACTATTAAAAGAGGTGATTCTTGTCACTGGATATTAACAATAAAAAATAGAATCTGACAGTGAAAAAATTTTTTAAATTCTGAAATACGACTTCTAGATATAAAAAAATTACTTAGAAAAACTTAGGTTTCTGGTTTATACTTTTAGCTTCAAGCGTTTTCAATGAAATGCAAATATTTATATAGCTCAAATAATTTATTCAAGCACATATGATGGCTCAGAAATATGAAACCAAAAATACTACATAAAACATTTTCAGAAGACCATATTTGCTTCATAAACTGATAACCGTTCTTTACAAGTCGCTGAATACTTCGTATTATTGAGGTAACATGAGCATGGCAGTGGGAAAAGGTGAGATTTACATTATATTTTATTCAGATTATAAAGGTAACAATTCATTACAGAAAATTAAGAAATGGAGGATAAAATGGTTATAATCCTACTATCTAGAGGCAATAGCTATTATTATTTTAGGTTACTTCCCTCTGGTCTTGTATATCTTTTTCTAACAAAGTTGGGATCATGTCATCCCTTTTTTAATTATAACACTAGTACTTTCTCACGATATTAAATATCTTGTACAGACATAGAACTTAATTATTAACATTCCTAGATATGGTTATAATAGAATTTACTTTTATTGAATGCCATTATTGAACATTTCAGATGTTAATATTTTACAAGGAAACTGTTTAGGTTACTGTTATTTCCTCTTTTTACCTTATTGGTTATTATTTCCAACTTTATGGAATATCTAAAAGCTTAGCTTAAATATAAAAAAGTCATATTTAGTACACAGCATAGTCTCTGAATTGAAATATTTCATGTGTAATGTAAACTTGTGCTCCATTATTTTTAGAATTCATTAAGTACTAACTCTATCTACTTTTCCATCATTTCACCCTACCCTTGTAACTGGGAAAACCTCAATTCTAAACAAAGTTTCACCAAATTAAGATTTTACTTATTAAGTTGATAAACCAGTTACAATATATTTCATAAGAACAAACTGGAAGGATAGAAAGGAAATGAAAGATATGTTTTTTAAAGGAGAATTCAGTATTTCTTTAAAAGAGTAAACATTTTCATGATAAATTGCCCCTTTTGTGTTTGAACACATCGAAAATAAAAAAATTCAAGAACCACTGAGAATCAATGAGATTTAAGGATCAGTATTGTTACTCCCTCTGAACACTGTCAGTGGTTTATCTATATGCCTATGAAAATTAAAGAAACAGCATTGATTATATAATTTATGTCTTCCCTTTTCCACTGAGAAAGTAATTTTAGCAAATTCCCATTCATTGTAACGGACTATACTATCAGGAAATCTAATTAAACTTGGTAAACAATTAAAATACAGGTTTTCACTTAAAAAATAATGTAAACTAAATACTAAGATTTTACTGAAAAAAATTAATACTTCTTCTACATATTTTGGATCAAAAAGCATCTCAGAATCTCACTGTGACTCGAACAAAAGTAAAATGACAGTTTTTATTTAGGAAGGGTAAATAAAAAATTCTCGTAATTTTTTAAATTGAATTTGAGTAACAACATGCCAAAATAAAATAAAGAATAAAATCAGATTCAAGACTTCTAGGCTCACTAATATTAATTCAGCTAATAGTGTATCTTCAGAGATCACAAACTCTTGCCTTTATTTTGTTTTATACAATAGCTGGACTAAGAGTTAACATATTCTTTGCTCATTTATATTTGCCTTATTCTAAAAATATTAAATCCATGGTATTTTTATGTTTGGCTCAGTTCTTTTAAGAGAAAAACATAACAATAATTATTATTCAAGTTCCCTTAGATGACATGGCTGTGTCCGTAAAACCATATAGAGGACAGAAGAATCTTTAGACATCATAATTGGTAAAAAGATCACTCAGTTATACGGGCATTTCCCCAAGGGTAAGGTCTGAAAAAGAAGATACAAATGATTTTGAGATATGAAATCTGAAGCAGGAAAAATTAAACTTCAAAAATCATAATGCAGCAGCAACATTTCCTGATAAACTTAAAGTGATTCATGTATTTTGAATGCTGATCAATTCATGCAGCCAATGAATATACATCACCTATTATCCCAACCATCTCAACCAGAATCACTATGTAAGAAACTCTAAAGTTTCTATAAAAGAGTAGAGAATATTGCTAGCTGTCTATCCAGCTGTCTCTTTTCTTACTAGCAGATCTCTTGATTTTGTTCAGTATTTGATAAAATACTAAACAAATAAATAAAATTGAATAAACAAAATAGTGTAGGCCCTAGTCTGTCCATCCCTGCTCTAACATATTAACTAGGTGTGTTCCCATTTCAGGGTCATGCGTTTGTTTTTGTTGCTGAAAAATCTTCCATTATTTGCATAACTTATTCTATAAGATCCTTTGATACTTACTCAAGTGTCACCCTTGCAATGAGTCTTCTAGTCTCCCAATTTAAAATTAAATCTTCTTTCCCCAAATTATTTTTCCTCTATTGTTCCTTAACACTAATCTTGTTTACTGTCTTTCTCCTCATACTATTATGAAAGTATCATGAAGACTAAAATGCAACTTTGTCCAGTTTTATTCTCACTGCCAAGAATAGTGCATGATACACAGCATTTACTCAATATTTGACTGAAATGAATGAATGGAATATTACAGGTAAAGCAACACTCATGCCTAAGAGAGGACTCTATTTTTCCAACAGAAATTTTGCTTGGCAAAAAAACCTTTTCACCATTTTATACAATGCTTCCCAAAAGAGGCTCAAGATAATGATAATGATAATCTAGTGTGATATTATCAACATGCACCTAATGAACAAGTAACAGAAGTTGCCTACGCTAAAATATCAGTATAGTACTAGCATTTTAGAGCATGCTAAAGAGATGAATTGTTGCTATTTCTTTTATTAAGTTTATTTAAAATTCAATGGTAGATATACAGCAGAGATATCAAGGGCATTTTTTATGATTATGTATAACAAAAGTCATATAAAACAAATACATAGCTTAATAAACTATTAGACAGCAAATACAGCCTCGCCAACTACCCCGCATGCCCTACATGTACCTTTCCCTAATAATTCCCTCCCTTCAAAACCCTCCTAAACTATTAACCTGATTTTCATATTAATCACTTCCTTATATTGCTTGGTCTTATTTTATAATTTGATCTGTTTATTATTTCCTTTTCCAGGTCTCCTTAATCTAACATTGAACTCTTCATCATTCTTTTTTTTTTTTTGCAATTCTTTTTTGTTCAAGTCACTGAATCATTTGTCCTGTAATTTCTGGATTTTACTGACTCTATTCTGATGTTCCTTTGTTCTTTCTTTCCTATAAACTGTCACTTTAATATACAGACTAAGATTCAGGTTCGACTTTTACAGCACAACTACATTTTGGATGGTCATTATCAAGATGCATTAAGACCTGATTATTTCACTTTTTGTGAAGTTAACAGACACTGATGCTCAGTATCTAAAACCTCTCTTTTAGTAGATATTATAAAATGATATTCCTGCTATATCATTCCTCCATCAGTGAACTGCTGGAATAATTCTATTAAAATAAGCTTTAAAATTCTTAATTCTGTTTTACGATGATGTTGTTTACATGAAAAGGCAGCATGAATAATTGACTCTTTTATTTAAGTTTCAAAATCACATTTTGGACCTCATTGGTAGTCTACAAAAATAACCTGTTTTTCTTTTAGAATTATTATGAAATTATGGATGTAAGACATTTAATATTTCTTAAATCCACTGTAGTTAATGATTCTTATTGATGCTTAAACTGTCCTATCTTTGGCAGTGAAAACCACCTTAAGGTGGATTGTGAGTCTTTGACATGACCTTCAGGGATTCCATATTACCTGCAATGATGAGTATTAGTTCATTATGCCTCAGAATAGGAACTGACCACTTTTTTTCAAGAAATGTTGGTCTAATTGAGTGAGAGACCATATTTTAAGACCATAATCGGGATGTTAAGGATGCTTATTCCAGTTGGGTTAGGCACTGTCCTTAGTTCCTCAGTGGACAGAGCTAGAAAATGCACATATGTAAGTTTTAATAGTAAAAAACCCATGAATTCATACTGATATTTCAGTATTTGCTTTAACCTTTCTATTTTACATATTATTTCCTTTTCCTACACTGAGAATCTTGGTTTTCAAGGATAACACAGATGATAATTTTTTCTCATACATGACATTTGCAGAATAACAATTTTCAATACCATCAGCACCAAATTTTCAATACCATTTTTTGATTTTTAAAAAGAAGAGTTTATGCATATTTTCTTCTCATTCTTTCTCCATTTGTACACAGTTTATATATATATCTCAACACTGTAAATGTATATAACTAGTAAAGACTATGCATTCTTAATTATACCCTTCCTTTAGACTTAATGTAAACACCTATTTAATGATTATCATCCTTTTTCGGGGGGGGGGGGTTCCCCACCTCTCTGCCCCAGGTCACAAGCCCAGGGTCCTAGGGCTTTATATGGTTTGCGTAATAGTCATCTCAATCATCTGAGTTATAGGGGTATACCATCAACATTTCTTTTTAACTTCAGTTTCCTCTATGTCTCATTTTGTCTTTTATCACACCTCCAATAAATGACTGTTCCTCATTCATTCCTTGTATCTGCTGATTTAGATACAGATATCTTCTAGAATACTTCTTAATTTAGGCTTATTTGATATTTTCTCAAGATCAGATTGAGGTTATAACATAAAAAAGAAAAAAACTCCACAAAAGAGATGAAATGCACTGAACGTGAAGGCAACAGCCATGGTGATTTGTTTAAGGTGGTGTTAACTGGTTACTTTGCTCTAAACTTACCATTTCCCCATTTGTAATAAATATCCTAGGATGATATTTTGAGATTATGCAAATATTCTTTGACAATTTTAGCATCTATAAGGGATCGTCCATGAACCAATTCTTACTATAGTGGTTCCATATTTTTTTCATTCTTTTTATTTTAATTGCTATTCACCTGCAGGGAAAACATGTTCCTTTACCTCCATTTATTTATTAAATTAGGACTGCAGAGATTTTATTTTATTCTATGGTTTAAAGTATCTCTCTCTCCATATATTTATTTATTTTATTTTTTTGCTATAGTACTTTCTGTTGTCATTGGGAGTGCCTTTCAGTTAGCACCTGTATTCTATTGATAAGCCAAATTCCTCTTTGAATACATGCTTATAATCTGGCATTGCACAATGCCCCAGGTTCATCTTCTATTTAACCTGCCTACCCCAGATTCATATCAAGAATCTTCTCTGAACACAATTGTTTAAAACTAGAAATCAACTATAAAAAGAAAATTGGAAGATCTGAAATTAATAGGAAAATAAACAATATGCTTCTGAATGACTCTTCAGTAAGAGAGAAAATAAAAGAATTTTAAAAATACTTAAAGACAAATAAGCTATGAATGTATGAGATGCAGAGAAAGCAGTACTAAAAGGAAAATTCATTACAATCCAGGCCTACCTCAAGAAAGAAGAAATAATACAAATAAACAATCTAACCCTACATTTTAAGCAACTAAAGAAGATTTAAGAGAAAAACCAATAAAAGAGAATTACAAAAATTCAAGCAGAAATAAACGAAATAGAAAACAAAGACAATCTAGAAGATAAATGAAATCAAAAGTTGGTTCTTTGAAAAATTACACAATTGACAAACTATAGACTAGATTCACAAAGAAAAAAAAGAGAAATCCCATAACTAGAATGAGAAATAAAAGGGGAGAAGTTACAACAGATAACACAGACATTCAAAACATCAGAAGGGACTACTATGAACAGCTCTATGTCAACAAAGTGGAAAACCTCAAATACTGGACAGATTTTTAGAAAAATACACTCTGAAAGACTTAACCTGGAAAAACTGTAAAACCTGAACAGAACAATTACAAGCAAAGAAATTGAAGAGGTTATAAAAAGTCTCCCTAAAAATCAAAGACCATTGAGTTTTTAATCAAACCTTCAGAGAAGAATACATACATATTCTTCTCAAATGCCTACAAAATACTGAAGAACAGGGAATACTCCCAAATACTTTCTATGAGGCTATCAACACATGATACCTAAAGTTCACAGAGACAACACCAAGAGAGAAAATTACAGACCAGTAACACTGATGAATATAGATGGAAAAAAATCCTAAACCAGGTATTAGTATACTAAATCCAACAATGCATCAAGTGGGACATTCCAGGGATGCAGGATGGTTCAACATACATATATCTATTAATATAATACACGGTATCAATAAGAGCAAGGAGAAAAACCACACGATCATATTAATAGATGCAGAAAAATCATCTGACAAGATCCAACACCCATTTATGAAAAAACCCTGCATAAAATGGGAATAAAAAGTACATTTCAACATTATAAAGGCGATATATACAATAAACCCACATCCAACACAAAAGTCAATGGTGAAAATTTGAAAGTATTTTCTCTAAGGTCAGGAACAAGGCAAGACGGTTCACTGGTCAACACTATTTGACATTGTAACAGAGGTCTTAAGCAGAGCAATTAGGAAAGAAAAAGTACTAAAAGAAACCCAAACAGGAAAGGAGGAAGTAAAACTACCATTATCTGCAGATGACATGATTAAATATATTGAAAACCCTTATAAACTATGTCAAAAAACTACTAGTACTATTCAGTGAATACATGCAAGTGGCAGATTACAAAATCAATACACAAAAATGTGTTGCATTTTTATACACCAAAAACACGCTAGAAGAAAACGAAATTAAGAAAATCATACTGTTTAAAAACAGAAGTAAAAGGAATCAAATATCTTGGTATATACTTAAGAAAGGAGGAAACAGAACTGTACAATTAAAACTATCAGTCCTTCTTAAAAGAAATATAGGATAGAAAGAAATGGAAAGGTATCTCCTGCTCATGTCCAGGAAGAATCAACATTGTTAAAATGATCATCTTCCCTAAAGCGATAGAGATTCAATGCAATCCGCATTAAAATACCACAGGCTTACTTCCAGGTAACAGAACAAAAAATCTTGAACAAAAGACTGTGAATAGCCAAAGCAAATTTAAAAAAAGAACGAATCCCAACATTGAACTATATTACAAAGTGATAGTGATCAAAATGGTACAGTACTAAAATATGATGAAACACAGATCAGTGGAATAGAACCAAATCCCTAAAAATGGACCCATGCAGTCGACTGATCTATGAAAAAGGAGCCAAAAGTGTATGATGGAGAAAGAAAAGTCTCTTCAATAAATGGTGTTGGGATAATTGGAGAGCCACATATAAAAGAATGAAGACTGATCACTCTCTTCCTTAACTTCCATTTATTAATTAAAATACGTACTTATATCAGTAGGACCGGAGGGATTTTATATCATTCTATGGTTTAAAACCTCTCTCTCGGGTGTGCCCTGGTGGCTTAGTGGTCTAGCACACCTGGGAGCAATCCCCCACACATTCCAAGGTCCTGGGTTCAAGACGTAGGACCATGGGAAACAATCAATGTGAATAACTAAATGAAAAATAAATAAAGCTCTTCCTCCTCTCTCTTCCTCCTTGCTTGCCTGCTCACCTTCATTCCTGCCTGTACCTTTCCTTTAAAAAAAAAAATCTGTCTCCTCTTTACACACACACACACACACACACACACACACACACACACACACAAATTATCACTCTATCTTGCTCTCACAAACTTCCTTTCCTACAACACTAGAGACTGGACATAAGACCAGAAACCATAAAATTCTTGGAAGACAACTTAGGAAAGACATTCCATGACATCAGCCTTAGACAAGGCTTTGGGGACTCAACTCCAGTACCAAGGGAAACAAAACCAAAAATAAAGAATTGGATCTACATCAAACTAAGAAACTTCTTCAGAGTGAAAGAAAACATCACCAAAACAAAAAGACAAACTAAAACTGAGACAAGATATTTACATTCCATATTTCTGTCAAAGGCTTGATGTCCAAAATATACAAAGAACTCATAAATGAGGCAATCCACGCAAAACAAGAGGACTGGAGAGACATTTCTCTAAAGTGGATATACAGATGGCCAACAGACACATAAAAAGATGTTCCTACTCACTGGCTATCAGGGAAATGAAAGTAAAAACAACAAACATACATGACCTGACACTTGAGAGACTGGCTATTATCCAGAAGTCTGCAAACAACAAATGTTGGTGAGGATGTGGAGAGAAGGGGGCATTTTTGCACTGTTGGTGGGAGTGCAAATTGGTGCAAACCCTATGGAAAATAGTATGAAATTTCTTAAAAAGTTGAATGTGGAAATCCCATATGATCCCACCATCCCTCTTCTGGGTATTTACCCAACAGAACGAAAACACTACTTTGCAAAGATTTATGTACCTTCATGTTTATTGAAGTTATATTCATAATACTAAGAATTGGAAACTACCAAAGTTTCCGAAGTCAGATGAATGGATAAAGTCGTGACATATATACACAATGGAATACTACACAGTCCTTAGAAGAGACGAAATTCTGTCATTTGAATCAACATGAAGGGATCTAGAGGGGATTATGCTAAGTGAAGTAAGTCAAAAGAAAATAGGTACGAGATGATCTCACTCATAGGTGGATTATAAACAGTCAAAACAAAGAACAGATGAAACAAAATGAGCCCTTAGACACTTACAAGAGAACTAAGGTTACCAATAGGGAATGGAGGGGGATGGGGGAATGGTGGCGGAGCCCACTGGACAATGGTGAAACAATGGTGAAAGATATTTGGTGATTTGGTGAAGGGCATAATGTGTTGACATATATCTAAGGAATGGGGAATCTATATATAAGAAATTATTTTAATATGTTGAATAATTACTACAATAAAAAAAGCAATCAGAGAAAATCGAGTCACATACAAAGAAGTCCTCATAAAATTATCAGTGAATTTCTCAAATGAAAATCTATAGGCCAGGAGAGAATGGCATGATATATATTCAAAAGGCTGAAAGAAATGTATTTTCTACCAAGGATACCATACCCTGCAAGATTATCATTCAGAACTGAAGGAATGATAAAAAGCTTTTCTAATAAGCAAAAGTTAAAGGAATTTATAACCACAAAACCAGCTCGACAAAGATTACGAAAAGATGCTATATAAAGTATAAGGAAACCCCACTTAAAAAGGTCTATTAGCCTATTCAGCTATGTTCATTGGAAATATTTGTCCGTAATTTTCTCTCTTGGTGACCAATCTGTTGGTTTTTTATATCAATTTATATCATGTGAGTCCCATGGAGAGTGTTTAGAGTGTTCCCTATTCTTTAATGTTTTGGAAGAATTTAAGAGGAATGGGTATTGATTCTATTGTGAAATTTTGGTGAAACTCATTGGAAAAACCATCTGGTCATGGGCTTTTATTTTTAGGGAGACTTTTGATTACCTTTTCAGTTTCTTTGCTTGTTATTTGTTCTGTGGGGCCTAGTCAAGAAATTGGCATATATACTATCTTATTTAAGATAAGCTTAAGATATAGATTTTATTATCCTTATTTTATAGATGAGAAAACCAAAGCTAAGAATTGTGGCTAAGGTTATATAGTATACAAGTGTCAGAGTCAATGTTCAAATCTATCTTTTATACTCAAATCTATAGGTTTAAGACTTTTATCCTGTTTAGTTTTATTGTCATTGATATTACTTTGCTTGGAAATACAATGATATCCAAAATTTTTTAATTGTATTTTCATCACGCTGAGTTTTTTTTTTAGTTACTTTATTCTTCATGGTAATACCAATTTTTAACTTTACTAAATTAAGGAATTGTGACTCAAGCTTATATTATAAATTTCTACATATTCTACTTTATTCATTTTAAAATTTAATTGTTTTGGAGATATCCAGTATATTGCACTCTCCTGAGTTTTTTTTTTTGAAATAAGTATTTAATGTGATAAATTATGTTCTTTTTTAGACTGAAAATAAAGTAAAAAGCCTCAAAAATGGGTGTAGATGGAACATAACTCAACATAATAAAGACCATACATAATAAACCCACAGCCAACATCTCAGATTAGATTATTTTGTGCTCAGTATAAGAACATTTTGAAGGCCATCTATAAATGTCTAGATTATATATCTCTATCATTTAAAAATATTTCTTTATAGTTCTAACAAGAAGTAGTTACAGAAGGGATTACAAATTAAGGGCTAAAGAGGCCACCCAGATTATATTTGAAAAAATTTGGCTAAGAATAAGAAAAAGAAAAAGCCAGAAAGATGATTAAATTCTATTTCATGGAAAACAATGCAAAAAAAAAATCTCCATAATGATGGAGATTATGCTTGAAATTGAAAAAATTTACTTAGGTTTTACATTTCATTTCATAATATATTGGGGGGAGGCATGATGTTAGTACTGGATATAATACTTAGAACTATTATATGCAATACAGAATTCTGCACTGAGTCATGTAATATGGAATAATACATTTTGTCAGAAAACAGTTGTTCATGAATGTCAGTATTTTCTAACATGGATAGAATTTTATGGAATTTCTTGTACACAGTGCAAAATGATTGCTAAATGATTACAGGACTTCTTAGAAGAGTGATGGAAATATTCTAGAATTGTGTTTATAGTTACAGAACATTTGTGAATATGTTAAAAAGTAGTAAAGTATATATTTTTAAATGGTGATTTTCTTTTTTTAAACTAAGAAGTGCTGAACAAACTGAAATAAACATATTTTCTGGTCAAATTACTAATTTGATTTGTGACCTGCCAGCCGACAATTTCTACTGTCTACTAGAGAATCTTAAATGATACACTTTTCTCATTCTCTACATACAGACTTGTATGACCACAAAAATAGTTTTTTGCCAATTAGTAGAAAAAAAAAAAAGTTAGGACTGTTCTTAAAATTTATTTTTCTCCATATAAGTTCCTTTTTCACTTTTTGGACCGTTCTCAAAGAAAATACAGTATCTAACATGGAGTGAAAATACATATTAAATTTCATGGTGTTTTATCAGTACCATAACTTCTAGGTAGCAAGCAACCTGAAATGATACCTTGGGTCTAAAATAGACAGAAGCAGCTTTAAATGATACCTCATGCTCCATCACTTTGTAGTCTATCATTTTCTAAGAATCATAATTTAATAAGTATTTGAAAACTTCAGGCTTGTGCTATGACAGGTCCTAATATAAATTAGATAAAAATTCTATAACTGGCGGAAGAGCTTAGAAAAAGGATCAAGAAAGTGGCATTTCAGTTGACCCTGGAATGTAACTAGAATTTGCATAATGAGCAACAGCTTTTCAGGGAGAGAGGATCATGTCAAAGATACAAAAGGAAGATTCAAAATATATGGAGAAACTAAAGGTATCTAAATAATTGGGAACCATCGTATAAGAAAACATTAGGAAATACCAATAGAAAAATAGGTTGAAGCCAGATTGTGAGATTATCAATGCCCATCTAAGAAATTTAGATGTCTGAAGGCAAGTCTAATTATCTGTGAAAACAGAAGCTATTTTAATCAATCAATGGATTTTTGGGCCATATGATGTCTCCCCCTATCCGCTTAATGTTTATTTCTGGTTGAGTGATAAAAGTGACCGTGCAGAATTACGTTTCTTTGGTCTTGTCAGGGAACAGTAATAACTATACCTGATAGGATGGAATAAGAGAGGGCTTTGGGGCTTAATACAACTGTCTACTCGTACAAATTATGTATTAGCGCAGCATCAAAATACAAGGGTTCTGGGAACCCCGTGGTGGAGCAGCGGTTAGGTCAATCACCTCTGAAAGACACAAGCCACATATCCTTGGGTTTGCATGCCAGGTTCAGGGGTAAAAGAACAACTACAATGGAAATAAAATAAAAATGCTTCTTCTTGCTTTTTGTGCCTGTCTGCTTCTCGCCTTCATTCTTGCCTGCACCTTTCCTTTAAAAAAATAAAAAAAGTTCATGGGCCCTGGAGAAAGACAGGCTAGGTTGAATATTGGATGCTCTACTCACTAAGAGACAGTGGGACCATGGGCAAGTTACTTAAGCCTCGCCTTGTCTTCACTTCTCTGATCTGGGAGTGGGGTGGGGGGCGAACAGTAATCATGGAGAAGTTGTGAAAAATAAATAGCTTAATGTATTTAAAATACTGAGAAATACATTTAAAATATAGTAAATGGTCTTCATCCTAATAATTTTTATCCGTTGTAAGTTTCAAAGAAGTAAGGAATTTAGTTCACTTTGTTCACTGAACTCTCATGCTTAAAGTAATGCTTGGCACATAGTAGTGTACACATAAGTATTTGTTGAATGAATGAAAAACATTTTATTGTTACAGTAAAAGAAACAAATACTACAAGACAAAGGAGAAAAAGAATATTAAGTATCTTGCTGCTCTTCCCCTACTTTTTCAAGTCTGTGCCCTCCCCCACAGATTTTTTTCATCATTGCGATTAGTATTAATTGTAACATCAGTTATCATTAAGCAATAATTTCAGAAAATGCTCTATATTAAAGTCTTTGCTGTATTTGGTTTCAAGATTAGGAGAAAACTGCCTCTATAACATTGCTGCTTAAAGTGTGGTCCTCTAACCAGCATCATCATCATCATCTAGGTCCTTGTGTGAATCAGCATACCCACTCACTCACGACACATTCAATCAGTTTCTGCATTCAAAAAAGACCACCAAGTGAACAGCATGCATATGAAAGCTTGAGAAGAATAGTTCCAGATCACTCTAGTTAAAAAGCACAGGATTTATTAAGAATCAGGGTCAACCGAGGATCTCACACTTTATTATCTAAATATTTAGGGACAATTTTAAAAACTTTCCAATTTCCTCATCTATGAAACTGAAATACTAGCAGTTGCCTTAAAGTGCGCAATGAAATTAAATGAAAATGTACAGAGCATCTGCAAGACTACAAAGAAAATAAGATATGTCCCCAAGATGTAAAAATTCCTGTAGAAATTCTCCCACTAAAAGGCCCCACAGTGGAAAATCAAAAATAAAAGCCAGGAATAGCTTTACAATACTGAAAAAATTGCTAGTTTTGTTTTTCTTCGTAATTTAACTACAAGGGCGAATCTTCCTTCAAGATCAGTATTAAAATTTAAGTTTTCCTATCAGGAATAACAGCCTTTTAAATTTACTATTGCGACCTCTTTTTCCAAATTATGTTTTCTTCTCTTGTTTTTAATTGTGTATGAGAATATGCAAATACACGAACAAATGACCAAAAATAAATGACTAATATTGAGTCTAACCCAGAACTAGTCTTTAGGGAATACTACTTTAAAAATATGAAGATTCAATACGAGGTTTAAAATAGTTTAAAACTATCAAGCTTTACTTAAGTATCCTATAAAATAAATTTCAACATATAGAAATGAATTTTAAAATCAGAAATATGGCTTATGAATAAAATCAACAAAGATAATTGAAATCATATAAACATGATGAACGAAGTTCATCAATTGGGATTTATAAAAAGAGGTGCTTAATAAATAGGAGTATTATATCCTATATTAAAAGGTGTAATACTTGTTTTTAAGCAATGCTTTCAGCTAGCTAATGACTCTATGGATAATTCCTTCAAAGCAATAAATAATTAAGAACCTGCTGCTTGCAAGTTCTAATTGAAACAGTAGAGGGAAACTAAAAACAAAGGAAGAAAAGATGATAAGGAGAGCAAATTCCTTCCCTGTCATTAAAAATATGCTATCAACAAAAAATAATAATTAGAATGATTCTAGCCAAAATTTTAGTTGGTTCCTTTTTTTCAAGAAAAGTTAGGACTTGACATCATTCTTTAAAAAAGGTTAGAACTCGAACTGCTTTAGCTAAGCAAATTAGAATAATCAGGAATTCAGGAAATAATTGTAGATGTAAGAATTTGCTAAGTGTAACAACAAAAAATACCTGATTCAAAAATGGGCAAGTATTTAAATAAATATTTTTCCAAAGAAGATATATAAATAGTTAATAAGTACATAAAAAGGTGTTCAACATCACTAGTCATTATGGAAATGCAAATCAAAATTATAATGAAATACCACTTCATATCTATTAGAATGGCCACTGTAAAACGAAACGAGTAGAAAAACAGAAAGTAACAAGTGATGGGTAGGATGTGAAGAAACTGGAACCCTTATGAATTACTGGTGGGAATGTAAAATGGTACAATACAGCAGCTGTGGAAATCAGCACTGCTGGGATTCTCAAAGTAGAACTACAATAAGAGCCAGTAATCTCTTCAAAGAAGTAAAAGCAATGATTCAAGCATATATTGATGCACTCGTGTTCTCAGAAGCATTATTCACAATAGTCACAAAGTTGAAGAAATCCAAGTGTCCACTGATAGATGAATGAATAAGCAAAAAGTGGTAAATATATACAATAGTATTAGTCAATATGAAAAAGAAACTTCTAACACATGTTACAACATGGATGTATATTGAAAACATTATGTTCAGTGAAATAAGTCACAAATGGACAAATATGATTTCTCTTGAGTCTCTAGAGTAGTCAAGTTCATAGAGACAAAAAGTAGGAAGGTGGATGTCAGGGAATAGAGAAAGGGGAAATCAAGAGCTAAACAGTTTAACTGGTACAGTTTCAGATGGGAAAATGATTCTGCAGATGAACAGTAGTGATTGGTGCACAACAATGCAAATGTACTTAATGCCACAGACTTGTATTCTTAAAAATGGTTAAAATGATAAATTACATCTTATGTGTTTTGCCATAATTTTAAATAATAGTTCACTAAGTAGCTTTGCAATATTAAACTAGTGAAAAAAATAATTATGTTTTAAAGATGTGAATTTTTATATTTGAGTTTGTCTAAAGTTCAAGTATTCCAGGGTCTTTTGCTTCTTTTTATTTCCATTAAATAAAAGAAAAACCTCCTTTTTAAAAGGTGGCACACGATTTTTTGAATTGAGATAGAATTGAGATTTATGTTGGGAAGAAGAGAAGAAATTACAAAACAAAGAAAAACAAAACACACAAAAAAAACCTTGTTTAGGTGTTTCTTCCTCCTTTTTAGTTTCCTCATCCTCTAAGCTGGGACTTTCCCGAGAAGAGCTGTCCTGTTGGCTAGAGTTTTTCAATAGTACAGGATCAATCTGTGCTTTCAGGAGTGCAAGAGTCTCAGCCAATTCGTTTCGATTTCTAAATAAGGGAAAAAATAACACAACATAAAAATCTTTATTCCATTCTAAAGAGCTTTCAGAATAGTATCTATTAGAAACTAAAATTAAAAAAAGAAAAGCATATTAAGAACATCTGAAACACTGATACTCTAATTAACCTTGAATTAAAAAAAATAATAATTAGACATGAATACAAATTAAAATATACTATTCCACAAAGAATCTTATTAGTATTCATTTTCTCTATTGATTAGAATGGCAATGCAAATTGAACTTTATTGAAAAGAATAGGAAGAAACAAAGCAAAAATCTAAGTTTGATAACTTTTTTAAAGTATTATGCAATTTCTAAAGAATACAAAAGCATTGTAAAATGTGCCCAAGGAAGAATTTTTTTTTTTTTTTTTAAACAAAATGTTTTAAGTTCCTGATTCATTGAAAATAAAACTCTCCCATCTTCAGAGATAACATCTCATATTGTTAAAAGCTGTGCTTCAGGACTTTCTGAATAATTATGGAAAAAAGTCAGCTCTAAGAACACAGTTCAAAAATGTAAGAATTAAGGTTGCTTGATTTTTTTGATCAATTATAGTTTAAAAGTACAGGAAGTAAATTTAATTTGAATTAAAAACATATGGCACTCCCAAATGAATAAGATTCTAATTTACAAATTCTGTATTTTTACTACCAAAACCAGAAGTGTGGTATGGTCAGTTTAAATGCTAACTACAAACAAGAAAATTAACTTACATATTTTTTTCTTATTACACAAGCAATGTGAAATAATGAAGACAAAATAGAAAACCCTGAACTAAGAGTTGGAAGACTTTAATTCTAAAACTGCCAATAAGCTCTTTAATGAGTTATCACTGTTTTCTAATCTATCATGCAAAATATGTCCTCTCTCCTATCCCTTTCAATCATAGGTGCCAAAAAATAATTGAATAAATGAATAGAATACTTGCTCCTAAACTATATTACCTATATATGCCCCTAGAGAGGTCATATATCTTCACTAGGTCTGAGGTTCCTTATCTAAAAAAGACTAGTCTCTCAAGTATTATTAAACTGACCTTCTACGGAAAATAGTAAGATTGCCACAGATGCACATATTTGAGAAATTAAAATAACTATCATGTATGGGAATAAATATACATTTTTATACATTTGAGCACACACAATAAAATGAAGTTTAGAATATTATTTTTTTAAATAGTAATAGGTCAGATCAATGCTCCTTTGGGGTCCTGTCTGGTACTGCTCTTACTTTATAAAAATAAAAATAAAAAATTAGACACATTAAATAAATTTATTTTTGGTTAAACTATCTCAAACTTCACTACAATGAATGCTTCTACCTTAAATTCTAGAAACGTACTGTTATTACTGCTCATATATCATTGAGAAGTGGCTCAGTCTATGGTTATTTTTTTGAAGTCATGTTGTGATCTCATAGATCTACACATACCTATTATTTTTGAGAGAAAAGAGGGAAGAAGAAGCATCTTTAGTTGTTGTTATTATTTTGGTTTTTCACCCTAGCCCTAGGTCTCGAACCCAGGTCCTTGTACTTTATGAAGTTCACATGCCACTGTCAGATAGCTACCTCAGCCACAAGGGTACGCCACTCACCACATCTATTTTTAAAAGGCTCTAAACACTGTAAGAAAGACAATATTGCTAGAAAAATTCATGTCAATTATTTCTACTACTCTAAGCAACAAAACATCATTTACTAAAGCATTCCCTACATGGCTTTTAAACACAAGCCTAATGTAATCATTATTATATAAATACAGAAAGCTACCCTCTTTGGTTATCTCCAATTTTGAACTTTAGTGTTATATACAGTACAATATATATAGTGTAATAGATATACTATATACACGTATATATTTTAATCCTAAATTTGAATTAAACAGAAGTACTTTTAATAAATATATACATATTCAAATTATGTCCAAATTATTTACCACTATCCATAGGGTCTTTTAGAGTAGGCTATGAACTTCAACAACAATCCAATGATTTTGCCAGTCCTGCCTCCACTGCCTTCTTTTCTCCACACACAACTTCCCTCGGGCATATCAAATCGATATATTTCTCCAAAATATCATGCTCTCTTAAAATGTCAGGTATTTGTACTTTTGTTCTCTTAGCCAGAAACATGTTCTCATGGCTAGCTCCAGTAACTCTCAAAAATAAGCATAAGGCATGTCCTGGTGGAGTAGAGGTTAGGTCCACTGCCTCCAGTCAAGTGTCGTTCATATTCATCCCAAGGACCTGGGTCCACATCCTGGGGCCAGGGGAAAAAAATCAACATAAACTACTAAATAAAAATAAATAAAATGCTTCTTCCTCCTTTCTCTTCCAGCCTGCCTGCCTATTCGCCTTCATTCCTCCTTGGATTTTTCCTTAAACAACAACAAAAAAACCAAGCATACAATGGATAAATGGGGTTATCCATACAAGCGCCATATGTAGCCATAAAAACAAATGAAGTACTAACACATGCATGGATGAACACTGAAAACATGTTATCTGAAAGCAGACAGACACACAGGTTATATGTGATTCTATGTAATGAAATGTTTCCAGAGTTCCATTTAGATTATTAACAAAGGTAGGCTCACCATATTTCCTTAAGACAGAAATGGGACCCTGGGATGGCAAAACGGGATGGGGTTATGTGATGGTAATAACTAAGTGGAGGGGAGGAGGAGGAGCAATCTAAACAGGAGCAGGCCACAAACAAGCAAACACCATGCGATGCTAATCGGAGATCGCATAGTAACAACATGTGATAGAACTTCATACACACAGCCAGAGTTGGTGCAAGGAATTTTGGCACCTTAGGCAAAAACCAAATTTGTTGCCCCTAAAAGTCTCATTCCAAATGGCCTACATAAAATCCATGCCACTTTATCTAGCCCAGTACCAAAAATGCCCAATAACCTCCATAGTTCCAGAGATAACCTCCATAGTTCCAGAGATAACCCCCATAGTGCCAGAGATAACCCACAAAGTACTTAACTTCTGTTCCACCACACTGTGGTGGGGGTAGGGGAATCCTCTTCCCATGGCTCCTGTTTCCTCACAGCGGGTGGGAACAGTAGCAGTAGTCATGGCCCACTGCAGTCAGCACTGGCAAGGGCTGTCTCTAATGTCGGGCAACAGAAGCAGCTGCTTTTGGGGCCCCCTCAACAGACTCAACTGCACTTTCACTCCAAGTTAAAGACCCTAGTTTATTAAAAATGGGACAAAATTGACATTTATATTAAAACAATGGGACGATCTGGAAATATGACAAAACAGGACTGCCCCAATTAAAATAGTATGTTTGGTCAGTCTATAGTCAGGGCACAATTTCACTGTTTTAGTAGCTGAATAGAATTCCACTGAGTATACAGACCACAGGTTCATTATACAGTCGCCTGTTGAAGGGCATTTTTTACACTGTTTCCATGTCTTGGCTATTGTAAACTGTGCTGCTATGAACATATGGGTGTAGTTTTCCTGATTAGAAATTTTGTATTCTCTGGGTATTTGCCTCTGGGAGTGGGATTGCTGGATCAAATGGTAGTTCCATCTTTACTTTTTTGAGGAAACTCCATACTGTTTTCTAGAGAGGTTGCACTAATTTATATTCTCACCAACAGTGAAGGATGGCTCCTTTACCTCTGTACCCCTTCCAACACTTATTTCTAGACTTTTGGATATAGGCCACTCTCGATGGTGTGAGGGGGTATCTCATTGTGGTTTTTATTTGTATTTTTCTGATGATGAGTGAACTTCATAAAATATTTACCACAACAGTCCCACCACCAAATTTTCAATAATCCTCCACCACTGTTCACTGGACCCCTAATTACCCTTTGCTCCCACCTTCAACTCCCTCTCTGGTAACTTCAGCTCTGTTATCATAGTTCAAAGGTTAATTTTTATTTTGCTTTGTCCATTTGTTTACTTTGTTTCTTTATATTCCACTGAGATCATCCAGTATTTGTCTTTCTCCTTTTGACACATGATGTAAACATATCATAAGTGATCAGTTCATCAGTTTTAACAAATACATATACGCGTAAATTCTACATCAAGATAACAAAATTACTATTAACACAGAAAATACTCTCCTGTCTTGTCCTACCCAATCTCTCCTTCACCAAAAGAAGGAATCCAAGTTTTGATGAGCATGACCATGGAACGAAACTCATAATAAATGGAATCAAATGAAATGTACTTTTAGGCTTTAGCCTAATGCTACTGAGACAATTTCATTAACTCAGTTGCATGCATCATAGGTCATTTCTTTTCATTATTTAATAGAATATGTATAAGACAAATAATATGGATAAAGATGCCATGAACATTCACATACAAGGCTTTTTGTAAGCATGTGTTTTCATTTGCCTAAGATAAATATCTAGGAGTAAAACTGCTCAATAATGGGGTAATAGTTTGTTTACCTGTTTATTTGATGAAAATGACAAACTGTCACCCAAAGGTTTCACCATTTTACATTCTTATTGCAAAGTATGACTTACATTTGGTCCATAATTTTGCTAACATTTGGTGCTATAAGTAACTTTCCTACAGTTATTCTAGTGCAGAGGTACCTCATTATGGTTTTAATTGGGATTTTCTGATAAAGACAAAACACTTTCATATAAATATTGGTTATATGTGTGTGTGTTTGTGTGTGTATATAAATATATACATATATATTTAATAAAGTTCAACGTCTCCATAAAATTTAATTTTCCTTAGCAGACTTGGTATAAAAAGACTCTCAGTAGTACCTCATTGAATGCAAGAATTATCTAATGGAGTCTGGACTAAGATTTGGTAAAATTCTCTAATCCTTAATAGACAAATACTATCACTTTGTAGTAGTCACATTTTTTGTTTATCTTTTCCATTTGTAGAGAAATTTTCTTGACACAGCTCCTATTGTGAATATCATTTATGACATGTTATTTGATCAAGTATCAAAAAAAAATTTTCTGTATTTTCACTGATGCCTAAAGTAGAGAGGAAATATTAATTGAAACAAATATTATTCTTCTATGGCTTTTCTGTTTTGAATTAACTAGAACCACAAAGGAATTAGTGCCTAAATATTTTTTATTTTGAAACCTATAATAACAAACCATACAAAACTGCTACCTTTGTAAATCAAAATGTTCCGCTATTTAGCAAGAAAGTTTATTTATTTAAAGGAGAGGTGTAGGTGGGAATGAAGGCAAGTAGGCAGGCAAGAATAGAGAGGAGGAAGAAGCATTTTATTTACTCTTATATAACTGTTCATCTTGGTTGTTTCTCCTTAGTCCCAGGACATAAATCAAATGTGCTTAGGATGTATGAGGATTGCACTAGCTAGTCCCACAAGGCTATCAGGGTGGCAATGATACAAAACAACACTTTCATCCTTTTATAAGTGGCTTACAAAATAAATCCTATTTAAATTTAAAATATAGTTTTTTTATATAATCAGTTAACTGCTTCTTATCTATCTATCTCACACATACTTAGAAGTTTTACAAAAATCAGAAATGGAAATTATTATGTAACAATAGATGTCTTAAAATTGTGGTGATGCTATAGTATAACATTAGTTATTAATAGACTGAAATTTTTTCAGAGTACTTTCAGGCTCAGAGCAAAACTGCAAAGGAATAAAGATTGCCCATATATACCTTGCCCCCACACATGCACAACTTCCGCCATCATCAACGACCACTGTTAAAGAGTGGCACATTTGCTATAACAGATGAATTGCCTTAATAAGTCAGTATTAGCAAGAGTCCATTGTTTACATTGGGCCTCACTCTAGGTGTTACACATTGTTATGGGGTTGGACAAACATGCATACATCAACAGAATAAATGAGTAGTTCTAGTGTTCTAAAAATTTGGTGCTTTGTTAATTCATTCCTCACTCCTCTTTAAACCGTGACAACCATAGGTCTTTCTGACTCATGAGTTTGCCTTTTCCAGAATGTTGCATGGTTAAAATCCTATAGTTCATTTCAGATTGGCTTCTTTCACTTATTAATATGATTTAAATTTTGTCCATTTCCTTACGTAAGTTGATAGTTCATTTCTTTTTAGCACTGAATAATGCTCCATTGTACCATGGTTTAGTCATGTATCAGCGATAAAGGTGGTCCATTATGAGAAAAGCATCATCAGGCAATGTCAATCATGTAACTCTAATATAGAGAAAGTACATAACCTACAAGATACAACCTACTACACACCTGCACTATAGGGTATATAACCTATTGTGACCACTACAGTATATGAAATCATTGTTAATGAAAATGTTGTTAAAACATGCTGTCTTTATCTATTCACCTAATGAAAGATATTTTGGTTCCTTCCAAGTTTCTAAAAGTATGAATAAATCTGACAGAAACATGTGGACATAAGTCTTCAACTCCTCTGTGTAAATAACAAAGAGTTAAACTATTGGATCATATGCCGAGAGTACGCTTAATTTTGTAAGAAACCATCAAGTGGGCTTCCAGATCAAAGATGGAATATTAAGGACACACAACTTCCTAAGTGTTAGAAAAAGTCTATCAGTTTAGGCATTCATGATGCCTAATACTGAGACCCTCGTATTAGTAGAGAGAAACCAGTGATATAAACACTCTCTTCAAGGCTGAAGAGCTTAACCCCTTAGTGGGTACACACACACCTGGAAACTAACTCGAGCACATACAACCTGGACTAAAAAGTAAAGGGGTTTTTCTTTGGAAAACGATTGATCCTTGGTGAAAAAAAAGAACACAGGATAGTGAATACAGGGAACTGATAAGATACTTGACTGTAGGATTTTCATTTCTTGAACCAAAAACTTCAGAGTGAAAATCTAAATTAATAGAATTAAGTAACTACCAAAAGAAGATTAGTTAAAGCAACAGTTTTAATGATACTCATTGAAATCAAGAGAACAATGAAGGAACAAAATGAAAACTACAACAAAGATAGAGAAAATATGAGGCAGTTCCAAACAGAATTTGTAGAGCTAAAGAACACAATAGAAGGAATCAACAGTAGGCTGGAAGAAGCCACCAATCAAATCAGTGAAACACAAGACAGGGCAGCGGAATGCACCTAAGCAGACCAGCAAAGAGAAAAAAATGAATGAAGAGAAACAAAGGCAGCGTAAGATTCTTATGGGATAACATCAAGAGTAATAACACTCACTTCAAGGGGTTCCAGAATGAGACGAGATAAAGGGGCAGAGACCTTGTTTGAAGAAACAGCTGAGCATTTACTTAACCTAAGAAAGGAAACATCCAGATTGAGGAAGCTGAAAGAGTTCCAAACCAAAGAAAGCCAAGGAAGACACATTGTCATGAAAATGACAAAAATCAAAGATAAAGAATCTTAAAAGTATGGAAAAATGAATTAATCACATACAAGGAAACCCTCAAAAAAAGGTTGGCAGATTTCTCAACAGAAACCTTACAAGCCAGAAATGAATGGCATGATTAAATATTTAAAGTGCTGAGTGGAAAAAGTATTCAACTTCCAACCAAGAATACTCTATCCTGCTAGATTGTAACTTAGAATTGAAGGAGTAATAAAGACCATACAAAAACTAAAGTGATTCATCATCACTAAATCAGTCTAACAAGAAATACTAAAGAATTTCTATAAAATAAAAAGACCACACACTCCCAACTTATAAGTAGCAAGATATCAGAATATAAAATGTGGGAAGAAAAATACAAATGTGAACAGTTAGAATGAGCTTAGGACTAACTTGCTTCAAGGTAAGAAAGGCTTAAGTACAGAAACATACATATATGCATATGCAAATCCCAGGGTAACCTCAAAACATACATCCATAGGAAAAAAGAGGAAATGAGAAAGGAAACCAAAGACAACATAAATGTTTTTAAGATCATGATCAAAGAATAAAAGAACAAAGGTACAGTCTGCAACAACATTTAGACATCAAATAGCAAAACAGCAATAAACAATTACATGTCAACAATTAGCCTAAATGATAATAAAACTGAATTCACCATTAAAAAGACATATAGTAACTGAATGGATTTAAAAACAAAACCCAACATTCTCCTGCACACAGAAAACCCATGGTAAATTCTTAAGACAAATATAGGTCCAAAATCAAAAGTTTGAAGACAATCCTACAAATTCTAACTTCAAAAGGCAGGGACAGTCATACTTTTATCAAATAATATATATTTCCACTGCAAAAGATATCAAAAGACGGGGATGAAAAATACATAATGATTAAAGGCTTAATTTAGCAAAAGGACGTAACACTTATTAATGTCTATGCACCAAATGAGGGAGCATAAAAATACATAAAGCAATTATTAACAGAACTAGAGAGAGACATCAACTAGAACAGAAGGGTTTAAGACACAGTACAGAACACTACACCCAACAACTGTAGAATTCACACTTTTCTCAAATGCTCAATGAACATTCCCAGGATAGACCACGTGTTGGGAAACAAATACCAAGCATTTTCTCTGATCACAATGGCATAAAAGTAGAAATCAACCACAAAAAGAAAGCTTGAGAATTCTAGAATATACGGAGATGAAACAACATGATTCTGAATCATTTTTGGGTAAAAAAGTAGCCAAAGGAGACATTAAAAAGTACTTGGTAGATGAATGAAAATATAAACTATAAGAACTTATTGCATGCAGAAAAAGTAGCACTAAAAGGGAATATAATAGCAATCCAGACCTACCTCAAGGAACAAGAAAAATAGCAAATGAACAATCTAAGCCTAAACCTAAAACAACTAGGAAAAAAAGAAACCCAAGTGATTCCAAAACTTAGTAGAAAAATATGGAAAAATATAAATTCCAACAGAAATAAATAAGACAGAAGTAAAAATGATATTCAAAAGATCAATAAAACAAAATGCTGATTCTGTGAAAAGATAAAGTTGACAAAACTTTGTCTAAGCTAAGAAAAAGAAAAAAAGAGAGAAAACTAATAATTAGAATGATGAATGAAAGTGGAGAAGCTACATGCATATCTCAGAAATAAAAGCATCATGAGACTACTATGAACACCTACCTAATAATAAAGTGAATAAGACAGCGGACATGGGCAAATTCTCAGAATCATAAAAATTACCAAAACTGAATCAGGAACAAACAGAAAATCTGACTATTACAATTCTCCTCCAAAATAAAAGTGTAGTAATAGATGGTTTTACTACAGAGTTTTACCAAACATTCAGAGAATATCTACTCTTCTCAAATTATGCAAAAAACAAAACAAAACAAAACTGAAGAGGCACATATGGTGAAGTAGACTTTGGGCGTAGTTCACATACATCCCAAGATCTTGGGATAGAATCCCAGAACTGGTGGGAACAACAAAGATGAACTAAATACAATTAATAAAATACTTCTTACTCTCCCTGCCTGCCTGCCTCTGCTTACCTTTATTTCTGCCTACACCTTTGAGAAGAAAATAAACAAAAACAAAAACTGAAGGTCAGGGATCATTTCCAAACAATCTTTTTGAGGTCAATATAACGTTCACACCAAAGGCAGACAAGCAAGACAAGAACATTACAGATCAATATCTCTCATGATCAGAGGTAAAAATTCCTCAACAAAATATCAGCCAATCTAATTCAACAATATACCAAAAATATGACCAAGTAGAATTTATACCAGAGATGTAAGGATGGTTCAAGATATGCCAGTCTAGTCCTATAATATGTCACATCAATAAAGGCATGGAAAAAATTATACAATCATATCAATATATGCCTAGAAACAATCTCATAAGACTCAGCACTCATTTATGATAAAAACAAACCATAAAATAGGGATTGAAGGAAGATACCTCAACATAATAAAGGCCATATATGATAAACTCACAGTCAACATCATACTCAATGGTAAAAAACTAAAAGTGTTTTCTTCTAAGATCAGGTATAAGACAAGGGTGTCTGCTCTCAACACTGTTATTCAACACTGCACTGGAGGTCCCAGTCAGTCATTAGGAAGAAAGAAGAAATAAAAAAGATGTAAATCGGAAAAGAAAAGATAAAACTATCATTGTTTGCAGGTGACATTATGATATACGTATAAAACCCTAAAGCCGCCACCAAAATCTGTTAGAATAAATGATACAGTAAAGTGGCAGGCTACAAAATTAATACACAAAAATATGCTGCATTTTTATTCCAAATATAAGGAAATTAAGAAAACGATTCCATTCACAATAAAAACAGCAAGAATTAAATACCTTAGAATATATTTAACAAAGGAGACGAAAGACCTGCAGAATCAAAAATTACAAAATATTGGTAAAAGAAATAGAAGAAGATACAAAGAGACAGAAAGATATTCCCTGTGAATGTTTACGAAGAATGAATATTTTTAAACTGGGCATCTTTCCTAAAGCAATATACAGGTTTAATGCAACCCTGACCAAAATTCCTCTGGCATTTTTCAAAGAAATAGAACAAAATTTTTAAAAACCATATGGAATCACGAAAGACCCCACAAGCAGACAAAGCAATCATGGAAAGCAAAAAAAAAAAAAAAATCAAAGCAAAGAACAAAAATCAAAGTATCAGATTCCTATATTTTGAACTATACTACAAAGTGATAATGATCAAAACTTTATGCACTGGAATGAAAACAGAGACACAGATCAGTGGAAGAGAACTGAATCACCAAAAATAGACATAAATATATACTGTCAATTAAAGACAAATTAGCCAGGAGCATATGAAGAAAGGAAAGTCTTTTCAATGAGTAATGTTGGGAAAACTAGACGGTCAAATGAAAAGGAATAAATCTAGACCATTCTCTAACACCATTCACAAAAATTATTTCAAAATGGATTAGTCTTGGTTGTAAGACAAAAAAACCATAAAATATTTAGGAGATAACATAGGCAAGTCATTCCAAAACATCAGCCTTAGAGAAGTCATTAGGGATTCATCTCCAGCAGCAAGAGGAAACAAAAAACAAACAAATGGGACTACATCAAACTAAGAAGCTTCTGCATTGCAAAACAAATTATAACCAAACTGAAAAGATATCTTACTGACTACAAGATATTTGCACATCATACATCTGACAAGGGCTAAATATCCAAAGTATACAAAGAACTCACAAAACTCAACAACAGATAATAAAGAATGGGCAGAAAAACTAGATAGACATTTCTACAAAAAAAACATATAGATGGCCAACAGACACATGAAAAGATGCTCCTCTCTTCTCCGTTATTAGGAAAATACAAATCAAAACAATGAAATTTAACCTCACACCTGTGAGAATGAGTTATCCAAAAGAATAGAAGCAACAAGCATTGGCAAGGATGTGAAGAAAGAGAACCCTTTCATACTGTTATAATGTAAATTGGGTTAGCCACTCAGAATGACACAGGCTACATACCCTGGATTCAAGTCCCAGGTCACCAGTGTGAACAACTAAAACGGAAATAAAATAAAATACTTCCTCCTCCTCTCTCTTACTGCCTGTCTGCCTACCTGCCTTCAGTCCTGACTGTAACTTTCCTTTAAGAAAAAGAATGTAAACTGGTACACCACTATGCAAAGCAATATTGAGACTCCTAAAAATAAACTGAAAATGGAAGTTCCATTTGATCCATCATCTTATTTTGGGGTATGTACTCAGAAAAAAAAAAAAAAAAGAACACTAATTCAGAGATACATGCACCACCAAAAAGATAGAATCCTGCCATTTGTTTTAACATGAATAGAATGGGATTATTCTCAATGCAGTAAGTCAGAAGGAGAAAGTCAAACACTGGACAATCCCAATTGTATATGTAATATTAAAAATACAAAGCTAAAAAAAAGATGCAAAGCTAATGAACAGACAAAACAAAAATCATCTCTTAGATATTTATAACAGAACTGAAGTTATGGAGGAAAAGGGATAGATGATGGAAGCAAGTCGGTAGTGGGGGTCCAATAGATAGTGGAGGAAGACTACTGGTAATTTGGCAGTGGGTGTGGCATTTTATCATATATTTGATGAGTAGTGAACCTGCACATCTAAATCTAATTTGCAAATTAGTTACCTCAAAATACAAAAAAACAAAAATCGAACCCAAACCAAACCACCAAAATATTGTCGAAAATGACTGATGTTTCACATTCTCACCAGTTATGAGTAAGAGCTTCTGTTGCTCTACATCTTTGCCAGTATTTGCTATTATCGATATTCTGGATTGTGGTCACTGCAATAGGCCTCTAGTGGTATTTAATTTGTTGTCTTACTTTATAATTCCATGACGGCATGATGCAGAGCATCTTTTCATGTGCTTATTTGCCATCATCAACTCCTCTCTGATGTTTGTCCATTTTAAAAATCAGCTTGCTTGTTTTCTTTATTGCTGAGATGTAGGAGTTCTTTGGAGATGTATAAATCCTTTTTACTAGATATATCACTCATAATAAGTATGATCTCCCCTTCTGTCACATTTCATTTTACCAACAGCTTCTTTCAAAGAGTAGAATTTAAAAAATTTTATATTGTTCACCCGCAAGGGTAGATGATTGCTATAAATTTGTTGGTAGATGTGGTATAATGAGTGAACTTGCACATCTGTAACATATTGAGTTGTAAAACAATGTTACCTGAAGCAAAAATATATTTAAAAATATGTAAAGTCCAGCTTATCAATTCCTTTCTTTCATAGATCATGCCTACAGTGTTGTATCTAAAAAGCTTTTTCCAACCCTGAGGTCAACTAAAGTTTCTTCTGTTATCTTCTTGAAGTTTCATATTTTTCTATTTTACAAATAGATCTATGACCTATTTTAAGTTAATTTTTGTGAAGAGTGTAAATTCTATGTCTAGATTCTATTTTTTTCTATGTATTTTTCTTGTCTTATTGCATTAGCTAGGACTTCCAGTATGAGGCTGAAAGTAATTTGAAGTGATATCCATTACTTTATTCCTGATTGCGATGAAAAAGCTTTGTTTCTCCATATTAAATATGCTTTAGGTCTTTTGTCAATATTCTTTCTCAAAATGAGAAGATTGTGCTTTATTCCTAGTTGAGTTTTTTAAAGTAAGATGTACAGATGCTGGATTTTGTTAAATGACTTTTCTGCTTCAACTGACTATGAAGACTGACTTTTCTTCTACTATGTGTTGATGGATTACATTTATTGTTGTTGAAAAATTCTTGCATACCTGGAATAAATTCCATTTGGTAGTGGGATCATATATTATTAGGCTAAATTTACTAATATTTTGAATGTTTTTCATCTATGTTCACAAGAGAAACAAGTCTCTAGTTTTCTTTCTTGCAATCAATGTCTCTGTCTCATTTTGGTATTAGGATTATGTTGCTCTCATAGAATAAGTTACAAAGTATTCCCTCTCTTTCTATATGCCCAAAGATATTGAAGAAAAGTGGTAATATTTTTTTCCTTAAGTCCTTGAGAGAATTTACTAGTGAACTTATCTGGATATGGTGCTATCTGTATTAGAAAGTCATTACTAATCCAATCTCTTTAATAGAGATCTGCTCACATTCTTTCTTCTGATAATTTCTTTAAAATACAAAGAAAATATTTTTGTGTAGCGAAGACTAAAAATGATGACATAACAAAGTCGATATCACTTATGTCATAACACAAATAGGTTTGAAAAGCTATAAATGATTAATCACTTTGTTCCATCCAACATCTTGATTATCATTTTAGAGAACATCTTGGATATATATCTAAGTCATGTATGATACACCCAGGTGATTCAAATTATGGTGTCCCCACCCATTAGTTGTCATTACCTCTCCTTTTCTTCTTTTTCTCTGGACTAATAATCGCTGTGCTGTTGCATGGCTTTTCTTCAGAAAGTATTTCTTCCTTAATGTGCTTCTTTTTGTACTTTTTCTTCTTCAGAGATACTTCCTGCCCTTCGACCACTAGCACTTCAATTGTAATTTTAACCTTGGCTGTTTTTGTTTGTTTTTTGCCTTCTTTTCAATAATCCTTGCTTTTATCTACCTATTCTACCTTGTGGGGTTTTTTTGTTTAGTTTTGTTTTAATAATAGGTTGGCAGTGTGGAGTCACCAGAAGAATCAGAAATCTTCACTTTCATGTTCATATTTTTCTGTTTTTGCTAATGCCTTTCCTGTTCCACTTATTTACCTTTTCCTTCTATCTTCCAAGATCCTCAATCTGGCCTCTAATTTGATTCTGTTCTCAACTGCCATTGCAGAGATGGAATCTTCACCAAAGCATCATACTGATAGCCAAAACAGTTTTGGCTGCCAACACTTGAGAAATCTTTATTTTGTGTTTGGGACTTGTCTGGCCTACAAGTGAAGCATGATAAACGAGACCATGTTTGGAGCTATCTCGTCTAGACTTGAGGACTCTCAAGAGTGCCTTTTCTGCTCTGAATATGAATTGAGGAAGATTCTTGTTTGGCCAAATTCAAAAGAGAAAATGCATGATGAGCAAAAAGCCATGCTCCAACTAATTCTCCAACCATGACAATAACATTGGGTGCAATGGTCATCATTCAATTTTGTAGATATTCATAGATTTGGGGTCCATATTCTGAAATTTCAATCACCTGAACAGATGAAGAATTTTCATTTCTTAACTTCCTCTGGCAGCAGTTCGTAAAGTTTGACAGAGGCATAATTATTCTGATGACCAACTTTCTGTAAACACTTGCAGTATGTCAAATTATCTGAAATACATGTATTTATTTTAATTCAGGGAAATGACAGCCACACCATTGTCAACATCACACAATAATTATTCAGTTTTTCATTCAAGTCATCCAACAAAGAAACTTCCTGAACTATCATTGTATCAACTTTATCCACACGAAATTTCAATCTATTTTGGGACAAACTATGTGCAAATCCAAGACATATAAAATGTCATTTCTTGTTGTCCTACCCCAAGGATTAATTTGTCCATCTGTGAAAGAATTCCTCTCAGAAGTTCATTAACAAAAGGACTAATGATAAACTGAGATTCAGCTTTTCCTTTGCGTAGCATCAGCTACAGCCAGGTGTTCATGAGCATATTTCATTATTTTCTTCAGAACTTTCTTCACCTATTTGTTGATTTTGTCCTCTATCAGAGAATCAGAGAAAATGCTGCTAATACTTCTGCTGTATTCTGAAATTTCACAAAATGTTTTAGGTTTAGTATTTTATTTGCTTTCTCTGGAGTTTCAAATTCTTTCTATCAACTTCATGAAGTTTCTTCTCACTCAGAACATTAAAGATGGGGTAGCCTCCAGATGTTTCAAACAGCACCAATACGGTGAGATTGGGTCAGGGCACTTAAATCAGAAGGAAAAGACATAATCTGTGATTGCACAAGGTCCGCCAGGACAAAGCAGACCAAGTATAAATACATACATCTTCCCACGAAAAATCAGGCCATGTTACCTAAGTGATCTACAAAGTAATGTGATAGAACACACTAATGCAGATGTGCTTCCTCTCTAAGGATTCGCCTTCTGTTAAGAATTTTTAGCCGATTATAAGGTGATTTATTTCAGTGCGGCCTGGTGGTGTCATGGTGGGCATACTGCATACATCCCAAGGACCCGTGCTGGCATTTCAGGGCGTGGGGGGGGCCAAGATGAATAACCAAGTCAAATAAAGAAAATGCTGCTTCTCTTTCTGACTCCCTGCCTTCCTTTGCTCTCCTTCTTCATTCTTGCCTGGACTTTTCCTTTAGGAAAAAAAAAAACTGGTTCATTTCACCTAGGGTATCGAATTTATGGACATGGAATTGTTCCCGATATCCCTTCATCATTTTTTTTTTTTTAAATAGAGGAAAGGTACAGGCAGGAAGAAAAGCAAGATGAATTTTTATTTACTTAATTGTTCACTTTCGGTTGTTACCCTTGGCTCCAGTTCGCAAACCTGGGTCTTTGGGGTATATGTGGACTGCATTCTGCCAGAGGCCACTAGACTAATCTGCTAGGACACCAAGGTGCACCATTACTACCCTTTTCATATCCATGGGATATTGTTCATGGAAGTGAATGATGTCAACATTTTCATTTCTGATATTGGCAATTTGAGCACTCTTTCTTTTTTCTTATTATAGTTATCTTGGCTAGAGGCTTTTTTAAAAATTTTTTTAGTATTTTCAATGAACCAGTTTTTGCTTTATATGTATTCAATGCTATAAATTTCCCTCTAAGCACTGTTTCCACTGCAAATTTTCAACTGCAAACTTTCACAAACTGTACTTTCACTTTAATTTAATTCAAAACACTTAAAATTTTGCTTGAGATTTCTTCTACTCGTGATCTTTAGAAGCATGTTGTTCATTTTCCAAGTATTTGAGGGATTTCCCTGTTATCTTTCTGTTACTGACTTCTTGTCTAATTCCACTGTGGCCTGAGAGCAGACACCGTTATGATTTCAAGGTATTACATTTTCAGTAGAAGATCAAATATGCAAAATGCTTTTTGATGGTTTCCTATTTTTAGAAAACATTCTATTTTGATTTTCAAGTTGCAAAGTACAGCTAAATTTTAAATTTATCAATCATTAAGGGGGTTGATTTATGGTTAAAAAATAATTCTAAACACTAAATAATTTTTAATATAATCTTTTAAGGATTAGCTAGACGTATGTTCCTAATACCAGGTGATCTCCGAGAAAGTGTTACTTCAAGTAATTAATTTGAGGCTTGTTTTGTGGCTTAGGTGGCTAAGTATAGACTATGAAAGCCATGAACCTGAGTCTGAAACTCATGACAGAGAGGGGAGGAAATGTAAATAAAAGACAAGTTTTTTATTTCACTAGCAAAAAATAATATCCACAAATGAAAAACTAAAACAACATCTAAATACAAGCTATTTAAAAATAACATCAAAAATTTATTTGCTTTACTTGTTCTTAACTTACGACTGATGTTCTAGGTGAAAAGATACATGTCTTCTTAAAACCTGCACTTAACATAAACTGCAAGTTTAGATAGCACTTTTGGCAGTATTTATCAGAGTATCAGTATTCTGCAATATCAAAAAAAAAAAAAAAAAAAAAAGACGACTGGCAACCTGGTAAGATGCCCTCTCCACAAAACAACTAGAAATCACCTGTTCCTCAGACACATATGGGGTGGAATGGCTAGTCTGGGGACTGTAGACACAGTGGAAGTAATCACCACAAGGGTAGTTGAAAGCATCAGGATTCCAAACTGCCAGCCTGGGGTGGGGAGTGGGGGGAGTAGCAGAGCAGGTGGAAACGCTGAAAGAACCAAGTCTTCCAGAGTCTCTCTGAAAGCAGAGAGCCCATCCAGCAGGACTGAGAAACAGAGTGGGTGAGAGGGTCTAGGCAAAAGGTGGAAGGAAAATGGCGGAGCATCCCCCATGCCCCCCAAAGAAAATTACACAAGGCCACAACTGAAGGCAGCAAGCAGAATCCCCTAGCAGCTCCAACCTGAGCTGCAGTACATGCGCTCTCAAAAATGTCTCCCAGAAGTAAGGAATATTCAAGGCTACCTACAGTTCCACCCTGGGGATAGAGGCAGAACAGCAATCCAATGGCTGACTGTGGGTCAGCAACAATGTGGTCATTGTTCAGAGCTGGGACACTGGGGGAAGGCTCTATCCCCAACACAAAAGTCAACCCCAGAGACTGAACTCTTGGGTCCCAACTCAGGATTCACTTGAGATGTCAACAAATCCAACCAGTAGTGAAGTCACACAACTAAAGAATTCCCAATGTTCAAATCAAGATCCAGTCTTCTCTGGAGCAAGCTGATACCCTACACACCATCAGAAGCAACCAGAATGCCAAACTGATGGAAATACAGAAAAATATATGTGAAGTGATAGATTGAATTAAAACCCCAGAGGAAAATCTGAATACGACAGACATCTGCAAACTACCTGAGGATGAATTTAGGTTAACAATGATAAACATACTCATGGAAATCAAGAACACAACAGAGGGAGAGAAAGAGAACAAGAAAAAAGAGAAAAGAAATGAAGTAAGATATTAAAGAAGTGAGCACAATACCTGTATTGAAGAACTCAACAGAGGTACCCCAGAGTTGAGTGGATAAAGCTGCCAATGGAATCAGGGAACTAAAGGATAAAGCAGGGGAATGCACTCAGGCAGACCAGCAAGGAGACAAAAGAATGAGAAAAAAAATCAATAAAGCATTTGAGACCGAAGGGATAAGATCAAAAGGAAAAACATTCACATTATAGGGAATCCAGAAGAAGAGGATAGAGAAAGGGGAGCAGAAAATGTATTTGAAGAAATAATAGCTGGGAATATCCCTAACTCAATGAATCAAGCCTCCAGATTCTGGAAGCTCAGAGTTCCTAATAAAAGAAACCCAGACATATCTACATCTAGAAATACTGTGATCAAAACGCCAAAAACACAAGAATCTTAAAAGCAGTTAAGAGAAAAATGAGTCATATACAAAGAAGCTCCCCATATGATTGTCAGCAGGTTGTCTGAACTAAAACTCTATAGAGGCCAGAAGGGAATGGCATGCTATATTCAAACTGCTAAAAGAAAATGATTTTCAACCTAGGATACTATACCCTCCGAGATTATCATTCAGAACTGAAGGAATGATAAAAAGCTTTTTGAATAAGCAAAAGTTAAAGGAATTCATCATCATAAAATCAGCTCTACAAAAAATACTAAGGGGTACCCTATAAAGTGTAAAGAAATCCCACTTAAAAATAGCTGCTAAAGACAGTTAAAAACAGTTAAAGACAGCAAATATAAAAAAATGGGGAAGAGGAGAAATAAAAATATGGATGGTTAGAATGAATGTAAAACTAATCAGCTTTCAAATAAAAAGAGGAGATAAACATAGAATTCTTAATGCTAACCTCAGGGTAACCTCAAAATACATCTGCAGGGGAAAAAACAAAACAAAACGGGAAACCAATCAAAAAATAACTACACTCAACTCATCTAAGAGAAAGAGAATAATAAGGGACATTAGAACTCTTGTGAGGTATGAAATGCTCATAGACTTGAGATGCAAGTTCAATATCCTAAAATGAATATAGCATTTAAACAAAATCATAAAATTATTTTTAAAAAAAAATAAATTAAGGAGGGGGACAGGCAGGAATGGGGATGACTGGGGTAGGCATGTGGGAGGAGAGAGGAAGAAGCACTATATATTTTTATTTTTATTTTTATTTACTTGTTCACACTGTTTTCAAGGCCGACCCAGGACTCGAGCCCAGGGGTATGTGACCTGGCTCCTTTGGAGGTGAATGACATGAATACTTCTCCACCAGGGCATGCCACCCTGACGGGAATTTTATAACTGGTTTCTGTCTCCACTGTTTTTCAGTGCCTAGGGCAATACCTCAGTAACAATGAGATGAATGTATAAACCTGACAAGGGGTCAAATAGGATATTAAGTATCAGGAAAAGGTGAGAATGCTTACGTTCCACATTTTATTGTTATATGGCTTTAGTTTTGTTAAAAAAGAAATGACAGGTCCAAAATGGAGTTACTTAAAACCCACAATTCTTAATAGTTTACTGCAGTTATAACCTTCCTTAGGAATGTAATCTTCAGCAGTCAGTGTGAAATTTTGTTGTCAGTATCCTTGAGGTAATCCTTCTATCCCTTAAAGGAAGATGAAGAAATCTGCAGACACACCTCTTCCCTTCCCCAGTGATGTAATATTTTTTTCATCTATGACTTCTCTGAATTGTCTTCAAAAATATTTTTCGCTCTTTAGCCCTTTAAACACTCTTCTCTTTGCTAGATGGGATGTTGCCAGATTCATAAATCATTATTAGAATTATTATTTAAATATTTAATGAGGTATTTTTAATTTGTAAAATAATATAAACCCATATGTAGAGGTTACCCATTCTTCAAATATATGACAACACACCCAATTACCAAAAGTTCTTCACTACGGTTCACTGGATCCCACTACCACTTTGCGCTATCTCCTATACCCCCACCCCAATCCCATCCCCACTGGTAAACTCAGGTCTGTTACTGGGTTGGTTTTTGTTTAGTCTGTTTCTTGGCTTTGTTTCGTTGCATTTCACATATGAATGAGATAATCCTGCATTTGTCTTTTTCCTTTCAATTAATTTCACTCAGCATAGTTCCCTCTAGTTCTATCCATGTTGTCTCAAATGTGATCTTTTCTTAGGGCTGTGTAGTATTCCACCATATACACACACATACCACATCTTTTTTCATTCATCTGTTGATGGGCACTTAGGTAGTTTCCAATTCTTGGTTATTATGAAAAATGATGCAATAAAAAAGGGGGTGCATTTTTTTTTTAAGCAAAATGAAATAAATGTATTGCTTCTCTAATTTGTATCCATGGACCTGGCTCAGATTTTGAGAGAAATATAAGTCTTCTACACATCAATCCTTTAGGTGTTTAAAAGACAGTTCTATGCTTACATTCCAACATCCCTGGCTCAAGACCTGGGACTGGGGAAGTAACCAGTGATGAGCAACTGAATAAAACAGATAAAGTACTGCTTTCTCCTCTCCCTTCCTGCCTGACTGCCTACTCACCTTCATTCCTGCCCGTATCTTTCTAATTAAAAAAAAAAAAAGTTGTATTTCTCCAAATTTCTTCTAAACCAACTATTTTTCCATTCATTCAAATCATTTTCTTTGTGGTTCTTCACACAAATGATTTACTCTATTACATCGATATTCTCAGAATGTGGCATCAAAATCTAACTACTATATTCAGGAAGTTATCTGATCAGGGTCAAACGGAATGATGCCCTTCATACCATCCCATCCCTTCATCCATCCCATCAAGTACATTGTTAATGACAACTAAGATCTCAATTTTGGGGGCCATAATGATACAATGCTTTTCATACACAACTTTCACAATGAGAAACTCTACGGAAAAGACAGCTCACTACCTTTGTCAAAAGCAGTGCTACTGTGTTGAGTTGATGAGTAAAAGCTAACTGAAATGCTGTCACAAGACATCTCATTATAAGAATCATAAATAGAGCAATCGAGAATTTGTGGAAAGCTACGGTTTAATACAGGAAAGAGACATATTAAATACAACTAAGGCATGCCCTGGTGGAGCACGGATTGGGTGCAGTTCACATACATCCCAAGGTCCCAGTTTCATGTGACCAGGATTGGCGAAAACAACCAAGATGAGCAACTAAACAAAAAAAATAAAATAAAATGCTTCTTCATCCTATCTCATCCTGACTCTGCTCACCTTCATTCCTGCTTCTATCTTTCCTTAAAAAAAAAACAAAAAACAAATCCTAAGACCTTCTTAGATGCTTACAATAGAAAGCATTTCACAGAGGTTTGAAGCTCAATTTGAAATCCCAGAGTTGTACTGTTGACTACTATATACCTAACAGATCCACTGTGCCTATTACATAAGTAGGTGTGCAATATAAATTTATAAATTTAATAAAGTGTGATAATGAGCTATTTAGAATTTGAATTTAATTGCTGAAAATCAGAGTCAACAAACCTAATGGCTTCAAAATGATCCAGAATATTAAAAATGCCTGGCATTTGCAGATAGGAACACACATTCACAGATGCTCTTCAAAAAGGTTAAAAATACCCTAGCGACAGTTTTTCAAAGAAATCTATGGTTAACATGAGAAATCTGTGTTCAGGCCTTCTATATAAACATTTGCTTCTGAACAACTGTAACACACACCATTCTATGTTGAAAACAAACAGATTTTCACACTTGGAAAGGTTTTAATGGCAGAAGCACAAGAAATACCTGAAAAAATGATCAAGGATGAGAAGAGGTAAAAGCACACCAATGGAATTTCAGCCTTTGCTCTTTTCTGCTGATAAACATTTCTTCAACTATGAAACTAAATTTCATCTTTTAGGATTTAGAAATGTTGAAAGAAAGTCCAATAGTTAAAAATGTTGAGCAAAAGAGAAACTATTTGTAATGAGTATGGTCCATTATGATCCTACTATCATTTCTCACATATTCATCAAATCATTCTTTTAGTGAACATTAACATTCTCATCTACAGCATTAGAGAAACTTAAGTAATCTGCCTACAGAACATAAGCATGAACCTACATAGCTGTTAACTGTAAAATTTATGCTGTCTCATTAACATCATAAAATAAGATATATTCCACATAAAGCATCTCACATTAGGAGCTGTTTTAAGCAAGCAGGACAAATCGATAAGCATAATTGTTCTTCTGTATCATATTTTCCTTCATCTACAAAGTAGGAGAGAATATTAAACTATGCAAGTTGTTAGACAAGTAAAAGAGATGGCAAAACATCAAGAACAAAATCTTATTTGGTATATGAATCTATAGGTAGAGACAGTGAATACATTATACGTCAGGACTACCTTCTTTATCTCTAGTAAATCAATGACTTATAGAACGATGTTGTAGTATGGAAAAAATATATTTATTAAAAAAATTCTCTAGAACTCATTCAATTTATGTTTATATAAAGGGAATAAAAGTTGAGCTTCCCTGACCCAAACAAATATTATAAATTACTATGGGATATTTCTTCAAAACATTAATAAGTAATAACTAACAAGTCTGCTAAATCTCAAAATGATTTAAACCAGAGTTAAACTCAAATAATTTTTTATAAGTTGATGGTTAGATACCCATTTGTTCTACCTACTTGAGTTATAGAACACCTCACAATTTTCAAAATTAATATATACTGTGGGTATTAACAAAACAAATTCTAAATAATAAAGTAGCAAAAACGGAAAATAAAAATACTTTCAATAAAGATTGCAAAGATTCTGAATAAAGGTCTCAAATGACTCATCGATTCAAAAAGTTATACTTTGAAGTTCTACATTAAATTTTTCTATTCAAGCATATTTGCTGATAAAAATAAGAAGTCAAGATTTTTTAAAATGGACTATGACAGTAGAGGACAATGCTCCTCAGATTTCTTCAGAGCCTCAATAAAAAATATATGCACAGCAGAGAGTGAAATATATTAAAGTATCAAGATGAATTAGTAAAATTAAAATTAGAAATAAATGAATAATGCCTACTTGAAAACTATGCTAAATAAAAACCAAACAATACTTTTCTAATATTTTATCTAAAAATATGTTTTTATCTGTATTATCTGTCAGATTCTGGTTTCATGAAGTACAAGGTATGTGTTCTGATATGGATCACTGTGCTAAGTATATTTATTTATAGATAATTAAGTGCACACTATGGGTATTGTGCTGGGCTAGAGCTTAGAAATACTTCATCACTCCCCCCAACGCCCCCAGCCCCCACCACCAAAGAGACCATTCCAGCATCAGAGATTATATTCTAAGAAACAGGTAATTAAATGTAAAAAGGATTATAAGAAAAGTACCTGACAATGCATTTCCATGAAGAGCCATCTTGATCATCTTGTTCTTCTATGTACATTCTGACATTGTGATCTTGATCTAACTGGTACCAGTACATAAGCCCATCTTTGTCTCGGCCTATAGGCTGAAGACGCATGGTATCAGCATCCTCCTCATTGATAATATTCTTGAATTTGAGATTGTCATCAAACTGACACTCGCAGAGGTACTGGAAAATAGTGACAATGTGGTTTAAAATAACCCAAAGATGTTTCTGTATTATTGTAAACATGGTATGTTCAACCATATAACTGATTCAAGGACAGGAAAAAAGTAACATGTTTTTGTCTACCTTTTGCTACACTCCCCCCTACCCCCGCCCCCGCCCTTTTTGTACAAACTATTTAGAATAAACAATCTAAAAAAGATACATTTTAAGTTAGCATTTCATTTTAGCATTACATAGACTTTCAGGATTAACAAAATGACACAAAAATCAAGTTATATTTTAAAACCAGTGAAACTGCAATGAAGTTTCCCGAAAGTGCTCATGGTATAAAATTTTCAATGACTCTCTCTTAAAGCTTTTAGAAGAATATTATTCTTACAACGGTAATTTTTGAAAGCCTGAGACAGTGACAAGGAAGGTAGTCTCACTGATTGATTATCTGCCTCTGAAGAACTCTGTTAATAAAAAGATAAGACTAACTTGGAGAAATTCTAATTTTATGATTTTTTGTGTAGGATTGTAGTATGAAGTCAAATATCTTCCCTGAGTCTCTATCTACGAGACCATATAAGGCTTTCCTATCATGGCCTCTTTGCTTTTGCCAGGCCTTACAATCCTTTACTAGTCCCTTTTCTGCAAAGAGTATTTTTTTCCATTACTATGCTGGCCACGTTGCTAATGATTAGGGTCAATCCTCTTCAGGGAGAGAAAGGGAAACTAAAATTTGGAATAAATCTCCTTTGAGAAGATCTCTTTTTAATCAAGTAGGCTGTTATGTGATATTTTTTTTAAATACACATTGGCATGACCCTAGTCATGTGGAAAACTAATTATCAAATTATACTTGTATTATCTGGATTGTTTTGGTGTGTTAAAAAACATCTAAAATAACAGTAATTTAAAGAACTGTTTTTGTCACCAAAAAAGAAAATCTATTGTCTTTTCCTACCGACAATAAATGTTTGCTTTCCAGTTTTTTGTTTAAATTCAAGTATAAGGAGTCAAAAGTGAATTTTAAAATCAAAACAATTATAACAAATATTAATTGTTTTACCTTTAAGAGTGCTAGTTTGCAATCAACACTCATTTCAAGATAGCCCTTCTTCTCCATTTCCCATGCCCAGGTGCTATTAAACTCTTGGCATATCTGTCAGAGAAAATCAATCCAAGCAATTTTTAGTTACAATGCTAGTTTTGATATGCAACCATGCTGTTATTGTTAATTCTAATGGAATTTATAACAAGCATAATCCAATTCCACCCTTAGATGCATACTGCCTGAATTTATCAGAAATGTTTACTACTGTCCAATGACTAAAATTAAGGTTAAAAAGTAATCTCTATAGCTATCACCTCTTTTCCCAATAATCTTCTCACTAATTTTGTGGCCTATTTTCCCAAATGCAAGTAAGTCATTATCTGAGTCACCCTCTTCAAGGGCAAGAACAATAGCTTACTCATCTCTATGCCTAGAATAGAAGTAGGTTCCAAACCATGCCGAATTTTAGACATACTTTTAAACTCAGTGTCCTCCTACTTATGGGTAAAGATTCCACTGCTTGGCACTTGAAACCTTCTATAATATAGCATTAATTTTAATTTGGAACTTATCTCTCTAAACAAATTTTTCAGGTAAACCAGTCACTATAACAGGCTGAGGAAAAATACTTGGATAACCACTCTACTAAAAAGTAATGAAGACTAATGAGGAGAAATGCCATCAATTGTGTGACCTTTGTGAGCCAGTTTCTTCCACCAAAAAAATGGGGGAGAGAAGTAATACTGATCATAAAGGTTATGAAATAGGGATGAAAAATGATGCAAAATGCTAGCAATTTCATGCTCTTTTTTACCAAACCAAGGAGCAAAGAATAATATAATGGAGACCAAAGGGAGAAAAACCAACACAAAAAACAAGGTTATCCTTCTTGTGAAGGTACTAAAAAACACTAAATTGTATACACACACACACACACTTTTTAAAGAAAAGTGTGGGCAGGAATGAAGGTAAGTAGGCAAGAAGAAACACCTTGTTTTGTTTTTATTTAGTTGTTCACACTGGTTGCTTCCCCAGACGCCAAGACTTGAACCCAGTGATATGTGGCATGGGGTCCTTTGGAGGTGACAGAGCCAACCACCACTCTACCAGGGCCTGCCTCAATTGTATATTAAAAAAACCAATGGCATGTGAGTAATGTCTCAGTTAAAAAAAACAAAACAGGGGGCATGCCCTAGTGGAGCAGCGGTTAGACCAACCTACTCCTTTGAAGGACCACAGGGTCATATACTCCTGGGTCAGAGTTCCAGGTCTGGGGAGGAAACAACCAGTTTGCACAACTAAATCAAAATAAAATAAAATGCTTCTTCTCCTCTCTCTTTCTGCTGCCTGCCTACTTGCCTTCATTCCTGCCTGCATCTTTCCTAAACAAATAAACAAATACATAAAAGACCATCAACACAGAGCTCAGCTTATACCTCAGATAAAGCCAGGCCCTCTAAGAAGAGGTGCTGGCCCGCTATCCTAGCGGTTGAATGTGGGGAAGGTCATTCTCATTATCTGAGAACAGAAGAGAATGACATAGCTCTAAAGCTTAAGTCAACCCAGGTACTGAAGCACTGCCAATGGTTCCTGGTATCATATACAACTAAACGACTGCTAATTAGCGTTACCACATGGGAGACAGAAAGAGAGAAAGAGGGGTACATACAGAGATAAGTAAGATACAGGACTCTGCCTAACACAGCTTAGCTATAATTTAATGCCATAATCTATTTACAGCACTTTAGACTACAAAACTTTTGATGTGCTAATATTCAAAGATAACATGCTACTCATTTTCTGTTTAAGGGTACACATTACCTTTCCATTAGGTGGGGGGGGCAAGGGGGGGAAGAAAGAAGGGTGGGAGGGAGGGAGGGAGGGAAGCAGGCATGCAGGCAGGCAGGCACTAATAAGATTTACCGAAAGACAATAATCCAGTGTTACTGCAAAATAAACACTTGCAGGCAGAGTACTCTACAAATAATTCTTACACAGGACTATTTAACCTACTCCAGAGGTCAACAGTCTTTTTCTCTTAAGAACCAAACAGGAACTAATTTAATTAGGCTTTGTGGACTGTATGACTTCTTTTGCAAATATTCAACTCTGCTGTCATAGGGCAAGAGTAACCAAAGAAAATCGGTAAGTGAGTGTAACTATGCTCCAATACCTTTTTTGTTTATAGACATGGAAATCTGAATTTCAGTTTTCATATTTCAACCATTTATTTAAATATGCTAAAAACAAAAACAAAAAAACTTGTTTGAGTCATAGGTAATAGGCAATAGATCAGATTTGGTCTATGGACCACATTTTGCCCAGAGTGCCAGAAACCAGCTTTATCTATCAGAGACTGTGTATAACAGTTATTCTTAGGTTCTTAAAGCAAAGGAATCCCAATCAGATTGGTAATTTATATTAACTTCCCATGCTCCAACTTGTTTCTGAGTAAGCAGTCTTTTATAATTATAATTATATTGGTTTTGCATGTGAGTTTCTCTTTAGAAAATGTTCCACTATCCAGAACATGTTTGCATAATTCATATTTGAATTATTATTTTATTATTCTGTAATACTGATTTTATGTTTGATTCTCACAAAATCTGGTTAATGGGAGCTCATGTGTCTTGCACCTAAGAAACAGTACTTCTGATACATATACACAAAAATGGAAGCTCTGTGCCTGCAAGCTGAATGCTGTCAAACCTGGCAGGCCTTTGACCATCTGCCTGGTGCCACTCTAATACATCTTTGTGTCTTTTCCTCCTAAACTTCTAAAGAAAGAAAAACAAGGTTAAGTTTAAGTATGAAAAATGTTGGAGGAGGGAACATTTAAAGGGTAACATCAGTTCAATATTTACAGGAAAGGTGGTTTTACATGCCTACACAACAAATACACATAATATATCTCAGTGAGATTCATTAATATTAATCTTGGATTCATATATACAACTGAAACAATAATAATGCTCTGACAACTTAGAAGACATTAAAAAGAGGAGGTAAAGAGAGAAGCGCAAAAACTCTTAGCAAGAATGTCCAAACCCCTACTCTAACAGACTAAATCAATATCTAGAAAGACTCTTAACAGCCTAAAAATAGGTCACTGGGATGACCCTGGTTCCAGTCTAAAAAACTACACTGTCAAAAGCATTTATTGACAGTTCTAGTCAACACATGATCTAGGCCCCTGATCGCCCTTTCCTTTCCTTTTTTTTTTAAAGGAAAAGTACAGGCAGGAATGAAAGCAAGTAGGCATACAGGCAGGTGGGCAAAGAGGGAACAAAGCATTTTATTATTTATTTTATTTAGTTGTTCATTTTGGTTGTTCCTCTTGGGACCAGGTTGCAAACCCAGGTCCTTCAGATATCTGTGGACTATGTCCACTGGAGACAGCAGACTTAACCCCTAAACCAGCAGGTTGCATCCCCCTTTATTTAAAACAAACAAACAACAACAACAAAAAACCTCACAATTATAAATCTTTCCTCTGTTCTTTTGAGATATATATGTATCCCCTACCCATGAGTGTCCTTCTCAAGGACTTGAAAGTCAATCCTCTGAAACGTAATCACCAGGGAGGAAGGGGACTCCCATACTCAGAAGGTAGGCTAACTTCAGTTAGCAGGAAAAGAGAGCCCAATTAATATGACAGAGGAACCCCCCATACCTGTTGTTTGTAATCTTTCATTTCCCTAACTTTGTTTAACCCTCTTTCTTCACTCATTTCCCTCTAGATTCCCTCTCTCTTTAATACAGCATTCAGCTCTGGGCAAACTGGAATTAAAAGCTCAGCTCTTTACAACATTAATTTACTGAACAAACTACAGTATTTTCCTGCTTTTAACTAGTGTCTGGTTTTGATGTCTTTGACTGGGGAGTCCTTGGATATCACTGAAATACAATGATATGCCCTGGTAAACGTAGTGGTTAGGTCAGCCATCTCTCCTAAGGAGTGTAGTCTATGTACAACCCAAGGATGGGGTCCAGATTTTAATTTTGACAAAGTCTGATTTATCTATTTTTCCTCTTGTTGCTTTGGGGTCATTGCTAAGAATTTTAATGTTAAATTCAAAGTCATGATGATTTATCCATGTTTCAATTCTACGAGATTTATGGTTTGGGCTCCTTAAGTTGATACAGCTTGAGTTAATTTTTGCATATGGTATGAGATTTTGCAAGTTGTTAAATTTCAACAAATATTTCATTCTAAAGCAACAGTCAAAAAGAGTTTTAAAAAACTATTTAATAAATCTTGTATCGTTCATGCTCTCATTTTCAGCTTAGTTAAGAATCAATACATGTATACATCACTAACATAATATTTCTCAATGGATTCCAAAAGCTAATTTTCATACTTAAGAAAATTTAACGGATTTTATTTTTATTCCCCAGATTTAGCTGCTTAGCTAATAACTTTAAATCACTATTTTAATGTTACTCCTTTCAAAATATACTAACATTAGAATTGCAGATATGTTTACTGAGTAAATAACTGTGGCTATGAAGGAGAAGTACTTTTGAATATATAACTGAGCAGTCATGACCAATATAAGTATGTACATTTAGGGGGAAAAAAAGCACTGGAGAGAAGTGATTTACAGAAGTCTACTCAAGAGCACTCTTGCCATAGGAGGTTTCTCAGCCATAATAAAGACACTGCTGCTTATTTTACTATGGAGAAGTCTTCGGGTATATTATTAGCATAAAACATTCACTGGACTACCTGAAGTCACATAGGAGTTCAGTAGAAAACAAAAGAAACTGCACCTAAATATTCCTATAACCACAAGTGTAAATATTCTGCTAATAATTCCAAAGGAACGCCAGTCACAGAAATGAAAAAGTCATTTAAAATTGCACTGCTATTTTTTGATAATTTATTAGTACTCCTTAAACATTGCTGGGTTCAAACTATCTGAGAGGCATTATGCTGAGAATATTCACATATACTTTCATGAGAAAACAGAGAGTGGAAGTTAAGTAAGTTAACTAAACATACACACCTAGTAATTAGTAGAGCTCAGCTCATTACAGATCCAGTGCTCTTTCTACACCACCATATGCAATTCATTTAATGAGTAAATTACAGTTGCTCACACATTACCACAGAGTAAATGGTACTTTTGAAGGACCTTTTTCCATTAAAAATGTGAAAAATCATTCCAGCATGAAAATCATTATTCAGGCAGAAGCATCAGTCAAACCCTGCTTCAGTATAGATATGACTTTGGGAGTTAATGCTCCATGATCTAGGCTGTGTTGTGAATTAAATGACAATGTATGTGAAATAGTAGAGGACCTAGTATATAGTAAGCTCTCATATTATCTATTATTATTATTAAATGTAAGATTTGGAGAAAATGATTCCATCATCAATTCCTAGTGGGAATATACAATGACATGTAGCCGTGGAAAACAGGATGGCAGCTCCTCAAAAAATTAAACATGAAATTACCATATGACCCAACAATATACTCCTAGAGTTCACAGACATGAAATGTTCATAGACATGAAAATACATTGTAACTGTCATGCCTTGGTGGACTAGGATAAGTTTGTTACCTCTAGTTGGTACAGGGAACTACATCCCAAGAATTGGGGTTTGCAGGGGGTGTCTGTAGGGGGAACAACTAAATAAATTTTTCTTCCTCCTTTCTTTGGGTCTATCTGCCTGATTTCTTTAAAAAAATAAAAACAAAATCAAAATATACAGTCACCCAAAAACTCATACAATAATAGTCATACCAATATTATTACTAAAAGACAAAAAGTGGAGAAAAAATCCAAATGATCGTCAACTGATGATAGACAAAATGTGGTATTATCCATACAATGGAATAATATTTGGCAATAAGGAGTAAAATACTGATATAAGCTAAAATATGGATAAACTTTAAATCACTGTGCTATGTGAAAGAAGTCAGATACAAAAGGCCATATATTTTATGATTCCATATATAAGAAAAGTTCAGAACAGACAAATTCTTAGAGACAGAAAGTAACTATTATTGCCAGGGGACTAGGGAAGGAGTGTTAGTAATTTGGGATGATTGCTAATAGGCATAAAGTTTCTTTTTAGAGTGAAAGAAATGTTCTAGAATTAGACAGTGGTATGCATGACAACAAAGCATAGTGTATATAAGCTAAAAATCAGTGGATTATATATTTCATTCATTCATTCTAGTAATTCTAGTTGATTACAAAAAGTACAACTCGGTAATAGGCAGCTGGAAGAGCCATAGGGCAAAGTATGTGGAAAGGGCTCTCTACCTTCTCCAGAACACCACTGTCCTTGCACCTTGATGTGCTCACTAATCTGAAAGCTGTCTGATCTCTGTGCTTTGGAATTTGTACGAAGGTCTCAACATGTAGTCATGATTGAGTAAATCATTGGCTGCTGGCAATTAATTGAAGCTCTGGCCCTTCACCCCTTCCCGCAGGTTGGGGAAGGAAAAAGGAATTATATACTTTAATATGGTGAATTCTGTTATATGAATATCTCAATTAAAAGAAAAGCAGACATTTAACAAGGCAAATACAAATTAAAGGTAACAAACTTATTTTAAAGAAAGTACAGAAATGGTTAACCCTTTTCAAAAAAGTGGTGTAGAAAGTGTATGCTGAAGAAATCACAGAAATCTTAAACAGCAATAATAAATTACCATCTGTATCTGAGATATTATTGCGACACTAAAGGAAATCAAAAGCACGACAGCTGCAGGGGGAAATCTGTTGAAGGTAGACATCTTGCTTATTAGCATGGTGGTATTTATTATCCAAGAGCTGAAATATATGAATTGGTCATGTGGTATCTACAGTCACTAACCACCACAGGAAACAAGGAGTTTCACACAAGCATGAGAGTTCACTGCTAGATAAATTTCTCTGTGACACACCAAGTCACAGGAATGTAAAGATCAATAAGACCAAGGCCTACTGAATTAAACAAGGGGTTAAAAGCTTCTAGCAAAACTGCTAGTTTAAATTTCCATTTACTGGCATGCCCTTCTGGAGTAGCAATTGGGAGCAGTCCACAAACATCCCAAGGTCTCCAGTTAGCATCCTGGGGACAGTGGGAACAATTAAAGATGAACAACTAAAATAAAGTGCTTCTTCCTCCTTGCTTTTGTTAAGACTTCATTGCTGCCTGCATCTTTTCTTTAAAAATTTTTTTCTACTCACTCTGTTTACTTTTAGGAAGGTAAATTCCAGGTTAGAAGTAAAAAGCCTAGAATTTTTTAGTTTCTTTACACTATGAATGATATTGAAGAAAGTATGTTTGCGCGTACAGAACTTAGCAAAACAATGAATGTCCATGGTTGCGTTGAGTTGCAAGGTAACTTTCTCACTCTCTCATTTATCAAAACTTACTGATTTTACCTTCCAAACAGCTCTCACTTCTACCCTTTCCATCTCTACTGCCAAAATGTTAATTCAGGTCTATTTATTGTTCACTTGTATAACCACAGTAACTTTGTTTCACATGATCCCTATGCCTTCACTCACTGCATTCTCTCTACATACTTTATATTATAGTGACGCTAAGCTACTGGTAATATCCTAACAAATTTCTTCTCATTCTAGAGAAGACCTAGTTGAATTAGGTCAATTGTTTTAGGGAGACACTAACAAGAGACGGCAAACACATGCAAATGCTGACTGATTTGTGCTAGCAGTGCCGTGTGCTAAGCCTAAGCTTAGCAAAAAAAAAGAATGGCGATGTCTGTTATGAGCCAAGGAACAAGGCCTAGCAGATGTCTGAATTTGCTCTGAATTTAAAAAGAATTTCCTATTAATTACATTCCATTGACTTCAAAAGGAGAGGAAAAATAGCTCTCCATAATACATATGTGCAATGGGTGCCACTAAGATAAGAGCCAGGTAACAAGAATGGAAAAATTCCATCAGAAAACCAGTACAGCTAATGAGTACAACTAAGAAGTAATTATAGTTAAGCTGATTAGCAGTCAAGTAAAATAAAACTGAAATTGTCTAAGTGATTAATTCATCTGATATCAATGCATAAAAAATGAAAAAGAGCATTCAAGATGTTTATACTCCATAAGAAAGACAAATATGAGTGGCAATATTAGTGACATTTCAAATCACTAGATTTACAAAGTCTTGGGCTTCTAACAGTATGAGTGTGGACAGGTTATTTAGTTTGCCAAAATCAATTTCCTTATAAATAAAATGAGAAGACTATTAATTTCAAAGATGAGCCTTATAAGAAAAGTAAAAACAGGGCACCTAGTACATAGCGCACATTCAGTATAACTTCTATAGTTGAGTTACACACAAATCCACAAAGAAATCTCTTCTAGAAGATCTCATAGAGAAACTAATACCTCAACAGAGATCTAAAAGATAAGGTTGCCATAAAAACAAGTTGGTGGGAAGCATTCCAGGCAGCAGGCACAGTACAAAGCAGAAATATGAAGAATGAAAAAGAAAGCATGTTCTGATAGTGTGACAGAATATGAGTTAAGTAGTAGGGTACATAAGAGAGAAGGACATTAGACGTGGCTGAAGAATTAAGAGTACTGGCGCACGCTGGTGGAACTGCATTTTGGTTAATTGCCTGTGAAGGAGCAAGTTACATACTCCTGGGTTTGAGTCCTGTGCCTGGGGGGAAGCAACCAGTGTGAACAACTAAAATAAAAATAAAGATGCTTCTGCCTCTTCATTCTTCCTACCTATCTGCCTACTGGCCTTTATTCCTGCCTACAATGTTCCTCAGAAAAAAAAGGATTAAGAGTACTCAATGCTATGAGAATTTTGATTTTTAAGCAAAAGCGAACCAGAACATAATGCTGTAGATGATATAAGTCACTTTAGACCTGTGTGTTTAAAAGATCACTCTGGGTAACGAGGTAAAGATAATATAATGGTGCAAGACTAAAACCTTGGAAAACCAATTAGAAGGTGAAGGTGGGCGCATGCTGGCCGAGTAGTGATTAGGTTCACCACTTCTGGCCAAGCGCAATCCATGTACCACCCAAAGATCCAGGTCTGCGTCCCTGAACAGAGAGAAACAAACTGCAAAAAACTAAATTAAAATGAAGTGTTTCTTCTGTCTCTCTCTTCCTTCCTACACCATTCCTTTTAAAAAAAATAAAAAGAAAGAAGGTAAAGGTTCAGGCAAAGAAATGATAAAGGTCATGATTAGGCTGTGGCAGTGGAAGAAATAGAAAACAAATCTGAGAAATAAACAGGAGCTGAAAAACCAATAAACTGTGGCTACTGCTCAAATGTGGGGTAGAGGAGGGATTTAGGACAAAGCCCAAACCATGGTTTGGGCTCAGAATATTGGTGATAATATGAATACATCAAGGACTCAGTACACACAAAAAGTGTGATGAGAGAAGAGACTGAATTTGGCTTTAAAAAAAACTGAGTTATTTATTTATAACACAGCTAAGTTCCAGGTGTAGAGCTTTATATTTCAGCATCTATATATACTACATTATGATCACCACCAAGTCTACTTTCTATTTGCTACAATACAATGATCCGGAGCTTCTTCCTGTTTTACTTCTTCCCTCATCCCCCTTTCCCTCCGGTAAACACCATCCAGTAGTCAGTTTGTTTCCGTTTTCTTTTGTTTGTTCCTCTGCTTTGTTTCTTCCCTCTGAATTATTTCACTTAGCATAATCATCCCTCAAGGTCTAGCTATGTTGTTGCAAATGGCAAAATTTCATCAAATCTTTGAGAATTAGTATTTTTTGTATTTGTTGAATACTCAGAAATGGAATATCTGAATCATATAGTATTTCAAGTCATATTGAGAAATCTCCACACTGTTTTGCATAGTGGTTGCATCAATTTATATTTCATCAACAGTATAGTAGAGCTACTGTTTCTCCATATCCTCACAAAAATTGTTTATATTTTTGATAACACATTTTCACAGGTATAAGGTGATATCATTATGTTTTTGATTTGCATTTCCCTAATGATATGTGACAATAAACATCTTGTCAAGTGCCTATTGGCTTTTTTGGTGAAAGGCCTATTTAGATCTTCTTAATCAGCTGCGTTGTTGTTGAGTTGGATGAATTGCTTATATATTCTGGATATTAATCCCTTAAAGGATATATATAATTTGGAAAATCTTCTCCCCTACAGTAGGTTTCCTTTGTTTTGATCATGGTTTCTTTCAGTAGGTAGAGGCTTTTTAGTTTGATGTAGTCCCATTTATTTTTGCTTTTATTTTCCTTCCTCCTATAGATGAGTCCACGAAGTGTTCTAAAACTGACAGATTAATCCACTTTGAATTAATTTTTATTTATGGCATAAGATAGTGATCAAGTTTCATTCTTTTACACATAGTCATCCACTTTAAAAAGCACCATTAATTAAAGAGGCTTTCCTTTCTCCACTGTATGCTCTTAGCATCTTTGTTGTGAAATCCATATATGTATGGATTTAATTCTGGGCTCCCAATTCTGTTGCACTAATCCCTATGTCTACTTTCATTCAAAACCTATCTTGTTTGATTACTATAGCTTTGTAGTTATGTTTGAAGTGAAGGAATGTGATACCTCCAATTTTTGTTTCTTTTTCTTCAGGATTGGTTTGACTATGTGAGGTCTTTCTTGATTCCATATAAATTTTAGAAACTTTGTTCTATTTCTGTGAAGAAAGCCATGGGGATTTCTGCACTGAATCTGTATACTGCTTTAGGTAAAATGGCCATTTTAACAATGTTAATTTTTCTGATCTATGAACACAGAATGGCTTTCCATTAATTTGTATCTTCTTCAATTTCTTTCAATAGTCTTACAGTTTTCAGTACCTAAGTCTTTTACCTCCCTGGTTAACTTCTTTTTGAGGTGAGTATTAATGGGAACGGTTCTCTTAATTTCTTTTAATGAGATTTCTTTACTTGAACATAAAAATGCAGGATTTCTGTATATTACATTGTAACTTACAGCTTTACTTTATAATTTCTAGTAGCTTTTTTGTGGAAAATCTTTAGTGTTTTTATGTATAGGATCATGTCATCCCCAAATGTGATAGTTTAACTTCTTCCTTTGCAACTTAGACAGCTTACATTTCTTTTTCCTGCCTAATTGTTCAAACTTCCAATGTTATGCTGAATAGTAATAGAGAATAAGCATTCTTTTCTTGTTCCCAATCTTAACAGTTGAAATGTTTTCAGTTTTCATTAAATATAATGCTAGCTATGGGTTTGTTATATATGGCTTTATTATGTTTAGTATAGTTACTTCTATACCCAGCTAATTGAGTGGTTTCCTCAGAAATGGATGTTGATCATGTCAAATGCTTTTCTACAACTATTGAGGCAATCATGATTTTCATCCTTCATTTTGCTGATGTGATAGATCATACTGATTGATTTGCATTAAGCTGAGCCATCCTTGCACTCCTAGAATTCCACTTAGTAATGGCATATGAACCTTTTAATGTACTGTTGAACTCAGTTTACAATATTTTGTTGAGGTTGTTTTCACTTGTGCTCTACAGATATTTTTTCCCTTGTTATGTCCTTACCTAGTTTTAGTACCACAGTAGTTCAGGCCCCATAAAATGAGTTGGGAAGTATTCTCATTTCTTCAGTTTTTTTGAAGAGTGGGAACTTGTTAATTATCTTTTTAGAAAAGCAGTAACAACTTTAAGTTTATTTCAAATATTTATCAATATGCCCAATGATCATATTATTATCAAGTATTATGTAAAATGTCCACTCTAGGTGATTTAGATAGGGAAAAAAAATGTATATATGAATAAGTATAATGTGCCATTTAAAACCAATGTTTAAGGATTTTTTTCTTTTTGCCATAAAGAGACTTCATTGTTTTAGGGGTTATAAATCCAGGAAAGACCTGGATTGGTTACTTAGCTTTGTGTAGTTATTTAAATAAATTCATTAGCTTGTTCATTCACTCATTCAATGATTAAATATTAAGCACTTACATGCCAAGCACTGTGCCAGGCATGATGTATATAAAGAGCCAGCTATTTGTTTTTTGGGTTTTTTTTAAAAAAGGAAAGATACAGGCAGGAATGAGGCAAGTAGGCAGGCAGACAGAAAGAGAGGAAAGGAAGATTTTTCACTTTTATTTAATTGTTTACAATGGTTGTTCCCCCCAGGACCTGGGACTTGAACCCAGGGTATGCGACCTGCGTAACTTTGGAGGCAGTTGATCCAAGTGCTGCTCCGCCAGGGCACATCAAGCCAGCAATTTTTTTTTTTTCTGTAAAGGGCCAGAGAGTAAATAGTATCTTCCAAATTATATTACCTTCAATATACTTCTTTTTTTTTTTTTTTAAAGAAGCAGCATTTATTTATTTAATCAGTTGTTCATTTTGGTTGTTCTCCACCCCTCCAACCCAGGTCTCAAACCTGGATCCTGTGGCTTTATATGGACTACACCAGAGCAGCAGACTTAACACTTGAGCCAACAGGGTACACCTTCAATACTTTTGCTCTTGAAGCCAATATGTTAGACACTATTTTGAATGCATTCATATATTATTTTATTAAAGTCTCACAATTCTTCAAGATAAATGATTGTTTTATAAGACTGCATTTTCTCAATTTTCCAGATGATCAACCGTGATTCAGACATGAGATAAAGTATCCTAAGATCAACACTGCTAAAAAAAAAATAAAGCAAGGTGCACCCCTATGGCTCATGGCTAAGATGCAGGTTATATAAAGACTTGGGTTCAAAACTTGGGGCAAGAGGAAGGGGGGTAAAAAGCAAAGCAAGAATGGAGCCCAGATTTTCCAAAAGCAAAACTCTTTCTAGCTAATCTATCTGACTGAGCACCAATAAGTAAATCAGTTTAATGTTTAGCATCATATTAGGTATTAGTAAATAATTAAATGTACTCATATGAGAATTTTATAATTCTGTATAAGCTTTTATAGAAAAAGAGTACTTTTTATGAAAATTAAAGAGGCAAAAATACTTTTGCAAAAGGAGCTTTGGAAACTTTCAATCATTGGTGAATTTTTCATTACTTTGTAAATCCCTCATTAATATAAAAAATCATTATAATCATTTTTGGCCTCTCCTCCCACCCCAGCCTGGGTATTGTACTGGGGTCCACAGGCTTAACACTGCCTGTGTATTATTAGTACGCTGAGTCACAGGGGTGCTCCCTGTATATAATTTTCGATTGCTGTATATTAAAATACTGATAATACAAAAGACTTAGCAACACTCATTCATTACTTCATCAATTCTATAGGTCAAAAGTACAGCATTCCAAGTCCTGGATTCCAAGACCTGGCTGGATTCTTGGCCATTTCACAAAACTAATACCAAAGTATTAGCACAACTCTTGTTCCTTTCTGAGGGTTCTGGGTAAAAACGTTGCAAGCTCATTCATACTGCTAGCAGAATTCATTTCTTTTTTATGTAATCTTTCATCTTTAAACTGGCAAAAGTTTGTTGAGTCCTTCATATGTTTTTAATATCTCTGACTTTTAACTCTTGTGCTTAAAGGCTCATGTAATTTACAAAGGCCCCATTATGATACTACAGGATAATTACCCATCTTAAAGCCAAATGATTAATAAATATAATTATATCCATAAAGCCCCTTCTGTTGTACAATGTATTCACAAATGTAACATCAAGGAGTGAAGGCCACAAGGACCAAACTTCTGCCTATGTCACAACCCTTATCAAGTGTTCTAAATGGCTTCCATAAAAATCAAAATGACCATTTCTCAAAGTGTCCTTTCATTTTGCACACTTCTGGCTTATCATTTTGATCTACTGGTGTCTTCCACATTACTTTCCTAAGCATTTTTCTTCATAAGGAAGGAAAGAGATCAAAGTTTATTTTTTTCAGTTATATTCATTAACACTGAAAAGATAAAAAACAAAAACAAAATATATATATTTACATGCTCCCAAACTACTGTGGATTCTTAGGCAACTGCATTTATGATTAGGTCCTGTGTTTAAATGAATTATTCTAAAACATCTATCAGCTTTTCTATTTGATTATTCTGTCAGCCACTCAAGAAACGTTTCAATGGTCAGAGAAAAAAAGTCAACAAGAGAAGAAAATACAACCAGAGGTATGAAGAAACCAAGGTAAGCTGAGAGAATGTTAGAAAGATTAAACTCTGAAGAATGATAAAAAAAAAGAACTAAAGATTGTCTACTGGATTTGACACAGCAAGACTCCTTCTGACAAGACTGAGGCATGACTGTAATTCACTATTACTATTTTTTTTTAAAGGAAAGATGCATGCAGGAATAAAGGTGACCAGTAGCAGGTAGGCAGGAAGAAAGAGGAGAAAGAAGCATTTAATTTACTTTACTTAGTTGTTCATCTTGGTTGTTTCCTGCTGGCCTCAGGACCCAAACTTGGGAACCTTGGAGATGTTATTTTCACAACAAATATGATAAGAGTGGTGTTACACATGATGTCAGAATCTAAGTTATCCTATCAATTGCAAAAGCAATAGAGAATTACAACAGATATTCCTTTGTAGATATTCCTTTTGGAGCTAACCACGTACCAAACACTAGGCAACAGCAGTGTAAATATTTTTTCCTTCCAGTCTTAAGACACATTCAAAAAAATAAATCCTTTATTTACTTGAGAAATTCTAGCAAATAAAATAAAAAATAATTTAGTGAAATTGGCAATTCGCATTTTCATAAATTTCACTTTTCTAAGTGCTTTCACAACTCTCATTTATACATGATAGTTCCCTAAATTAAGACTCAGGGCATTCTTCTTTCTCAATATTCTTTTATATTCTAATTCAAAAGGTCAAGTAACACAACTGTAAAGAGCATTTACCCCAAATCAAAAACTTAATCAGATTAGAACTCTTGATTCTTAATTCAACACTTTTACCCTTAGTCTAGAATCACTACACTCAGATTCCACAATAATTTACAGAAGAATAATATAATAAAAAATTTGAGGGCTCCAACAAATGCTCATGAGAATGGTAATATTGTATTTGAGTACTAAGAAACTGATCTAAAATCCCTGGAGTTTATAATGATGTCTCTATTTCACAAAATAAATGGGCTCCTAAAAAATCTACATGCGAATTCAATTTTAATAAATTCCTATACTGGAGGACTAACTTATGAGCAGTAGCTTTCAACCCCCTTCTACTTTTATCAGTACAATGTACCCTTTTTGCCAACAAAATATTTCTTATATTGCTAAATGAACTGAACCGTCTTCCCATAAAATTTATATGAAGTCCTTTCTTCCTCTGTGTCAATATTTGGAGACAGGATCTTCAAGGTGATAATTAGGTTAAATAAATTCATAAGTGAGGAGCCCTAATCCTTTGGAAAACTGGTATCACTGAGATCAGAGACACTCCAACAGTTCATACTCAAGCAAACACACACACGGAGAAGTACAGCAAGATAGGAAGACAGCTCTCACCAAAAACTAAATTTTCAAGCACCATGATCATGGACTTCTAGCCACCAGAACTGAGAAAATAAAGTCCTGTTGTTTAAGTCACACAGTTTGTGGTATTTTGCTATGGTAACAGCAAGAGACGAGTAATACTTGAGCCCAAAAGCATTTCTAGGAAACCACAGAGCTTTATAAAAAAGCCATTGAAAAGTACTATGCTAAAGGAACGTCTCATAAAGCAAATAACTACAATCTAACGTTTTATGCGCGTTGAATATATAATTCTCAAGGGAAACTAAGATAAAAAGTTTCTGTATATATACTTGATAATAGCAAAGCATGATCTATTTATACATTAAAATACGTCTTAAAAATCAAATAATTGCAACTATGATTAAAAATCCAAGTAAACAAGTAATAATTGGTTAAATAAATGAATGTATTTGATGATTAGTAAGACCAAGATATGATAAGGTCTATAAAAGTTAATTTATTGGTGTTGCAAAACAAAAATGATTTTAGGAAACACAGATAATATACATACATACACACACACACACAAATATGTATACGAATACATATATTTACTATTGTAACTAAATTCTGGAATATTTGCCCCAAGAAGATAAAATAAGAACAGATTTTTGAAATTTCTTGAAAAGTACTATCCAATTAAAACTAGTAAAATTGTGAAAGGAACTAATAAATCAAAAAGCATTAATTCTGAGTGGTAAAAACATGGGCATACTATTCTTGGTTTTTAATGAATGCATTTTATCTTTTTTAATATTAGAAATAAAGAGAACACATGATACCATTTTCAACCTGATTTCCTTAAGAACACCACACATTCCTCTAAACTAAGGAAATCAAGAGCCGTATTTAACTTTCAAATGACAATTGGTCTAAGGACACAAAATTCTAAGCATTGCAGTATCTATCAACATTAGCTATTCTAAATCAGACATTAGGGACAAAGGGATTCTTTAAAACAAATGTTTAAGGTGTCCCCTGGTGAAGTAGCAATTAAAAGTAAGCAGTTTCCAGAAGAGCACAGGGAACTGGAATCATACTTCAGGTTGAGGGGAAACAACCAATATGAACAACTAACCAAAAAAAATAAAAATATGAACTAAACAAAAAAATAAAAAATGTTTCTGCCTCCTCTCTTCCTGCCTGCTTGCCTACTTATCTTCATTCCTGCCTTCAACTTTCCTTTTAAATACATACATACACATACACACACACACACACACACACACACGTTTAAATTTTTTTCTGGCATCAAAGAAAGCTAAAATTAGTTATGAAACTATTCTTAGAAGATATTAAATAGTAGGTATAAAACTTGATATCTGCTAAAAGTATGTATTTAACACGACTGAGCCCCTACTATGAGTTAGACATAGTATTAGATAGCAATATATTGAAAAAAATGCTTATTCCCGAACCTCAGGGAAGATTCATTTTAGTGTAGGGGTATGTGGAGCAGGAAGAGAGGACAGACACATGAAAATACACAGACAATTACAAAATAGCACAGACTATGTTACATAGTTTAGTCAGTACTAAATCCTCAGAAAAAATGACTTGTGAGGAAAAAATTAAAAAGTACCAAGGAAACAATGAATATTCGAACACATGAAGTGATAAGAGGTCAATGGGGCATAAGACACAATTCTAAAAGAAGTGTTCTTTTATTTATCCATTTATTGATTCAACAAATATTTATTGGACAGCTGCTATGTGTTAAGTACTGGTTCAGGTACTATAAAATGTTGATATAGAATAACAAAAACGCATGCCGTCACAGAGCTTTAATTTTTGTGGAGGAGAAAAACTTAAAAAGGAAGAAAGATGATTTTAGAGGGTGTAGAGGAATGTACTCAAAACAAACCAGTTAAGAAGGGGAAAAAAAATGAAAAGAAATGAAGAAAGCATTCATGACTTATGGGATAATAACATCAAAGGAACAACATGGATGAATTTAAAGGGGATTATGCTAAGTGAAACAAGTCAAAAGAAGAAAGACAGATACCAGATGACCTCACATACAGGTGGAATGTGAATAGACAAAATAAAGAACAGATGAAACATAACCAACCCTGAAACATTTGCAACAGAACTGTGGTTACCAAAAGGAAATGGGGTGGGCAGAGGCAAATGGTGATGGAGCCCACTGGACAATGGGGGAGAACACTTGGGGATTTGGTGGAGGACATGGTGTGTTGAAATATATCTAAAAATGAGGAACCTATACATAAGAAATTATTTTAATGTGTAGAATAATTACTATAATAAAAAATAAATTTAAAAAAAACAGTATATGGTGAAAGCGATCTTTCCAAATTCCTGACCCAGAAAAATCTATGAACTTTTTTTATGTCACTTAATTTGGAGTGATGTGTTATACACAAAGACAACTAAAAGAGTATACGTGATTTTTATAATAAAAACATACGACACTTGTTTCCTATGGTTTCTTTTTTACAGCATTCTATAATCACATACATCCCAGTTAAAAAAAATATGATATAAAATATAATGCTTTTTTTCTAAAGAAGAAAATATGTCGTCACTTAAAATATATAACCTATTTTCTGGTATAGTATAGATTTCAAAATATCCCAAAAAGGCCAACATGGAGCTACAAACATACATCAGCTTATGCTTCTAAAAGTTCTGTGGTTGGATGCAATTCTAGACAATTTTTCCTGAATGGTCTTCAACAGGCTTCTCCTAAAGCAATTGTTTGATAACTCCCAAAGTTCTCGTTAATGACAGGTTTGGCTTTATTGTTAATTTAGAAGTTTCTCATACTGACCTAACAGTCTTTGGACATTTTACTTTTAAAAAGACACATTCTGGCCCTTTCTATGTACACTGCGTGGTCTCAAAGAAAAACAACTTTTTTGGTACTAATCTGTATCTTACTTGATTTGATCAGGATGGTTTTAGGTATTAAATGAGAAAATCTAGGAAAAATTCTAAGAACAGTGTTAAGCATAGAAGAGATAACACTTTTGAATGTTAAGGACTGAAACTATTGCTTAGCAGTAGCAAAAGAGAATCATATATTCAGTAATCATGAATTTCGGAGTCACATTTTACAATTTTAAGTAAACGACTTAAAAGTTAAGCATATTGTGAAACATGAGTTATGCTGGAGAAATACTTCAATAGGTAAGAACATAATTCAATAATAGATATAATTATTTACCTTGATCAAATATTTTTCCCATCTGTCAGCTGTAACCGATTTGCCAATCTTCCTCATCAATTTCAAATGGAGCTCTACCAATTCTTTTGGTACTTAAAAGAAAGGAAAAAAGAATACTGTTATATAGCAATACAAAACATTTGTATACATTTACATAACTTCCCCAACCCACAGTAAACTTAAAAAAAAAAAAAAAAAAAAGATTTTTAGCACTTACAGACCTCAGAATCAAGAAAAACTAAACAAGGCAAGAAATAGCTGGAAGTTACTTTCTTAAAGATGAGCAAGAATATCCATGGTTTTCGTGAAACACCATCAGTGGTAAGTGAACTCTAATTTAAAATGCAGGCTTTGGGTGATAATGTATCAACATAGGATCATTATTGTAACAAATATAACACTGTGATGAAGTCATAAGCATAGTGGAAGTAGGAAGAGGCAGTATGTGTGAACACGTGTGAACACTGTACTTGTGCTTTATTTAAAACTCCTCTGAAAAAGTCTATTTGAAAAATACCACCAAGTAAGTGTATTTAGGTTACAAGTAAAATTTTTAGTGTTAGTTTCTCATAACACATATTTGGTTTCTTTATAAATACGCAGAATAAGAAAACAAGGAATATAAATTCCAAGTTGAAGGAAATTACAGTCCAGTAGTTTTCAAACTGAGGAAAACTATTCTTCCAATATACTCCTTATCTAATGTGTCACAGTCTTCTACATTCCTTCTAATTCTTCTTATAATTCTGTCATAGTCTTCTACATTCCTTCTAATTCTTCTTATAATTCCTTCCACAGCATTCCTAAGAATCTCTGTTGGACATCTTGTAGCAGAAAATTTACTTACCACCCAAAGTTCTAATTGTTAGAAAGTCATCCTTATACAGTCTTATACATCCTTATACAGATTTTCTATACACCTCCCCCAGGCCCCTGGCTTTTTTCTCTTATCCTTTTGTGTAGTTTTAAAGGTAGTACTTTCAATTTTTCTAATTGGAACCTTCAAATATCTATCATCTAACTGTAAAAAGAGTTTCTCCAAATATTCCTTGGGCATAATCTGATTATAGTATTTAATTATATTAATCAGACTGGAGGGAAATAAAAGGACACACAAGTCTGTCAAATTTAGCATTTCCTCGAAAGAAGGTAACTGAGGTTGTTCCCTGATTTGCATCTGAAGAACACAGATTTTTCCAGAGGTGACTCCAGCATTGAGCTCCACTGCACCCCAGCAAATCAGGGACACCAGGAACTACTTTGAGGGGATCCTGAGAGGAACTGCATGCATCTGAGAATCTGAAGGTGGGTACGGAGAGGTGCTTGGGGTAGCAGCAGCCAGAGGAACAACTAACTGACAGGGCTGCAAGCCTAATCTCAAGTCCCACGGAGGAAGGAATGAAGATTATCGATGACACATACACTTGGCTGGAGGGAAACCCAAAGAGAATGCATTTGGCTTGGAACCCCAAGTCTCAACACAAGTTGTAAGCACAGCAAACATCACAAGGAAGAGAGAGGATGGCACTCTCCGTACCCACAACTTAACACCCAACCTGAGAGGAGCTCTATTACCACCATCTGTGGTTCTCTTGATATAGATGATCTACCTCTCCCATCATTAGGGAAATGGAAATCAAAACAAGGTATCACATCACACTTGTAAGAATAGCTATTAATCAAAATACCAGAAACAACAAGTGCAGGAGAGGAAGCAGTGATTACACTATCGGTAGGAGTGTAAAATGGTGCAACCATGAAAGAAAGCAGTAATGGAGATTCCTCAAAATACTGAGAATGGAAATCCCATATGATCCAGTTATTCCTCTGCTGGGTATTTATAAACACTTATTTGCAGAAATTTACATGCACCCATGTTCACTGATGTGTTATTTACAATAGCTAAGAGCTGGAAACAACCCATGTGTCCCTCTAGAGATGAGTAGATAGAGATGCAGTATATATACACAATGGAATACTACTCAGCTCTTTAAAAAAAGGTGAAATCCTGCCGATCGCAGCAACAATAGATAAACCTGGAGAGAATTATGCTTAGTGAGATAGGCCAGAAGGAGAAAGATAAACATCCTATGATAGCACTCATATAAGGTGTATAGAGATACCATAAAGTGAAGGAACTAAATGAAACAAAAAGTAGAATTAAAAAATAAGCTAAATTAAACAAGTAAAAAAAAAAAAAAAAAAAAAGAAATCAATGGTTGCAGAAAGAGAAAGGGGAGAGTAGGGAGGCAAACCAAAGGGAATTAATTGTATAATGAAGGCAAAACTAAAACAGTGGTGAACTTAATGTATTATAGACAGATATTGATTTACTAACATGTATACTTTAAACCTATACAACGTTCAAAATGTAATGTTCTGTCCATAAAATTAATTTTAAAAAATTAGCATTTCCCAAACACCACTAGTAACCAAGAGAAATTATAGGTACAGACTACAAAGATTCCATAGTCCATTGAGGTAGGAAAATGATGGATTAAAAAAAAAAACCTTTTAGTTTTTTTTAACCTCAGAAATTCTTGACGCCTTCATGATTGCTTAGTGTTATGTGCACCATGCATATTCAAAATAGGTATATAATCTAGCATTCCCTAATATATATGATCAAGAAATTTTTTTTTTCTGTGAATCAGACTATCTTATAGGAGACAACTGCTCTGAAGAGCAGAGTGGGAAATGATGAACTAATTTTTTTTCAGTCATTCTTTCAGACTACTGCCTACTAAAGCTACTTTTAACTTGAAATGACTTTTAAGTATAAATACATTCACCCAGACATGCCCTTGTGACCTAACAGAAAGGGTACTGGAGACAGTCCACATATATATACACATATATACCCTTGGGTCCGGGGGGAACAATCAAGATGAATAACTAAATATGATAAATGTTAAAAAAAAATTATCCAGTCAACAAATTTTTGTGAGTCCACTATTAGTAAGCAAGATACAGTCTCTGTTCTTTATGATTTTACTTAAGTGAGCAGATTGAGAGTGGGTAGATTAAAGAGGCATACTGAGTAGGGGGAAGATGGTTACAGAGAAGTAAACAAGTATACTAAACCAAGACCTGAGGTATGGGATGGAGTGGGGAAAGAGAGAGGGAGGAAGGACAATGCTTACAAAAGTAACAGTAAATGTAACAGGCTGAAAAACAAAGCAAGTCATGTAACTAGAGGCATGGACACAGAAAAAGGGAATCATCATAAAAAGTTTTATACAATCAGGTCAAAAAGTTTACATTTCATTTGAAAGTTAACGCAAGAGACTGTATTTTAGAAAGATCTCAATGACTGAATTGTAAAAAAAACAGACTGAACTAAGGTCAGAGTGGTACAGACAGTGGGCAGTTTAGAGAAAAGTTTAGGAAACAATAAAACAGTGATTGACAGGTTGTGCATATGAAAGAGAGTCAAGAAAACCTGAGGCAATGGCTTAGGCAACTCAGGAGATACCAATGACAACACATTAAGAAAATGACCTGCACTCAATTCTCAGCTCCACCACGCAACACAGGGAGACCATGATTCTGGCCAAGTTCTTTAAAATGAATCTCGAATTCCTCATGGTGTAAGTATAAAATGCACTATATGTATCTATCTATCTACACATAAATATTTATTTATTAAAGAAAAAGTGCAGGCAAAAATGAAGATGAGCAGGCAGGAAAGCAGGTCAAGATAGGAGAAAGAAGCACTTTAGTTAGTTATTCATCTTAGTTGTTTCTCCAAGCCCCAGGTCTTGAATTGGAAACTATGGGAAGTATGTGGACTGTGCTATAGATTAAATCAGTAGGTCAACATGGTGTGCCACTATATTTTTAATATTTAGTAAAAAAGCAAACTATCTGAAAATTTAAATATTGATTACATGTTGAAATAACATTGGGACTTATAGTGATAAACAAAATATATTATTAAAACGAATTCTCACCCCTTATAAATGAACTAGTAAATGTGAAATTGTGTGGCTCATATTTCTGTTAGGCAGTGCTGTGCAAAACCTGATGTTCTCATAAGCAAATTAAGGTGGTATATATTCTATTTCTACATGCCTGAATCAACAATGACTACATTTGTAAAGTGGAATGTAACACATGTTTACTGAATGTATTTTAGTCCTCCTGGATTTTTTTAAATGGTACCAATTACATGAAATCATGAACAATTTTGATACATCTATGATTTGGAGGTCATGCAAGGATGAAGCAGGAGAAGGTGGTAGAATCCCAGACTGCATTACTGATTCAATCACCCAAATATGTTCTATATTCTGACATTTTTCTAAGCACCTAAATTAATGCTACTGCTTCTATAATTCTAGCCCTGTTACTTACAATTCTACTTCTGAATGACAGAAATTTACAACTCAATAAATAAATAATGCAATTCTCATATCTCAGTAAAAGATTTTTACCTCCACTTCTATGCTTATAAGCAGATACACACTGAGACACAAAAACAGTTGGTTTTAAATATGTAGTTTATATGAGAACACTGACTTCAGATACAGTGATTGAAAGATAAACTTATGGAGTGTCCTGGTGACCTAGCAGTTTAGTACACCCAGTGTAGCCTATATACATCAGAAGGTCTCTGGGGTTCAAGACCTGGGTCAGGGCGAACAACCAAGACAAACAACTAAATGAAAAATAGTGCTTCATGCTCCCTCTCTCTCTCTCTTCCTGCCTGCCTACTCAACTTAATTCCTGCCTGCACCTTTCCTTTAAAAAAAAGGAGAGAGAAAAAGATACCATTAAAAAAAAAAATTCCAGAACCAAAATGTAAAAACTGCTACAAAGTAATCTGTATGTTGCCATCGGTAGAGGCTGTGATAATCAGCAATTCAGCACTGCTTCTTGAAGGATAATGTAGTTATTTCACATCAGTGGGTCTCTGAAAGGTCATTCTGCTTATGCTTCACTCAAAGCATGTTGGCGGAAGGAATCTGAGGTACCAGAAACAATGGCTTCCAGTACCACACCCCCTCAACTCTAGTCAGACAATCCCATCTCCCCATGCTCTTTTCTCTCTATTCATATTAATTACTGTAGGGGAGAGGGTTTTATGGGAAAGGGGAAAAGATCCAAAAGTAATTTAAAAATAGTGATACAATAATATTTAAGGAAGAGGAATGATTTTCTTCTCCAACATCTCTTCCTCCAATAATTTCAAACCTAGTGAAAAGTTGAAAGATGCTTCACCTAGATTCACCAATACTAATATTTTAAGTAAACATATATACAGGGTAAAACCACTCAGAAAAGGCTAATAAAATAAAGATCACAAAGAAGTCAACCTGGTGCACTGTGGTGGAGCAGCGGTTAGGTCAATTGCCTCTGAAGGAGCAAGCCACATACCCCAGGGTGGAGTCCCGGGAGGGAACAAACACTATGAACAACTAAACAGAAATAATAAGATGCATCTTCCTCCTCTCTTTTCCTGCCTTCCTGCCTACTTACTTTCATTCATGCCTGTACCTTTCCCTTAAAAAAAGGAAAAAAAAAAAAAAACCAAACAAAGAACATGCTGGACACAAGGACATGCCTAAAGATGTCTCGAGGAAATGATGAAGGATGCTGCTGTAAAAGTAAAATACATGCTTCGCTAGAATTTAAAATTGTATAGGAGATGTTGAGATTACTTTGACTGGTCTGTAACGCATGAGTGACAAGGGCAAACATAACTAAATAAGAGGCTACTGCCATACTTCAGCAAGAAAAGAAAGATGGTGTGGATTAAGGTTGTAGCAGTAGACTGACTTGCAGAGAAGTGTCCTCAAGAAAAACCACAAATCCTAGACATTCCCTAAATTTCCGAAGTTTTTTTTCTAACAAATACCTTCACCAATCTTAACCCGAGGAAGTGACTATATCTGTCTTCCGTATAATCCCTATTTATATGGTCATTTTTAAAAGCAGAAACCACAATTTTTCATTTAATTATTCATAATTTAGGACATTATGAAGTCAAATAAATTTTAATGTACCACATCTTATTTCTGAAATCTTCCAACCTCATTCTTTTTTTCTAAAAGTTTTGTTGAGATATGATTTATTACATGATTAATTTTTTAATTGTGGTAAAATACAAATAACACAAAATTTGTCATCTCATGGATTTGAGATATGGATGCTAAGAATGGAAACCATGGGGTGCCTGGTGGAGCAGTGCTTAGGACTATCACCTCCAAAGTAAACAGGTCACATGCTCCTGGGTTTGAGTCCCAGGTCTAGGGGGAAACAACTATGAAAAACTAAATGGAAAAAATAAAACAAATATGCTTCTTTCTCCTCTCTTTCCTGCCTACTTGCCTTAGTTCCTGCTTGCACCTTTCCTTTAAAAGAATGTAAACCATAAAATATTTAGAAGATAACATAGGAACATCAGTAATATTCCATAACATTGGTCTTAAGAGAGCTCTTAGGGTACTCAACTCCAGTAACAAGGGAAATAAAAACAAAAATAAATAAACGGACTACATCAAACTGAAAAACTTCTGCACAGCAAAAAATGAAAAAAGAATAAAAAAATTACCAAAACAAAAAGACAACCTACTGACTGAAAGAAGATATTTGCCCATCATACATGTGACAGACTTAATATGCAAAATACATAAAGAACTCATAAAACACAATAATATCAAAAAGAACAACCCAACGAAAATTGGCAGAAAAACCAAGCAGACATTTCTCCATAGATGACATACAGATGGCACAGACATACAATGGGAAATGCAAATCGAAACAAGATTAACCTCATACCTGTGAGAATAGCTATTATCCAAAATGTTGAAAACAACAAATACTGATGAGAATGTAGAGAAAAAAGAAACAATTTACACATGGAAGTGTAAATTGGTGCAACCTTTATGAAAGCAGTATAGAGATTTCTCAAAACAATTGAGAATGGAAATCCCATACAATTTAGTCATCCCAATTTTGGGCATTTACACCAAAAAACACTAATTCACAGTGATATATGCACTGCCATATTTATTATAGCATTACTTACAAAAGCCAAGAAATGGAAACAACTTCAAAGTCCATCATCAGATAAATGGACAAAGGAGTACAGATACACAATAGAATACTACACAGCCCTAAAGACGAAAACATGTCATTTTGACAACACTGATGGAAGTACAGGGAACTATGCTAAGAGAAATCAGCCAGAAGAAAGACAAATACCATATGATCTCACTTGTATTTGAAATATAAAGACACAAAGCGAAGGCATAGACAAAACAAAAAACAAAAAACAACAATAGAACTGAGCTTACCAATGGAGGAAGAGGGGATGGGACAGGAGTAAGTGATGCTGAGGATCCAATAGGCCTCTGTTTCTGATGACCAATGACCTGAAGAACGCCAGCCCAGCCCAGTAGCAGCTTGAAACGAGCATTCACCTGGCTTCAGTTCCCTCAGGTCATGAACCCCCATCCTGGCTTAGTCATAGTCAGGAACAAGCATCTGCTAAGTCTCAGGACCTAAGGACACACGGTACCTCAACCCAAATCCATACCAAGAGATCTTGAGAAACGTAATTGGGCTCCAGGGAACTGTTCTCTTGGATTGCAACTGAGTTGTCTATGAACCACCCAAGCTCGAGTGCTGCAAAGCCTGCAAGAAGCACCTGAAACAGCATTAGTGGCCCAATAAAAGAGGGCATCTTGGACAGCAAAACCAGCCCCAGGCCCACTAAAATCAAGACACAAACACACCTGCCAAAGCATCACACAGGGAAGAAGAATTTAAAGTGAAAAAAAAAAGCTTTAGTTCTAAATTCAAGGTTGAAAAGCAAGTCATGCTGAAATCAAAGTCAGCCAAAAAACAAGAATGGCTCAAAAAGAGGAAATACTAGGACCTCACCAGAGAAGAACTCCAATGATATGGATTGGAATAACCTAACAGATAAAGAGTTCAGAATGGCAGTCATAAAAAAAGATAAATGATGCAGGAGGCACACACAACTACCCAAAGATAATTGGAAGACCTCAGAAAAGAACAAACAGATTAAAGGGAATGTGTCACAAGGCGATCAAGGCCATGAAGAAAGTCCTAATAGAATGCTACAGATGAAAAAGACACATTTAAGGAATTGAAGATAAAAATGGAAAGCTTCACTAACACTCAATCATGCAGTGGAACAAATCTCAGAAATGCAAGAAAAGGTAACAGAGGTGACACTCACAGAAGAGAGGGAAACAAGATTGAAGATACCCTACAAGAAATATCAGACACTATGAGAAGACAAACATAAGGATAACAGGGAGAAAGGAGTGGAAAATCTACTTAAAGAAAGAGGAGCTGAAAATTACCCACATTACAAAAAAGTAACCACACATGTTCAAGAAGCAGAGAAAAAAACAAAACTTCTAAATGTAAATAGATCTATCCAAAAGCATCAGAATAAAACTAGCAAAAGTCAACAGAGAAAAACTACTCAAGGCTGCTAGAGGAAAGAAAAAACATAACTTACAAAGGCACACCCATTAGGCTATCATCAGATTTATCAATAGAAACCCTACAGGCTAGGAGAATGGAATGACATTTTCAAAATACAAAAGACAAAACTACCAGCCAAGAATACTCTATCCTGCAAAACTATCCTCCAAATATGTTGGAGAAATAAATGTCTTCAATGAAAAAATAAAAAATTATTACCAAGTCTGTTCTTCAAGAAAACCTAAAGTGGTACAGAGAAAATGAAACCAAATATTCACCAAGCCATGAGAATGGTGATAATATGAAAGCTAAGGCAGAAGCAAAGCTGAGAACAATAAGAAAGAACGAAGGAACACTACAGAGGGAAAGAAAAACAAGTAATATGTACAAATATATAATATGATATGGCATGAACACATAAAAAGACTATCACAGAGCAGTACAGTTAGAGACAATCCATGGGACAGGCACAAAATCCACCGAAAAACGAATATATAACCAGAAAGCAGAAAATACCCACAGACTAGTCACCGAAAACCATACAAAGGAAAAAGCAGACTTAAATAGGAAATGAAGCCATCGGCCCAGAAAACAAAGACTCAAATGACAATTATAAAGCCCTACATTTCAGTCATTACCTTCTACATGAATGGACTGGACTCACCAATCAAAAGATAGTGCGCAGATAGTTCAAAAAAACAGAATCCAACGATATTATGCTATAAGAAATTCCTATCAGGTCCAAGATAAACCTAGGTTGAAAGTCAAGGGGTATGGAAAAATAAAAGCAACAATGACGAAAGGAAAAGAGGAACTGCAATACTGTTATCAGACAAGACCAACTTCCAGCTAAAAGTAATATTACAAGGCAAGGATGGACACTACATTATAGTCAATAGGTTAATCCATCAAGAAGAATTAACTATCATCAACATATATGGCCATCTAAATATATAAAAACAAATACTGACACAACTAAAGGCAGACAGTGACAGTAACCCAATAATAGCAGGATACTTCAACACTCCATTTATATTAATAGGTTATCCTGGCAGAAAATCAACAAAGATAAAAATAAGGGCCTTAACTGAAACACTAGATCACATGGACCTAACAGACATGTGCAGGGTGTTTTACCTCACAAAAAGAAAATGCATTTTTCTCAAGTGTGCATGGAACATTTTCAAGGACAAACAAGGACATAAATCAAGTCTTAGCAAATTTACAAAGACTGAAATTATAGATAGCATCTTCTCTGACTATAAGGGGTTGAAATTAGTAATGAACCAAAAGAACAAAACTGAAAGAACCTCAAAGATATGGAGCCTGAACAACATGCTACTGAACAAACTCTGGATCATCGATGAAATTAAAATTTATCTGAAAACAAATGAAAATTCAGAGATGAACTACTAGTACATATGGGATATGGCAAAAGCAGTTCTACAAGGAAAAGTTTACAGCCATACAAGCACACATCAAAACCAAGTGAGAGCCCAAATTAAATAGCTAACCATATACCTGAGGGAATTAGAAAGGGAAGAACAATCAAAACCAAAAATTAGCAGAAGAAAGGAAAAAAAAAAAAGTTAGAGTATAAATAAATGAAATTGAAAACAAAAACATCATTCAAATGATCGATAAATCCGAGAACTGGTTCTTTCAAAAAATAAAATTGATATAACCCTAGTTAAGATTTACTAAGAGAAAAAACACTAAAAACAAAAATAAGAAACAAAAAGAGGGAAGATTATAAGTGACATCACAGAAATACAAAGGATCATGAGAGACTATTATGAATACTTACGGGTGAATAAATTTGTCAATCATGAAGAAATGGATAGGTTTCTAGACTCCTACAACCTGCCCATCAAAACCAGGAGGACACAAACAACTTAAACAGACCAATCACAAGCACAGAAATTGCAACAGTAATAAAAAAGAATTCCCCAAAAACAAAGTCCAGATCCAACTGGCTTCAGGAGTGAAATCCACCAAACATTCAAATAATAGCTAATCCCCATCCTCCTTAAACTCTTTCACAAAATTAAAGAAGGAAAACTCCCAAATACATTCCATGAGGCCAATATTACCCTGATTGCAAAATTAGACAAAGGTAGCTCCAAAAAAGACCAGTATCACTGATGAATACAGATGCAAAAATTCCCAACAAAATACTGACCAATAGAATTCAACAGCACATCAGAAAATTATACACCATGATCAAGTGGGATTTATTCCAGGGTTGCAAGGGATGGCTCAACATACACAAGTCAATCAATGTAATACACCAATCAACAAAGTGAAAATCAAAAACACACGATCATCTCAATAGATGCAGAAAAAGCTTTTGACAAGATTCAACACTATTCATGATAAAAATCCTTGCCAAAATAGGAATAGAGGACACATCTCAACATAATCAAAGCAATAATACATGACAAAACCAGAGCCAACATTATAATCAATGGTGAAAAACTGATAGTCTTTACTGAGGTCAAGGTTGTCCACTACCACAACTACTATTCAACATAGATATGGAAGTCCTGACCACAGCAATAGGAAAAAGGAAAACAAATTGGAAAAGAAGAAATAAAACTATCATTTGCAGATGACATGGTATCATACCTAAAAAATCCTAAAGACTCCACAAAAAAACAAACTGCTAAAAACAATAAATGAATACAGCAAAGTGACAGGATACAAAACAAATGCACAAAAATCAGTAACATTCCTATATACAAACAATGAAGTAGAGGAAAATAATTAAGAAAGAAATCACATTCACAATAGCAACAAGAAAGATCAAATAACTGGGAATAAACTTAACAAAGGAAATGAAGACCTCGATAATGAAAACTACAGTACAGTACCTTAACAAAAGTAATAGAAGACACAAAGAAATGGAAAAACATTCATGGATTAGAAGAACTAATGTAGTAAAAATTGTTATTCTACCCAAAGCAATATATAAGTTTAATGTTAATTCCCAGGACATTTTTCAAGGAAATGGAACAAAAAAATACTGGTTTGCACGAAATCATAAAAGGCCTCGAATAGCCAAGGCTGTCTTGAGGGAAAAAAGAACAGTGGTGGAATCTCACTCCTTAACTTCAAACTATGCCACAGAATGATCAACATCTAAATAATACAGCACTGGAACAAAAACAGATACACCGACCAGTGGAATCAAACTGAGAGCCCAGAAACAAAGCCACATAAATACGGACAGCTAATTTATGACAAAGGTGCCATGAGCATACAACAGAGTAAGGAAAGTCTATTTAACAAATGGTGTTGGGAAAACTGGAAAGACATCTACAACAAAAAGAAACTATATTACTCATTATCACCGTAAGTTAACTAAAACTGATCAGAAGACTGGACCTAAGACCCAAAGCCATAAAATACTTAGAAGAAAATGTGGGAAGACACTCCATGACCTCGACTTCAAAGATCCTCTTTGGGGAAGAAACAGTTACAGCAAAAGAAATCAATGCAAAGCTAAACAACTAGGACTATATCAAACTGAAAATCTTCTGCACAGCAAAAAATATCACCACTGAAACAAAGACAACCCAGAGAACTGAAGAAGATATTCATACAACATACATCAGATAAGAGCTTAATCTCCAAAATATATAGAGCTCTTACACCTCAGCAGCAAAAAAGCAAATGACCCACTCAGCAAAGGAATGGAAAAGGTACCTGCCTAAAGATGACACATCTCCAGAGAAATGCAAATGAAAACTACAGAGATACCATTTCATACCAGTGAGAATGGTCCATATTAAAAATACTGGAAATAGTTGTTGGAGGGCCTGTATAGAAAAAGGAACCCTCCAACACTCTTGGTGGGGATGCAAATTGGTATACCCCTCTTTGGAAAATTGTATGGAGATTCCTCAGACAAAGAAGGATCTGCATTTAATCCAGCAATCCCACTCTTGTGCATATACCCCAAGGATACAAAATCCATAATAAGAAAAAATATCTGCATCCCTATGTTCACAGCAGCACAGTTCACAATAGCCAAGACATGGAAACAACTTAAATGCCCATCAACATATGATTCAGTAAAGAAGACATAGTATACATACTCAGTGGAATTCTATACAGTTGTTAAGACAAAAAGATGAATTGTGCCATTTGCAACCGTCTGGAAAAAACTGGAAGGGGATCATGTTAAGGAAAATAAGTCAAAGAGAAATACCAGATGGTGTCACACATGTGGAATAGAATGAAATGAAACAAGTGAACATAGAAACAGCACACAGCACTGTGATTACTGGAGGGCAGGGAGGCGGAAGGGAAGGAAAAAGGAGAAAGTACTGGTAAAGACACTGGAACTTTGGAGGTGGGAGTGGGGTGAAATATAGACTGAGAAGCAATTTTAATATCCTGAAATGAATTTATTATCATTGTGAAGTAAAGAAATTAAAAACAAAAAACATGGCAAGACATTACCTTGTGTCCTAGTAGATAAATCCGCAACCTCTGGGAAGAAGTCCACATACAACCCAAAGTCCTGGGTTCATCGCAGGTGGGGGTGGGGGTGACAACCAAGACAAACAACTAAGTAAGTAAAAATTCTTCTTCCTGCCTACTTCATTCCTAGCTGTACCTTTCCTTTAAAAAAAATAATAAAAAATACCAGTTTCTCCCTTTAAAAAAAATGGCAAAAGTGGTTTTCAGTTTCAGCTCACTGTATGAGTCATCAGGTGATATCACTAACCCAAGATAACAACTTATTTGCTCTTTTTTTTTTTTATCCTTTCTCTTGCTTTTGAGAGAAAAGATTAAAAAGGTAAATGCTCCCATGGAAACATCTGTGTATAGAAGTACACAATGGAGTCTCTATGTTTAATTAAAGAAATACCTACACAGTGATTTCCTAATATCAGACCCCCCTAAAGTGTCAGGAGGTTCGCACAGTATCTAAAAACTTGAACAGCATACTAAATGTCTTTATGATTCAAGGCCTTGATTTTAGGTGCTCTGAAATCAGTTTGATGTTTCTTTCAAAGACAATCTTGAAGAACTATCAACTTAAAAGAACTCCATATTTTTGTGAAATGTATTCTTATTTATCTTAGTCCTTGCTATCAAGTGTCTGTTCACACTTTTAATCAGCATCCATTTTACAAGCAGAGTTAACTAGGTAAGTAATATACTATGCCATCTTAGTTTCCTGAAATTTTGGCAAAAAGCATATCAAAATGGGCTCATTGATAATTTCTAAAGTTATTTCAATAAATGAGAAAATGTTCATGAAAGCACTTTATAAACCATAAAGCAGTATACAAGCCAAAGTTACTGTTGTTCACCACCAGATGGTGATCATGACTCATGCAAAACAAAATGTTGTCACCTTACTTGGGATCAGTCAGCTGTTAAAAATGATCAATAAGCAAACCAGTGTAAATAAAGTGCTGGTGACTTTTAAAGTATAGTCAAATGAAATATCAACAAAACAAAAAACAATAAAATACCAGTTCTGCAGGAAGAATTCTAAAGGAATTGATTTGTCCATGTAAACATTTGAGAACTCTGGTATTTAAGGAAAAAGACAAGAGTGTTTGTGTTTCTAGCACTCTTAGATGGGTTATTTATCCATTCATACCAACCTGAACAACTTTAACTGTAGATAAATTTCTACTCCACAAAATGGTAACGCTAAACATTTTTAGGAGAGGGAAAAAAAAAAGAGAATGCTGAAATAAAAATCCAAGTAGAGACTAGTATTTAAATCCCATGAACTCATCACCCCACTTCAACATTTATTAACACATGACCAGGAGACTTTCTCCACCCCAATGTGTATCTTTGAAGCAAATTCCATATATCATTATTTCATGCATAAATACTTCACTGTTTATCTCTAAGGTATCCTGATCTTTAAAAATAACAAGGTTACTGTTATTATCAGCTAAAACATTAATTTTTAGTGTTCTGGAATTTCCAATTATACAATTTAAAAAATATCTTCAATTAACAACAAAATGAAATTATATTTCATTGTTGCCTTTATAACAGATGATAGCAGTTTCTCACCTTTATCATCTCATAACCAGTGTAGAACAACCTGCACGTTGCACAACTATCTGCTTTTGGGGTTTTTCTGAGTATAGGTCAGAGTAGTTAACCCTTCCTAGAAGCAGCCTTCAAAGAGTATCTGACAAAAGCTCCTTTTCCCCTTGGCTAGGGTAAATCTGAGAAATGATCAACACTATCTCTCAAAGTTCAACAGGGGGATTTAGTCCCAGTTACCAATATAGAAATAACTTAATTGGAAAGATAGCACATTCTGTATTGGTTTTATCCTGCATTGGGTCTCCCCACCCACCCCTTTCCTGGTTATCACTTCCCAAATAAACTACTTGCACTCACAATTGTCTCAGGGTCTCCTTATTGAGAAATCCACATAAGACAACCTCTTCGTTGAAATGAAAGCTATGGATATTCTAAGAAAATTAAAAACAAAAATTTCTACAAATATGTTCATAGTTTACAGACAACCCAAAGGCATTACAAACATCCTAGTTTAAAGAATCTCTCCTCCAATAGGCTCAGGGTAGCTGAGACCTTAATAATGCTTCTGAAAGGAGTCAAAGTGAGTATTTTGAATGCTGAAAAACTAACATCCCCACCCCTTAATGCTGCTTCTTAACCTCAGCAATTAAGAGTTATCTCAATACTTAGTTCTAATTAAAAATAAGTAAACTGCAGGTTTAAACTTCCACATTTCAAAGAAAAACAAATGTTCCCATACAGTACATACTAAAAACTGGCACTCTTGAAAAGTCACAAAAAGCTAAATTTGCAAGTATTTTCATATACATGAAGTTTGAAAGATCTTTTTCTTCCTCCAACACAAGGCCTGCACCTTAGCAGCTGAGTCACAGGGTTGCACCTGAAAGGATCTTTGAACTGCTGCTCCTGACCTCAAACAACAAGATAAGTAAGAGTAGTGAACCTGTGGAAATTTCTTTTGAGAATCAGTTTGAGGCTATTATACTTACAATCTGATAAAGTTCCCTACAACTAACACTTCTTCCCAAACTTCCCCCCAAATGTTCTGTGTATATAGTCTCCATCTTCCCATTTGTCTCATTTGTTCTAAATTCAGCATAAAATATACTTCCCTTAGTTAAATAAGCTCTTCAGTCTTTCCTTTAACTTGGCAGCATGTGGCACTCATAATCACCACTTCCCTTCTTGAAAACTAGTCATTCTGTATCACTGCTTTTACGATTTCTCATTTCTTGGCCCCATTTTGAATTTCTTTGCAAGCTTTACTACTCTCCTTCCCTTTCCTTGAAAGTTGTTTCTATTTAAGTTTCGTTCTTCTGTCCCTAAATTATTTCATCCATCCCGTTGCTTCAATTTAAATGCCATTGTCTTACTGTGCTGATTATGGATATGTTTAAGTAACAGACAGTTTTACTAGAGTAGCTTCACGAATAAGGGTTATGTTTTCTCACACAAGAAGTCTAGAGTAATGAGCTTCTGGTTTGGGTTTAATGGTTCAATAAATCCACCATACTGAATTACTTGGAATTCATTCCATACTATGCCTAGACTTCAGACACTAACATATAATTTGCCTATATCCTCAGCCTACATATACTTATGCTCAGAGAAGTTTCTCCCTTAGAAAACCATTACTTCAGCCCACCTTATCAGATTAAGCGCCCTTGCTGAGTGTCCCAAAATACATCACTCTATATCATCAACGCCTGCCTGCATCCCACATAAACAGGCCTGTATCATCAGCACCTAGGACAGTGCCCAGCATATACCTTACATTCAATCAAAACTTGTTCAATGAATAGACAGAGATTTAACAAGTTTTTGATAAATATGAACTACAAAAAAGTACTAATTAGGAAACGAATAAACAATAATAATGGTTTTTGGTCATACTTTTAAAAGACAACAAATTTCTAAAATTACTAAAGGAAACATAAACTAGATGATCCATTTTGGTGATGTGCATTTATGACACCCAATCAACCATACAAACAACTTACAAAAAGTGAGCTTCCTAACATGAAGACAATCTAAGATAAACAAAAAAATAAAATGGGAAGACTATGACTACATAAATGGTTCCCTGGTGATTCCCCTTCCTAATCAGACACTTCACACCTAGCCTCAGGAAACCACTGATCTGTTTTCTGAAACTATAGACTTGTTTTCCAGTTTCATAAAATGTAATCATAGGGTATGCACTTCTGTCTGGTTCTTTTGCTTGGCATAATGTTTTTGAGATTCATCCATGTTCTACATGTATCAGTAGTTCATTTTTAAAATAGTCCCTTGTACAAATATATTTTTTCATCCTATTATCTAATGACGGGGTTATTTTCAGCCTTTGGTTTTGTAAGTAAAGCTACTATGAACATTCATGTACAAGTCTTTGTTGTGGACATACACACATTTTTATTTCTCTTGGATAGACTGTAGTGGAAACTGACAGCTTGTGTGGTAAGTGTAGGTTTAACTTAATAAGAAGCTCTCAAAATGTTTTGCCAAAGCAATTACATCATTTAATCTTCCTTCCATTATTGTATAAGAGTTACAGCTGGTCCTTATAAAGACCTGAGGTATTGTCAGTCATCTTTAAAGAATTTTTCTTTTCTGCTTTGTTGGGTGTAACGTTCTAGAAATGTCAGTAACATCCAGTTTGTTGCTAACATTGCTCAAGCCTTCTACATTTCTGTCTAGCTGCACTATCAACCAGCGAGATGTGCTAAAAAATTTTATAATTAGTTTAAATAGTAGATACATTTTAGTTATATATTAGATAAATATCAGTTTATGTATATATTATACATAAGTATAGTATCAGTATAGTCTTTTTTGCTTCACATATTTTGAAGTTGTTATTGGGTGGAAACAGTATCAGCGCTATTACAACTAATTAACACTATTTAGCATTATGAAATATTCCTCTATTTCTAATACTCCTTGTTCTGAAGTCTCCATTTTCTGTTACTTGTATAGCCAGTCCAACTTTCTTAAGATTAGTTTTGCATAATATATCATCTGATTTACAATCTGTATCTTTAAGGTGGATTATTGACAGCATAGTCTGGTCTTGCTTTTTTAGTTGCTGACAATTATTCAATTTTAATTTAAATACCACGGGTGGCTAGTGGTCACCCGATTGGAGAAAGTAGATTTAAGACAATGGTTAGCAAACTAAAGCCCACAAGGCAAATCAGTCTATCTGTTTTTGTACAGTCCACAAACTAAACATACTTTTACAGTTTTAAAGGGTTAGGAGAAAAAAGTCAAAGAAAAAACAGTATTTTTTAACATTACTGCAAGAAATTCCTATTTCAGTATTTACATAAACATTCACTGGAATACAGGCGTAACTTATTTCACTTATATACCATCTATGACTTCTTCTGATAGGGAGCTAGCTCGACATGAGCACTGGGTGTGGGGCCCTAACAGACAAAGGCTAACTTATTAAATAACACCTGCTGGATATAAGCACTAGGTGGGAGCTTCTGATGAACTGAGTCAGTTAAACCCTCTCAAGGTCGGAGACATCTTTCAAGCTCTGGGATCTTCTCAAGCAGTGAGTCAGTTAGATATGAGATAGGGAATATGTCTTGATTATAATAACTCAAAGAGCCCCAATCAATCAAAAACTTAAGAGGAGTAGACACAGTGGTCAGACTGTCCAGTTTCAAGTCGAACCAGCAGGAAATAGATGGAGACACAGCTGAGCTTCTTCATTATACATTCATTATAGCACTGTGGTTTTGGCCCTACTGTGGGTTTCCCTTAGGTGGGTACAGGAAGGAATATGAACAGTAAGAGTAACAGTTACATAACTCTACCTATCAATCAGCAGGAAAGACAGGAGCAGAATCCATCACAAGGGAAGGCCTAAGGAAGGACAAGCAAGGAATACAGATTCCCAAACGGAACACACTGGCTGCTGAACCCACTCAGGTAAGCCTGTTCTTGGGGGAAAATATACTATTTCTTTAAATATACCTGTGGCTGAAGGTTCAGGGCAGCTCATTGTCTTCTCTGAGGATGTACTTCCCCTTTATATACCTGTACTGCTTTTGCTTACAATAAAACTTCTTTTGCATATATGTATGCCTCACTTGAGTTCTTTCCATCAGGGACACAAGGACTGAGGTATGGAAATCCAATGCAGAGTACTAAAGTATAAAAAAAACTGAGTAACATCACATCTTATCTTACCTACCCAGTAACACTTTTATGCTACACTAACTAAAATAGTCAAGAAAAAAATAACTAAAACCATTTTATATTGAATGCAATTATTGACATAATTGGATTAAATCTTTTTTTTTTTTTTAAAAGAAAAACTGCAGGCAGGAAAGAAGGCAAGCAGACAGGCAGGAAGAGGAGAAAGAAGCATTTTATTTTATTTCTATTTAGTTGTTCACACTGTTTGCCTCACTCCCTCAAGTCCCACCACTACCCTGCACTGGCCCAAAACTCAAACCAAGGGGTATGTGGCCTGGCTCCTTTAGAAGCAAATGACCCAACCATTACTCCATCAGGGTGCCCCACCATCTGTTTTTGATAAATCCCAATGCTTCCTTTTTCCTTTCTTCCTCTAGAATAACTGAAAATAACTTAAATATTCATTTTTATGTATTACTGACCAATTAGACATAAGGAAAGTCCTCCTTTAATGCTGGAAACTGCAACCCTAAGAGAGAGAAAGTATTTACAAGGCAGGTCCTCAAATAGCCATTGTTTCATTCAACATCAACTGGTATTTCTGTTTTTATAAACATTATAACAAAAAGATGTCAAACAAAATGACAATATTCTAGGACCTATTGTACTTCATTTTAATTTCAGTGACTGCTCAGGTTTTACAATATACATCTTAAAAAAAACAATACAGTGTACCATCAAATATCTCCCAATGTGTATAAAATATGAACACATTTTATCCTTATGATACTTCTATTTCACTGCTCTAATACGTAATACTATTATCGCAATACACTTTAGCTCGGTTATAAAATTTTTATTACAATTTTTGTTTTAAAAAGTCAGTTATTTTTAAGATTCAGAGTTAAGGAAAAGTTTATATTCACTCACATATTTATGATTTCTTGTACTTTATTTCTTTGTCTAAATACACTTTTCCATATAAACCATTTTCCTTCCATGAGATGTTTCTTAAGAGTGCAGGTCAGCTAGTTAGTAACAAATTCTCTGGTTTTATTTGTCTAGAAAGGTTTCCATATTGTACCATTTTCAAAGGTTAGTTTCCTGACTATATGTGTGTATGTTAACAATTTTTCGTTCAATAGTTTTAAAACATTTTTATTATCTTCTAGTGTGTAGTTTCTGACAAGAAATTGACTTTGTTCCTCTGTAAATAATAGATCTTTTTCCTTGACTGCTTATAAAATTCTTTATCATTCATAACTTGTTATGTCTTGGTCTTTTTGTGTGTTCATCCTACTTTGGGTTTCTTGAGAGTATTTTCGTCGAATCTGGAGACTTTTTTTTTTTTAAAGGGAAGATGAAGACAGAAATGAGGGTGAGGAGGCAGGCAGGAAAACAGAGAAAGAGGAGGAAGAAGCATTTTTTGTAATTTGGTTTTTTCATTCTGGTTGTTCCCCCTGGGCCCAGAACGCAAACCCAGGTTTTTGGGACACATGTGGACTGCCTCCCACTGCGTGCCCAAATTTGGGCAAGTTTTGAGTCATTACTTCTTACAATATTTATGACTTCATCCTTCTCCTAGGATGTCAAATACATTTTTTGAGCATGCTTAGTATTGCCCCAAAGACCAGTCATTTGATTACTTTCAGATCGTTTTTGCTCTGCTTCATTTTAGGATACTGCCTATTACTAACCATATCTTGAAGTTCACTCATCTGCACTTCTACATTGTTCAAATTGCTATTAAATTCCTCCAGCCAACCTTTAATTTCAGATAGTTAATTTTTCACCCCTAGAAATTCCATTTGGCTCTTTTTCTTATCTTCTATTTGTCTACTCATTATGTTGATTTTTTAAATTCAGTTATTAGTTATAATAGCTATTTTAGAATCCTTCCTAATAGCTCCATTATCTGTGTCATTTCTGAATCTATTTCTCCTTTTAAGTTACACTGGACCTTTTTGCATTTCTAGTCATTTCTGCACAAATGCTGAAAAACATCAATGTTCTACTCCAGTTGTGTGCACTCATTCCATAAAGAGATTGGGCTTGTTTTGGCAGGCCATAAATTACAAATCTATTAAGATTTCCCTGAGGATTTCTCTGTATTGTATGACAAACCCCCTGACTTCTCCACTGAATATTTCAGGTGCTCCAAAGGACCCTCTACTCTGATCAGTATTAATTTTTTTCTGCATAAGCTCTAGAAATTATTCCACTAATAATTCCCTGGATATTTATTTCTGATTTATGCAGTTTCACTTTATGTATTCAGCAAATCTATACATATAAATAGTCCCTGTACAGACTCCTGGAATTCTTTTATCCACAGTATAACAGCTTTCTTTTCAGAATATAGCCCTGTAACATCTAGCTGTGTTAGCCTCTGCAAAATTCAGCCTTTGCTTCCTCATCTCTGTGAGGCTTTCAGACTCTCATTAGGTTCCCACTCTCCCTACCTGTGCATCCCAAAGTTACTCCTAGGCAGGAAGTCATGGTAGTACTAGACTTTATCTCTTTTATTTTCCCTCTGTTGGAAATCACAGTCCTTCTCCGCCTATGGCATAGTATCTAAAAAGAGACAGTTTGCCTATTTTTGGTGCAATTTACTAGCTATTCATAACAAGGGGGTAAAAGACACTTTATTACTTCATAATGGTCAGATATGGAATTCTTAATTTTTCTCAATGAAATTAAAAACCTATTTATCTGAGACCATGTGAATTCCTTTTTTAAAGGAAAGGTACAAGCAGGAATGAAGGTAAGTAGTGAAGAAGGCAGGAAAAGAGGAAGAAGCACTTCACTTTATTTTTATTTAGTTGTTCACACTGGTTGTCTCCCCCAGACCCGGGACTCAAACCCAGGGGTTATGTAGCTGGGGGTCCTTTGGAGTTGACTGACCTAACCACTACTCCACCAGGGCTCGCCAGATCATGTGAATTTTAAAAAATATGAATTACAACAAGCTCTACTTGTTTTCTGCACATGAACTACCAAGAAGAAACAATGCCTATACCATATACTGTTTTTTAACTTACAATTATTTGGAAAAAATAAGATTCTAACCCAGCTAACTCCAGAAACCAGGGTTTTTACTTTACACCACTTTGCTTCCCATTATATCTCACCACAAATACTACATTTTAAGAGATTTAGTTTACCAAATCAAATTTACTAAAATCTTCTGTTTTACTTTTAGCAAGATTATTATTAACTATCAATCAGAATATCTAATCAGCATAGAAAAAAGAAATTGCCACATTAGTTAAGAATATTTTATATAAAGACATTGATAAAAATATCTTTTTTAGCCTAAGGGACATTTTGACAAACAGATGTGTATTTATTTAAATTTAAAATTGACATTTTATATGGCTTGTGGACCTTTGGTAATGTTTCACTCAAGCCATAAATCTCTAAGAACACATATAATTCTATCTCATACAGTCAGACATTATGTTCTCCATCTAATATCTAAGACCACTACACTTTAAGTTCCATTAAGGCTTCATTCATAGGACACTGAAAAAGATTTAGCATTTTGTAGGACTCAGTGCACATTTATGGAATAAATGGTCACACAATTTTAATTCTTTAAAAGTATAATGATGGAGATACCTTATATATCAATATATAGTACATCAAGATGGTAGGTTGACCCTCCTGCCCAAATCTTTTAAAATATCAGGAAAAAAAAAAGAATGAAAGGTAATGGGCTTGTGTTTCCAATAAATATGGAGTGTATACGCATAGAGACACACACACATATATAAACCATCATGTTTATTGCAGCATTATTTACAATAGTCAAGGAATAAAAACAACCTAAATGCCTATCAACAGATGAATGAAAAAAGATATGTACCTAGCAGAATACTACACAGCTCTGAAAAGATGACATTTGAGACAACATGGATGGAACTAGAGAGGATTATGCCAAGAAAATAAGTCAGAAGGAGAAAGATAAATACTAGATGAACTAACTCATGTGGAATATAGAGAAACAAAGTCAATCAGCAGATGAAACAACTTGTTAAAATAGACAGAACAGAAACTTACCCTTGGACACTGACAACAGAACTGAAGCTATGAGAAGGGAAAAGGTATAGGGGGTGGGAGAAAAGGGTAATAGGAGTCCAATGAACAGTTGCAGAAGATTATTAGAAATTTGGTGGAAGATATGGTATGTTATATATTTGATGAATAATGAACTTGCACATCTGAACTTATGTTATTTTGTAAATCCAAGTTACCTCAAAAAAAAAAAAAGTAATGAAAAAACAAAGAAAAAACTTGCCCTTAAAAGCACAAGGTGCACCTTGGTAGAGTTCACATATCCAAAAGTTCTGGGTTCACATCCTCGGGTCAGGGTGAAGAACCAAGATGCACAACTAAATAAAATAAAGTGCTTCTTTTCTCCTCTCTTTTTGCCTGCCTGCCAGCTCGCCTTTATCCTGCCTGCACCTTTCCTTAAAAAAAAAGCACAACAAAATAAATGTATATTAACATAATGTAGCATAAACATGTATAGAAACAATGCACAAAAAAAAGAGCTGTAAAATAAAACATATTCCCATAATTTTTTTAGAAAGTTCATAGTAAACTATAAAATTAAAATGGCTAGTTATTATATAGTGCTCAAAAATAAATGACCAGGATTCAGAATTTTTTAAAAGATAATCACACATTTCCCCTACAAATCCTGGGCTTTTTTTGGCTTTACTTACCTCAATAAATGAAACTATTAACTATCTACTTTTTTTTAAGCCAGACACCCAGAAATACTAATCATATTAAACTTTGCTTACTCAACCCATTCATTAAATCCTATTGGTTACTTGCAAAATCTCATTCGTAAATAGCCTTTCTCATTATCCACAACCACTACCCAAACTCATATTTCACCAATGTTATAGCCACCTTTAGCTGATTTTCCTACCCCTGTTAGGCTACCAGTGCCTTTCTAACAACTTAAAAACCTAGGTTCCCAAAACCTTGGTCACTGAGCTTTATATGGTCTGCACCTTAGCTGCCTCTGCCTACTGAGCCACAAGGGTGCTCTTTTATATTCTCAAAGCACCTCCTCTATTACATACTTCCACAATATAACTGCTTGCATAACTAGATTCAAGCAAAAATGATGCAAATATATGCTGTCTACAAAAGACACACTTTAGAATCAAAGACACAAGATTAGAAGGATGGAAAAAGATATACTGGAAAAAGCACTGACCAAAACACAGCAGGAGTGGCAATGCTGACTCTAGACAACATAAACTTTAAGACAAAATATAAAGCACCAGGACAAAAGCTGAGAACAGACATTGCAGGCTACACATCAGGATACGATATCTTATTGGAATAGTGAAGCGCAAGCATTAGTAATTTTCTTTTTTTCTTTCTCACTCTCTTTTGTTTTAAGGAAAGGTGCAGGCAGGAATGAAGACAAGCAGCAGCAAGCAGGCAGAAAGAAGCACTTTATTTTTTATTTAGTTGTACATGCTGGTTGTCAAGACCCACCCCCGGGTCTTGAACCCAGCACGCACCTTGGGACGAACGTGAACTGCACCCCACCATGGGCACACCCACTTCTGTATTTTTATAGTTTATTTTTATTTCTATAAAAGATAAGATTGAATAAGATAAGGTACAAAGCACAGGAAAATAGGATGAGATACAGTTATCATGGTGAGTCAAATCAGATTAAAACAAAAAAATAGGATATAAAAATTAAAGTGCCATGAAGGCAAAAGGCAAGGACAAACCAGTGGAACAGTAAAAATTTATATGACAAAAAAAAAAAAATCTCTAAAATAAGGAATGTTATGGAATGTGTGAATTCAGATGCTGACCCAAGTCAGCACTACTGTAGATGGTTCCTTTATGGTTCTAATTGAGTTTGGGAACATAAATTAAGCTTTATTGGCCCATCCTGGCGGAACAGCCTCCAAAGATATCACATACCCCTGGATTCAAGTCCCAGACCCTGGAGGAAGCAAGCAGTGTAAACAACTAAGTACAAATAAAAAATAAAGATGCCCCTTCCTCCTCTCTCTTCCTGCTTACCTGCTTTCATTTCTACCTGCAACTCTCCTTTAAAAAAAAAAAAAAAAAAAGCTCTATTGTGTTTGACCAAACAAAGTTCTTCAATGTGCCCAATCCTACTGTATTCCAAAACTCCAAATACCAAAATCAAGTTACAAGTTAGAATAACTCCTAATTGTTTCCCCCTAAGATTTTTAACATTTAGTCATTGAGAGAATAGAAATTACATTTATTTGCAGCATCAACTGTGAAGATACCCAGGACAAAAGACACAGGAGAAGTATCGAAATTAATTCCCTCAGCATTCCAAGTGTCAAAGCTTAACAATCAAAGCTGCACTTTCTCAGTAAAACACACTGACAATGCTCCAGGTACATAATGCCAACCAAAATCAAGGCAGTAGTTCTCCCCAACTCTTTGTCCCCTGAAAAGTCTAAGTAAATCCTTTAAGTTGTACTTTCAATGACTACATTTTTTGAGTACAGTAGCATCACTATTCACCCAACCTTACCATCACCAAGACCCAGGGACTATCTCTGAATTAGATCTTATATTAGTCCACATGGATGAGACTTTGAAGCCAAGGTAAAGCAATATTATAACAATTCTTACCCTTACCATCAATTACTAGGTCACTTGCCCCCATCCCAGTCTTGACTTACGACAATTATGTAGAGCAAGTCATGGCTATGATAGAGATAAAAAAAATAGCTCGAGAATATCATCACCCTATTAACAGAAACATTTTTAAACATACCTACCCAAAGAAAAAAGATAAATAGTAAGAGTTGTATGTAAAATTAGACAAATAGTAGGAAATTATTCAACTATTATATTCATTAACAGGTTATTTGAGGCATTTAATTTGTATTAGCCTGGTTCTAAAAGTGTTCTTAAACACAAAGATCATCTTTCCTCATATCAGCAAGTTGTTGCTTTTTGTTTTGTTTTGGTAAAAGATCAGATAACAAATCTTTAGGTTTTACAAGCTCTATGTTCTCTATCACAACTACTCAACTCTCCTATTGTGTGAAAGCAGCCCCAAATAATACACAGAGTAGCAAGACTGTATAACAATAAAACTTTATTTGCAAAAGGTCTGAGCCAGTTTTGACCCACATACTACAGCTTTTTCATTCTGCATTAGAATATCACAGATTCCAAGTAAATATTCATTTCAAATTAAACAATGAAACAGGAAACAAAACCTTGTTAATCCAAGTGTGAGCATTAATCAACATGTCAATTATTCCCAAATGTCAACAAAAAAGTATCATTCTCATATGCTGGGCAAATGTTTACTTAAATGTATAAAAGATTTTATTCTAAAAAATAAATTTTAGAACAGAACATGGTCCTATAGTAAACTGGCAACTATTCATCTCATAAACATTTATCCCTACTGTCAAGGAACTTAATCTTATAGGCCAGACTCAAAGTGCGAAAAGCGTTATAAGTATTGTGATATAAAATCTACACAGCACACATGTGGGTTAAGAGGTGGAAGTGGGTAATTTAACTTGAAAGACAGAGAGAGAAGAAAAATTTTCAGAGCTCCTGGTGTTTGCAGAGCAAATGTACAATGTGTAGTAGCATAGTGAGCAGGCCAGGAAGGAAGATGAACGGGCGGGCAGAGGGGTATTCAACTTCAGGATGAGGAGGAACGGCAGAAAAATGTTAAGCATTTTGTATCTTCAGAGATCTACAAGCAGTTCAGCCTGATTAAATCGTAGCCATGGCAACAGAAAAATGAAATTGAGGTGCACTCTTGTGCCTCAGGCAGTTGAGATGCTATATTGGAGACCATGTAAATAAAGCCCAAGGACCTCAGTTTGCAACCTGGGGCCAGGATGGAAAAATGAAATAAAATTAATAAAGATGTTTCTTCATTCCTCCCCCTTCCTTCATTTCTTTATTAAAAAAAAAGAAAAGAAAAAATGAGGTCAAATGTAAAAGAAAGTAAAGAAAAAGATTAAAAACTTCGAACAAAGTAGAAAACGTGAGAGGTTAGGGACTAGGATGACGCATTGGTTTCTAATCTAGGTGACTTGGGTAGATGACAGTAATACTCACCATGAGAGGTAATTCAGAATGAAAAGTAAAGAAAAGAAGCAATTCAATTTTCCTTTTATGAAGCCTCTTCCTAAGACTACGTTTAAGTAATTTTGGAGTGACGAACAAGAATATTTATAATACAGAAAAGGAAATGTGAAAAAAACAAAGAAAATATTAAAACCTATAATCCTATCCCCAAAACTAATAAATATGTACAAATAAAGGGAAAAAGAGACTTAATAGATTAATGAATGTATGTACTCAACTTTCATTATAAATGCTTTCTTAAACTTTTACTTATATGAATCATATACACACTATATACTTAATTTTGCTATTCAGGCAAACTTTGTTCAGTCATGCAAGAGGCATCTGTCAAGTTCTCCTCTCATGCCTTTCTTAACATTGGTTTGGTGATGATTTCTGCCTGGTGTGCTCTCTTATTAGTCCATTTAAACATTAAAAGTCTATTGAAAGGATTAAAAATAACATCACTATGATTTGATCAAAAATGTTCCTAAGCATAACTTTTAGTTCTTGCTAATTTGCCCAGCTACTAAACTGGTAAGATAATAAACACAGCACCCCCAGTTTCTTCAGAATTTTTAATTAATATAATGGTAAAAATGTCAAATATTTGCTATCGGAATTCTTTACATAACTTCTTTTTTGAGAGAAACAAAATCTATTTCATAAGTTTTGTTTTTGTTTTTCTTGTTTTTAAAGAAAGGTGCAGGGAGGAAGCCAGGATTAAGAAATACCCTATTTATTTAATTTAGTTGTTCATCTTGACTGTCCACTCCCACCACCAACACACACACACACACACACACACACCCCAGATGTGAATCCAGGTCCCTGTAGACTGTGCTGGCCAAAGGAGGCTGGCCAAAACGCTACTCCACTAGGGTGCACTTATTTTAAAGGAATATTAAAATTTACTCATTTTGAGCAAAACATGAAAGCAAAAGTAATCTAAGATCTGTTAAGTGATTAATGGAAAACAGGATGGGATCAAACTTTGTCATTTGTAATACAATACAATGAAACATACAAAACAGACAATGGAGAAATATTCTAAAAATATTCTAAAATATTCTTAGGCATTCACCTAAGAAATCATTAAGACCAAAACAAATAATTACCTACCCATTTGATAACATTTGAAGCTAAAACTAAAACAAGGTATATATCTAAGTTAGTTTGTTGTATTATAAAAGATTAATGATTTGGAGACCAAAAAAATAAGCTTTGCCAATTTCAGCGCTGGTAAATACCCCATAAAGGCGAGTCCTGGAAGCTTAGCAGATAAGTCTGCTGGTTGGCCTAGAACATGTACATCCTAAGGACCCAGGTTTACAACCCAGGGCCACGAGAGAACAATCAAGATGAACAACTAAACAAATGTTTCTTCCTCTTCTCTCTTCCTGCCTATCTGCTGACTCACTTCATTTCTGCTTATATCTTTTCTTTAATATGTATGTATGTATGTATGCATGCATGCATGTATGTGTAAGTATGTATACACACAGACACACAGATACACACACACCAGTCTGAAGCAAGCAGGACTATAGTTATAGCATATGGCAAGTGAAAGAAAACTTATATGGAAGAAACTACTCTTTCAGATGGCTAATGGTGGTACAACTCTGGACATGAAGACCAGGAATAGAAGCTGAGAGTGAAAGGGAGAGGAGGGGGAGCCTGCTGCTCTTAGTTAGGCATCAATCTGTCTGAAGAAGGCACTGTTTGTACCCAACTGTTCAAGAGTGAGTAAAAATGTTTAAAATTTAGCTAATATAAAACTAACTTGAAGTGGGCCCTGATGGCTTACTGATCTACTAAGTTCGCCAGACACAGTACATGTGCATCACAAGGACCTGGGCTCACAACACAGGGTTGGGGGAAAAAAAAAAAGAACTAAACAAAATAAAATGCTGCTTCCTCCTCTGTACCTTTCCTTTAAAATAATAAAAAACAAACAAAACCAACCCTAACTTGCAAATAAGACAAATAAGCTATATAAGTTAATAAATCAAGCTCTCTAAAATATAGTCACTACAAAGTATACAATATAATTGTCCATATAGTAAAAATTTCTTTTAGGCACAACCTCGTAGAGTAGGGGTTAGGTCAGTTGCCTCCAGAGGAGCACAATCCACATACATCCCAAGGAGCATGGTTCAAGACCTGGGGCCAGGAGAACAATCAAGATGAACAACTAAATAAAATAAATAAAGTGTTTCTTCCTCCTCTCTTTTCCTGCCTGCCTACCTAACTCACTTCATTTCTCCCTGTATCTTTCTTTTCAATAAAAAGGAAAAGAAACTTGTTGCTTTGTTGTCTACCTTTGCTGTTAAACTGTGAGCACCACAGGGCAGGGATCTTATGTACCCTACTCAAAGGGTATATAAGCCTATCTAGCACATAGTAGGTAGTCACTTAACATTTGTTGAAAGAGCAAATCATTTTAAAAAAATGAAGCCCTAGATACTCTGCAAAAAAATTCTATGAAAAGAAATAGAAAACACCCTTGATACCCTTTGCAATAGGATATTCTACAGCAAAAAGAAAAGATAAATCAAAACACAAGCATAATATATTAAAATGATTATCCCTCAGCTAGAGAGCTAAAGAAATTTTCTTATATCCAGCAACACACATAAATACCTTCCTTGAATATATGACTCGTTAAAATGTACTTTGGGCCTGAAATGCTCTTACTTAACCACAATGCATGTGGTTATACATCTCCCCATAAAATTATCATGGGGATAAAGTGTCTAGAATTTATAGATTAGAATTCATAGACAAGAATTCACAGAATACTACTCCACTCAATAAAATCGCCGAGGAGAGCCCTGGTAGAGTAGCAGTTAGGTCAGTCACCTCTGAAGGACGCAAGCCATGTATCCCTGGGTTCGAGTCCCAGGCAGGGGAGGCTGGGGAACAACACGGGACCGGGGATGGGGGACCAGGACAACAAGTGTGAACAACTAATTAAAAAACAGTGTTGCTTCTTCCTCTCTCTTCCTGTCTACTTACCTACTACTGCCTTCATTCCTTTCTGTACCTTTTCTCAAGACAAAAAAAAATACCTCAAAAGATAAAACAAGTCTTTGTTGACAACAACTCAAGTTCAACTTAGCTACTTACTACCTTAGAAAATCTTTAGAAGGGTCTGTTGAGTTTTTTAAAAATAATCACCACAATGCTTATTTATTGTACTTAACATAAATCAGATTATATACATGTATGTGCATATATATAAAGTAAATTAGGTATCTAAAAAATACCTTACTAGCTAAGAATTTAACAACACATCTGAATTTCAAACTTCTTAGTAAAAACAGGTCCATTTTCTTTTTTTTTTTTTTTTTGTCAATAAGTTTTTATTAACAGGCCCAGCTTAGCCAGAAGTTTCTCTGTCCCTACTACCACTGGTTCTGGGACAATGCCAGCAACCTCCGTCCAATTTTCCATAACTTGTGGCTATCTCAATTCTGTGATATACCAAAAATAATGGCAGAAGAAAGACATTTCTCTTTTCCTCTGCTAAATGCCTAAAGAATATTCCCTTTTTCAAATATGGAAGAGCCAAAACCAGACATTTACAACCAAGTCAGCAATGCCACTACTAATAGTTTTACAGTATAGACCCATGCGCAACTCCTACCACATGCATCTGGTAAGATCTTTTGCTCAAAGTAATATATTGTGGCTCCAGTTATGGTAAAGTCACCTTTCTACCTTTATCAAATGCACCTTAAAAGTATTGTCACACAATTCAATTAGCACCAGTAGAGAGAATATATTGAATTAAAGTCACAACTCTAGTGAAGTAAAAAAGATAACACCTTTGGGTGTGCCAAAGCTAAGGTGCTGGCATTCAAAACATACAAAGCCCAAGGGCCAGAGTTCAAGAACCAGGGCCAAGGTGGGGAAAAAACAAAAAAAGAACAACTAACTAAAGATGTTTCTTCCTCCCCCTCCTTCCTTCACATTTTGACACCAAGTTAAACTTAAGATTAAATGCCAAAAAAAAAAAAAGCACACACACAAAAAAAACCCCAAGCCTAAAACTGTTCTAAAATATTAAAATCTTTTTTTTAATTAATTTATTTTTTTAAGGAAAGGTACAGATAGGAATGAAGGCAGGCAGGAAGAGAGAGGAGGAAGAAACATTTATTTAGTTGTACATTTTGGTTGTTGTCCCCGGCCTAGGACATGAACCTGAGTCCTTGGGATGTGTGTGGACTGAGCTTAGGATGAAGACAGCTGACCAAACCATTACTCCACCAGGGTTTGAAAAAAATAAAATCTTAAAAAAAAACCAAACCATTCAGGTGGTTTAATCTATAGAAGTAATTCAGCCAAGAATAGTATAAACTATAGGAAATGTAACAGTATTCATACATACCTTAAGAGATATTAGATACGTGTAACTTCAAACAGTATCAATACAAAGAGCATCTTTAAAGAATGAAAAATTTTTTTTTTCTCTGAAAAAGAATCTCCCCTGCAGGAGAGGAAAGATGCTTTTAAGCCTTGGGTGTTGGCAAGCCCATAAAGTAAAAGTCCGGCGCACCCTGGTGGAGCAGAGGTTCTGTGCCGTCTGGGAGCAGCCCAAGGCAGGGAGGAGCCAGGGGACAGCCAAGATGTACACCTAAATAAAAAAAATGCTTCTTCCTTCTCTCTCTTCCTGTCTGCTTCCCTCTGTTCTCCTTCATTCCTGTCTATACTTTTCCTTTAAAAAAATAAATAAGGAGCACCCTAGTGGAGCAGCAGTTGGGTCAACCACCTCCAAAGGAACAAGCCACATGCCTCTGGGTTCAAGTCCTGGGTGCAGGGGGAAGCAACCAGTATAAACAACTAAATAAAATAAAGTTAAGATACTACTTCCTCCTCTCTCTTCCTGCCTGAATCTTTCCTTTTAAACAAATAAAATTGGTTTCAACTTTTATTTGTATCTACACCTCCTGATCATTCATCTCCAATTAGGAAAAAGATGGGAATTGCATACAGAGCCGAGAACTGGGACAAGTAAACTAGCTCACGAAGAAGAGTTAAAATCTTTTCATTTGGCACAACCTTTTTCCTATTTCAACTAATAACCTTAAATTTAAATTTGTTTCCTGATAGGCACATATGTGGATTACAAATAAAGGTCTTAATAACATCAATGGTTCACTATATACACTTGAAATCAATATAGGCCTTGGTTTTCTTCCCTGCAAAATAAAGGCAAAAATGTACAGAAATCCTTTCTTTCTAGTCCCAAAACTCAATGAGTCTCTAGAGAATAAGTTTCCAAGGTACCCTCAGCATTTGAGTAATTTTTTCACAGTAGCCCTAAGAAATAAAAAGTTCCACTTATTAAGTTGTTAGTATCCATTTGAAATAATAATCTATCTCAGTTAAAAAATTTTCTACTACTTTCTTAAATAACTACAATTACTTAAAGAATGTAAATTATCATTTTGTAATACAACTTCTCAAACTTTGTACTCAGGTTGAATACTGCTACTCCTATTTCCAGTTCCACATTGATTTTCCTGTAGTATTTGCATTTTACCACAGCAACCACAAAAACTCCCAACTTCACAAAGACGTCTTTGGAAGGAATATAGCACAATCTAATGTTGAAACCATGAATAATCTCAAACTAGCAGTTCTCCAGGTAGTCAACCAATGTGAAGTATCATTGCATCTCCTAGAAAACTAATGGTAAGACAGCACCTCTGTGGGTAGGCAGCAATATCCTAGAGCCTTGGTGCAGTTGTGAACCACCGCCCTATCCAAGGCATCAAACAATTCTGTTGTTTTGAACTCAGACAGACCTGGACTGGAATCAGGTTCTACCAATAACTAATTTTGGGCAGTGGGCTGAATAGACCTTTCGAATCTTAACTTTTAAGCTTGCCAAGTAACAGACATGGTCTGGTGAAGTAGTGGTTTGGTACGCCACCTCCAGCTGGCACAGTTCACATAGATCCCAAGGACCTGGGTTAGCATGCTGGGGATGGGAGATCAATTAACATGAACAACTAACTAAATAAAAATGCTTCCTCCTCTCTCTTCTTACCTACCTGCCTGACTGCCTACCTTTCATCCCTGCCTGCACCTTTCCTTAAAAACATTAAAACAGTACCAATTTCAAGGAATAGTTGCAAAGAATAATGAAATAATGTCCACACATAGTATATGCTCAATAAATATATAGTAACTACTATTATAGTACTAAAATTAAACAGGTAATTTATAAAACCAAATTTTTAAATAAATTCTCTGGGGGATGTAGGAAGCATTCTAAGTTGAAGCCACAATGCAAAACTAAAACTTATAAATAAGCTCTTAAGAGAAAGATCACAAAGTGCTTAAACAAGGACAATATGGAAGAACTATAATTTCCTCCAAAAGATGTCATAAAATTGATAAACTTATCACAATAAAAAGTAAGCTGACAACTCAGGTGAATATACTTTAAAAACATCTTCCAAGAGGTAATAACACTAGGAAAAAACAAGCTTTATAAACTAGGATCTTCAAGTGGCACTAAGAAATGCCTTTTAAAAATATTTAAATTTAAAAAGAGAACAGGATGCTTTCACTCATATATGGAATATAAAGAAATAAAACAGGCATGTCCTGGTAGAGTACAGGTTAGGTCTGCCACCCCCCAATGAGTGCAGTCCACATACATCTCAAGAACCTAGGTGGAAGGGGAGGGGCACATACAACCAAGATGAATTAAACAACAAAAATGTTTAAATATCTTTCTTTCTCCTCTTGCCTTCTTCCTGCCTGCTTTTCTACTGCCTTCATTCCTGCCTGTACCTTTCCTTAAAAAACAAACAAACAAACAAAAGGACAGACATACCCCAACAAAAGTCACAAGATGCAAGACTGGCTACCAAGGCTAATGGGAGGGGGGGAGAGAAGGAAGGTGGAAACAATGGGGTATAAAGGGCACCAGAACTCTGGTGGTGGGTGGGTATGGCATAAAACATATACAGACTGAGGTGTGATTTCAATATCCAAAAATGCATATAGAAATCATTGAGGAAAAATAAAAAGGCCACATAAAATAAAATATCCACTCAACATTTATAAGGAAGTTCCCACCAGGTGTCAGGTACCCTGCTAACTGCTACCAGCCAAACTGCAAGCATGCACATGAGAAAACAATTGGCCTCACTGTGAAGCCAAGCTGTAGGGAGACACCAAGATAAACTGAATATATGATGCTATATACAGTTATTTATAGGAAAAGGCCAGACAATCCTGTGAGTATCAGGACCAATTCAAAGTTACAAATAAAGTGTTTTAAAAAAAAAAAAGGAAGAAAGAAACTAAAGTTCATATAGAGCATTTGAGTATAACAAAAAACATCCCCAAAAGTACTCAATATTATTTATACCTGCGGTCAGATCACTGTTATCACAACATGATAAACATTTAACATTTTAATTCCAAAAGCATTCATATGCCTTCTAACAAACAACTTTAATAAAATTTTAACACAAGAATATTTTTAAGTGCATGGACTGTGAAAGGATTTTTTAAACATTTCATTTAATCTTAAAATAGCTCTATTAACTAAACAAGTCCATAGAAATTAAATAATTTGCATTACCAACTACACATATTATTCAACACTAAAATCCATGTCTTTTAACTCCAGTAAACTTTTCTTTTTAAAATTCTTTCTAATATAACTCCTTCCCCAAAAGACAGTTCAAATATTGTTTGACCAGTACTGTTTTATCAATTCTAAGTAGGTTAACCATCATCAAAAAAAGCCTGAAAATCTCTTCCCTGCACAATATCAGCATTTCACCTGCAGAGACTTTTCATGTGCAAAGTATACTGATCTGTGTACCATTCATTAGTAATTATTCTATTATTATAGTTGTAACTATACCAATGGATAAAGCATTGGCTGAACTAAATGACTTCTCTAGAGGCCAGATTATTTCCCATTATCTGGTCTATTGTTCGACTCTAGATAGAAAGTAGTACTTCTACATGATGTATTAAACTGATGCTGATTTTTTTTCTTCTAAACTAATATAACCCAAATATAGTGGCCCAAATACTTAAAAGGAATGGAAGAGCAAGCAATCCTGTATTCCACCCAAAACACAATGCTATCCCAGAAATCTATGCTTGCCTTTCAACCTGGTCCAAGTAAATCCCAAATACAATGTATCAGCAATCCTCTTCCCAGAAATTCCATATTTCTCTAAGACAGATAAATTACAATCATTTCCCAAAGTATCCTAAGAACAACTAAGGCATTCTACTTCTCAATGGCTATTTCCTTGAAAACCTAATGGAAATACAATTTGATAATAAAATTAATACATTGAGCTTAAACTCTGAAGGAAATTCCGCAAGAAGTATTTATATAACGTAATTAATCACCCTCCAACTTTATACTATTTAAAATTTTAGTCCTATATATACCAGTTTGTTAGGGGCAGAAATGTGGGTAAGGAGAAATGTAGGCCTGCATCATAAATGTTGCATTAATCTGAGTCATTGGTAGCCTAACACCATTTTCTCTATAGGCAGTATTTTGAAAAATTTCACACTTGGACTGCTTCTAACAATGCAAATATGTTTTAACAGAAATTTAATTTTCATGCAGAATAGGACAGCGACCCTGCTCTCTAGGAAAGGGAAAAGCTGCCTTGTAGAATACCTAGTCCACTTTGACCACCTAATACAGACAAAAAAAAAAAGGGCGGGGGGGGGTTGGGGGGAGACCTACTTGGAAATGTTTCTTCCCCAGCCAAGGACTGTTCCTAGATAAAGGCAATGCTCAGAGTATAACAAAAAACAAAACACAACAACAACACCTTCTCTGAGGGAAGAAATGTGCCAGAAAAGAGGCATAGATCAAGAATAAAAAGGGGGTGAGTGTGTGCGCTCAGTGTGAGAGCTGGAGGCAGCAGGCACAGCGCTGAGATGCTCCAGCTAGCTTAAGAATTAGCAGCAGCAGCAGGAAGTTTCAATGGGGCCGGACAGAGCATGCGCCCTGCACCCGCGCGGTGGCCTTCTGTGGAAGCAGCACCACTTGCGAACACCAATAATAGACCAGCGGCACCAGAGAGAGAAACATGAGCAACAAGCACCTTCTTCAACTGTTTCCCCCTCAGTTGGAGCCCCTCCTCCAGCCTACAAACTAACCACCCGACCCCACCCGGCAAATGGGAGGGCGACTTCTCCTTCCCCTAAGCCCTGCTGCCAAGATGACGGGGGAAGGGATTGGAAAAGTGGGGAGATGCTTTTCTATTATTTGGGGGGGAGGTGGAGGGGGGGAGGTGGAGAGGGGGAGGTGCAGAGAGGGAGGAGGAAAACTATGGGGGGGAGAAATTAACCCTCTACCCTCCAAAGTGGAGCTGAACCGACTTCGCCCCCCAAAACCAGAATGGAGGACTCCCCTCCCATGGGGGAGGAGCAAACCTCCCTACTCGGAGGAGTTTGCGGGGTTAAACTGGCTCTCGAGGGGAAGCAAAGACCGACTAGAGCCGACTCTCAAGGGAGTTCCCACTAGAGGGAGGGAGAGCTGAAGTGTCCGCTGGCCCCCGCCCACCCAGGTGGAGACAGAAAAGAGCGCCCCCAGAAGATGAGGCAGACCTCCCCCGACTCGTACGGGAGGTTTGTGGGAGGAGGGGAGAGAGCAAGAGAAGGGAGGAGTAGGAAAGCGCAAAGCTGGCCGGAATCTGCGCTCCCCTTCCCCCGCCAAGGAGAGGGGGAAGGGGTGTGGGGCCGGTCCCCGCCGTAGGGGTGCAGTCCCAGGGGCGATCAACTAGCACAATGACCCTTCCCCACCCCCAGCCCACACCTAGCCCACTACGCCTCTAGCTCCCCAAGGCGCCCGGCCCAGTGGCCATAGGGGGCCTCCGCCCCGCCTCCCCACTGTCCAAGACCTCGAGGGCTGGGCGGAGAAGATGGGCCCGACGGAGATGCGCCCCAGGCGAAGGACAGAGCTGCGAAGGCTCGGGGTATCCGAGGAGCGCAGAGAAGGAGCGTGCCAGGGCCGCTTCCCGCCTGGCTTTCGGGCCCCACGCTTACCTTCTCCGTTGCCGACGTCCGGCGGCGGCGCCTGCAGCACCCGCTCCAGCTCAGGGAACGGCAACTCAGGCAGGTCGAGCAGCGGCCCGTAGCGCTCCAAGAAGGAGCAAACTACGGCGAAGTTGGGGCACGAACCCGGGCAGCCCGGAGGAGCCATCGCCGCCACCACTGCCGCCGCCGCCGCCGCCATTTTGAACTGGAGGATGGAGGAGGAGGAGGCGACGGGGTGGGGGGGAAGTTGGGGTGCCGAGGAATAGCAGGGCAACCCTGCGGACGACAGGAGGCGCTCGCGAATGGGCTCCCCGGCGGATCCGAGCGTCTCCGTCAAGGCGCCGCGATCCCACAATACAACAGCGGCCCGGAGCAGTCGAGAACCTAGCCAGACAGGGGAAAGAGAGGCGCACCGTGCCTTTCACTTTCCGCTCAGCCCGCCCCCTTCCCTCCCTCTCGACGTCGCCCCTCCCACCTCGGTTAGCCTCAGCCTCGTGTGACATGGGGAATGAAAACAAGGAAAGCCTGACTGGGGGGCGGGCTGGAAGCTGGGGAGGCGGGATTTTGAGGCCCCTTGACCAATAGACTCGGAGGGGCGGAGCTTCGGGTGACGTTAGCCGGAAAAGCTTATTTAGGGCTCGCTAGTTCGGCGAGTACTGCTTGCTGGCCTGAACTTACCGAAGTGAGAGGTGAGGCACGCAGCAGTTTAAGAAGGAAACTCAGCGGAGAAAGAGCATAGGGTGAGTCTTGAGAGGTCTCGGGGCCCGAAACTGGGCCAGGAGATGGTGGGCACCAGTTGAGTAGTGTGAATAAGAAGCAAAGAATAAGAGAAAAAAAATGTAAGCACCACTCAAAGTTGGAAAGGGGAACAGTAAAGAGTTGTTCTTAATTTGGGGTTGGAGTGGGACTTTTGTAAGAAGTCTGCGAAAGTTTGCGGAGGGATGTTGCTGTCTGCTGGGACACAAGACTGACAGCTTTGGTGGAAAAGCAGGACCCGAGGTTCGCTCTGGGGATGGCGGAGGACAGGAGGGCCACAGGTAACAGATAGGTCTCTAATGGATTCCTCGTCTGAATTGGGACCCTGCAAGGAAATCAGGGTCTGAAGGAACCAGGCTGTGGAACCGAGGTGTGAGATGAGAGGGATCTGCTGTGATTGCCAAGGGATTAAGGAGAAGGGGCTCTTGAGGGCTGAAAGTCTGAGAAGAGGAGACATGGTAGGGCAGAAGAGTCATAGAGTGGGATAGGCACTTAATCTAGAGGGGGAACGTGATTGAAGAATTTCTAGAAGAGCGAAAGATTGGCTAGAAGACTGGGTTCCACTTTCTTCGTCAGCAGTATTCTCCCGCAAAGAATCTCAAAAAACAGTCAGTAATGCAAAGTAGAATGTGCAGTTTGGGATGCAATCTGCATTATGATTATGATCCTGAGCTTTGGATTCAGCCAGATTTAATCGAGTCTGAACAGAACTGCTTCATGACATTGCTGATTTTTTTTCATTTCTGTAAGGTGGGGGGTGATGATAGCATCTACATTATAGCATTTTACTAAACAATTCACGGTAAATTAATTAGCACAATGCCCTGGCACATTGTAAGTTTAACATCTTAGTTACTACTCTTGAAGAAAGGAGTTCTTAAAATGTAGACTGAATTCAGCTATACAGTTTACTACTTAAGCCAAAATTTTGGAATGCTTTTGAAACTTTCATAGTATTTACTTTCTAAAAAGAATGTGAATCAAAGTACAGTATAAACTAGGTAAAATAAGACAGTTTCTGATTAAAGGAAGATGAAGAGCTATATAGGCAAATAATTATATTGGGAACAGAGAAAATGCTTACCAAATTAAACCCTGTTTTGTTCTGCATTTCTAAGTAAAAGAGGAGAAAATCATAATAGCTAGATTATTCTCAGTATGTAAAAAAAAAATACTCATTTTTCAAGACAGAAAAATTCTATATCGTAAAGGGAACTTATTACCCAGAATAATTATTCCTAATCTCCAGTAATATACAAATCATTTAAAAAGGAAAGTTTTCCTTTAAACTTTAGTTTTGAAAATTCCATTTTAATAAATACTAATGTTAGAAATTAAAATCTACACAACTATGTGAATGTACTTCGTGCCATTGAACTATATGCTTAAAAATGGTTAAAATAGTAACATGTATATTTTACTACAATAAAAAAATTTTTTTTTAAGTATAGCCTTATTTTTGAAAATTGTTGTGAATTATCATTACAAAAGAGAAGTGTTAATGTGTGGTAAAATATTCTGTTTAAGCAATTCTGAAATGAAAAACAAAATTAAACTAAAACATTAGTAGAACTTGCAAGCTGCCAAGTATATATCTTTAAACCTGGGTACTCAAAGACTCCAGTTTAAGAGAAATGTGACCCAGAAAACATTTGGCAACTGTTTGTTGAAAGATAGGGGGAAAAAAAGATTGTTAATTATATGTTAATTACTTAATCGTACCCTAAATAATAATGCAGGTACACAATATTAAACAAAATTGTGTCCTTTGAGAGGAGGAAGAAGTATTGGGAAGGAAAATGAAGGAAGGAAGAGGAAGCAGTTTTATTTATTTGTGTATTTATATTTGGTTGTTGCCCCAGCCCCAGTTGCAAACCCAGGTCCTTGGACTTCAGATGGTCTCTACCATGGTCTATTCAGCTTAGCACCTGAGCCACCAGGGCACACCGAAAAATTGTGTTTTTGTGATGAAATATTAGTGGAAAGGACCTTCAAATTAAAAAAAGGAAATTTTAATTATATCATTTTATGAAACCTACACCTCCTTTCCTTTGCTTTCAGTTTTTCTAACACCTTACCTTAAACTCCTGCCCTCTGATGAGGTTATAAAATAATATTCTTTAAAAAAAAAGCTTTATACTATTGTTTTCTTGTATCATACTGTTATTCAAATGGGAGACTGATAAAGTTTGAGTTTCTCCCTTTTCTAATCCAGATTGGCATAGGAACAAAGTTCCCAGGCATCAGAAAGTTATATCCACTGATAAGACAAGACGTGTTTTATTACAAAATCAAGGTTCAGGCCACTTACCCCTGGGTTCTAATCCCAAGTCCCAAATGTTCAACGGATAAAATAAATCATTATATAAGCCTTCAACAGCCCACTACTCATACTGATAAACACCTAAAACACACTATAATGTGGGTGAATCTCAAAATCATATCAAGTGAAAGAAGACACAAAAGAATACAAGTTCACCAATATGAAGCCTATCCTATGGAAATAGAAATCAATATAACAGTTTCTTTGGAGCTTGGAAAGGAATTGACTAGAAGGTACACAAGGAGACATTTTAGATCTTTTCTGGAAAGTTTATATGTTGGTCAGAACCCACCCAACTGTAAATAATGTGTGCTTTTAACAAGGAGATGTGGAGGCGGGAATGAAGGTAAGCAGGCAGGCAGGAAAAGAAAGGAAGAAGAAGCATCTTTATTTTATTTTTGTTTAGTTGTTCACATGGGTTATATCTCCCTGGACCCAGGACTCAAACCCTGGTGTATGTGGCTTGCTCCTTCACAGGCATTTGATCCATTGGCCACTCCACCAGGATGCACCAGAAAATGCATGCATATTTTGTCTTCTCAACATATTATCTTTGCATTTGTCACACAATGTTTTTTGGGTTTTTTTTTTTGCAAATACTGTTAGCCCAGTAAATGTATATTGAGGTGAATTGAATTCATTTGTTGAACTAGTTTGGTAAATTTCTACTCAGTGATAGGCAAATTTATGTAATTTGTTTAAAATCCACTTTTGAAAATGTTACTACAACTAGAGAGACATGGGTATATGTTATATGTAGTGAATAAAAGCTATTGTCATCAAAAGTTGGAAATAGATTCTTTAGAGTTGTTTAATGAATAATATACAAAAATAAGAAGTTCTACTACAGACAAGGTTTAAATCAGCCATTTTCTAGTTCTTTATGATAATGGATTCTCTGTTGTAATAGAATTCTATTCACTGAAAAAAGCACTCAAAAAGTGTCTTATGAGCATCTTTCTAATTATGAGTTATATATTCATTCTTTTATCTGAAAAACATGACTAAGAACTGTTTCTCTGATGGAATAAATCTCTAAAAGAGAAATTACGTCAGAGAACTATATTACAATGTATAATTGTATTGTAGCTATCTGTCTGTTTTAACTTTACTCTTAGGTTATTGAGGGCAAGGATCACATTATGCAGCTTGGTATCTTATACAGCAAGAACTGATAGTGATATTCACTGGTGTGGAATAGAAAGGCTATACTGGTTGTTAAAATATTAAGATACTGTACTGTACTTACGTGCTAATTTGCAGAAGAACTCTATCCCAGAGCCTCCTGAGTAACCCCTGCCAGTCTCTTGAACAACTCCCAACAGTTGAAAATTTGATACAGACACAATAGACCTTATGACAGCACTCCACTCCCATTCTGAGTATAGTCAATGTCTATGTTATCCTCAATATATTTATTTCGAATACTCCTAGGTTATAGCAATGCTTTTTAAACTATGGATCATGAAATATTCGTGGATTTTTTTAAATTTTCATGGCTCAATGCCCTATTTATATTAAAAATGAAAAAACAGTATATTACATTATAAGGATTAGTATTATAAGCATATGAAATATGTATGTGTGTGCTATGATATATAAAATGTTTTTGTTACTGTGGTTTAGGCAAAGAGCTTGGAACATTCTAGCATTGCACGTGGAAGCGAATGAATGAATGAATGAATGAATGCCTGGATGAATGAACAAGTTGACCCTTATCACTTGATTGTGACAAAGGAAACATTTTGGGTTAAAATTTCTGCTTCAACTTCACAGTTCTGAGTGATATTTAAGTCTAATTGTATATTCTTAATTCAGTAAAATTTTATTACATGCCTGACACACTTTTTTCAAATGCAAAAACATTTATTCAGTACTCTTAAGGTGACACTTTCAGATATCTGGTGAACCATTAAAGTGACTTTGGTTGTTACTTAAAATTCTCTACATTGCAAATAAATGACAAACAGGCATAAACAATAAAGATAATTTATTACCTCACCTAATTGAAAAGGCCAATGATAGCCCATGTTTTGGGTTTGGTCTGATCAGATGATAACTCCCTTTCTTGGTGTTTGTCTCTGTTTTACGTTCTTCTGCATTAGATGAATTTTCAGGCTCATAGCACAAAAGTATCAAGGAACCCTTCTATCTTATATATTTCCCAGCCTCAGTATCTCAGAATTTCCCATTAGACATTCTAAAATTCATGCTCATTGGTCCAATAGCTCACATATTCACCCTTGAACCACTATGATGAGTCAAGAAAGTGAGAGTAGAATCTTCTCAATCCCATAGCCAAAGTCAGTGCTTGTTTCCTAAAACTTGAAGTACCATTGGTTTAGTGAAACCACATTGAGGTACATTCCTGTAGTTTAGGTAGCTAAGGTAAAGAACAGGTCACGTAAAGTCAATTGACCTGGGTTCGAGATCCTAGGCTGGAGGTTAAAAAAATTAAGTCAAAAGGAAAGGATGTAACAACCAGAAATATATATACATATATATATACATATATATATATATATATACACATCTAACAACAGTCCTAATATTCATTAAGCAAAAATGTAATTGATAGGAGAAATGGAGAATTCAAGAATAATACTTAGAAACTTCAATATCCAACTTTCAGCAATGGTCAACTAGGACAACTAGACAGAAGGTAAACAAGAAATAACTTAAACAACACTATGAAGTAACTACACCTAACAGACATGTGAAACACTGCACAACAATCAGCAGAACACAGAATTCTTTGCAAGTACCAATGGAGAATTCTCGAAGATGAGCCATATTCTAGGCCAATAAAATGTCTCAGTAAATTTAAAAGTTAAAACTATACCAAATATATTCTCTAAACAATGGAATTAGACTAGGATTAAAACAGAAGGAAATTTGGAATATTCACTTATACGTGAATATTAACTGACAGACCCCTAAGTAACCAATGGTTTAAAGAAGAAATTGCAATAGAGATTAAAAAATGCTTTGAAATAAATATATATGAAAGTATATCAGAAATTATAGGATGTACCTAAAGCACTGCTTAAGGGGAATGTACAACTGTAAATGCCTGTGTTAAAAAAGGATGATCTAGGCGTGCCCTGGTGGAGTAGCAGTTAGGTCCCCACCTCCAGCCAAGTGAAATTCACACAGATCACAACAAGGAGTGAGGGGGCGGGACCAAGGTGAACAACTAAAAAAAAATAAATAAAAATGTTTCTTCCTCCTCTCTCTTCCTGCTTGCCTACTCACTGTCATTCCTGCCTGCTCCTTTCCTTTATTTAAAGAAAAAAAAAAAGAATGATCTAAGAAACCAAAATTTCTAGCTTTACAAAAGGATGGGAGAACCCACAAAGCTAAACATAAAACAAATAGAAGGAAAGAAATAATGAAGATTAGCATAAATATTAATGAAATACAGATTAGAGAAAATAAACCAAAAATCGACTCTTTGAAAATAACTATAAAATTGACAAGTCTTTAGGTAGACTTGACCACGACAAAAAGAAAATTCAAATTATAAAAATCAGAAATGAGCAATAGGATATCACTACAGTAATAGTAAGAAAAAGAATTATTAGTGAATATTATTAATAAGTTCATGCCTATAAGTTAGATACTCTAAATGAAGTTAATTCCTAGAATAACACAAACTACTAAAACTCGTTGAAGAAACCATAGAAAATCTGAACGGTCGCCTGAGGAACATACACAGGTGAGATATCCTGCCCCACAAGCAGCAGCTAAGAGCTGACAAGGGCAAGGCCTATTACCCACAGCAGCCACTACTTAGGAAGTAAAGAAAAGAAAAATAGTGCCACACTGCCAGATACAAGGCAGAGAAGCAAGTTATGCCAAAATCTAAATACTCCTAAAACAAAACACAAATGACTCAAAGAAAGGAAGATACCAGGAGCTAGAGAATAAATTTAACAACACTGAATGGGACAACTTGACAATAAATTATTTAAAATGATAGACACACACACACAAAAAAAAACTAAGCAATTTGCAGGAGACACAATCAACTGTCCAAAGGCAAGACCTCAAAAAAATAATAGGTAAAAGAGATTACTTCACCAACGAGATTCTGGCTATAAAGAAAACCCATACAGAAGTGCTAAACAAAAAATACAATGTGAATTAAAGATAAACATGGAAGGCTCCATAAACAGGTGCAACTTGCAAAAGAACAGCTCTCAGAAACTGAAGTCAAGAACTGGAGGTGACCTTCGTGGAAGAGAAAAGAAACAAGATGGAGGAAAAATGAATAAACCTGTTGAGAAATATTAGATTCCACAAGAACAAGAAATAATAATAGGTTTGCTGGAGGAAGAAGGAGCAGGAGAAAGGAGTAGAAATTTTAAGATGTAATAGCTGAGAACTTTCTACACTTGTCACAAAAAGTAACCCTGGGCAAACCCTGGTGGAACATGCCTCCACCTGGTAGAGTATGCAAGCAGGAATAAAGGAATAGAGGAGGAAGCCTTTATTTTATTTAGTTGTTCATCTTGGTTGTTCCCCACTGCCCTGTAACTTGAAACCTGTATCCTTGGGATGTATGTGGACTAAGTCCAGTGGCCTTACCCACCAGATCACCAGGGCATGCCACATCAATATTTCAATGACAATGTCTGTGCAAGAATTAGCAGCCTGCCAGCCTGCCTGCCCTAGACATTTTGGACTTGACAACCACTGAAACTGCATGATCCATTTGAAATAAATCTAATCTACTGGTCTTTTTTCTGTGAAGACACTGATGACTTTCTAGTTTCTGTACTTATCAATGACAAAATTTCCATTTATTTTTTTTGAAACGTATGTATTGGCATTCTGTATTCATTAAGTCATTGTTATCAGACTTTTTATCCTTTAACTGGTTTCCTTCAGTTTTTTTTCCAATGAGTTTCACCAAACCTTCAGAGAAGAATCAACACCTAGTCTTCTCAAACTCTTCCAGAATAGAACAGGGAACTCTCCCAAACACCCTTCATGGAGCCAACATCACACTGATAACAAAAACTGACAACGACATCACCAAGAAAGAAAATTACAGACGAATTATCTCTAATGAACATAGCTGAATAAGTCTAATAGACTTGTTTTTAAGTGGGGTTTCTTTACACTTTACATGGCATCTCAGGATTGTTTGTAGTACTGGTTTTTGTGGTGATAAATTCCTTTAACTTTTGCTTATTGGAAAAGTGTTTTTATCATTCATTCAATTCTGAATGATAATCTGACAGGTTATAGTATCCTAGGTTTAAAGTCCTTTTCTTTCAGCCTATTGAATATGTTTTACCATTCCCTCCTGACTTGTAGAGTTTCAACTGAGAAATCCACTGACAATCTTATGGGGTCTCTTTTGTATGTGACTTGTTTTCCTCTAGATGCTTTTAAGATTCTTTATCTCGTATTTTTGACATTTTTTAAGACAATGTGTCTAGATATAAGTCTACTTGAGTTTCTTTTATTAGAGATTCTTTGAGCTTCCTGCATCTGGAGGCTTAGTCCATTCTTCAGATTGGGGAAATTTTCACCTGTTATTTCTTGAAATATAATTTATGTCCCCTTTTCTCTCTCTTCTCCTTCTGGGACCCCTATACTGTGAATGTTGTTTCTTTTGATGTTATCCCATAAGTATCAAATGCTGTCTTCATTTCTTTACATTCCTTTTTCTCTTTGCTGGTTTGCTTGAGTGCATTCCTTTGCTCTATCTTCTAACTCACTGATTCTATTGGAGATTTCATCCATCCATGCCATTCTTGAGTCCCTCTATTGAATTATTTTGGTTAGCTATTGTGTTCTTTATTTCTTTGACATCTGTTTTGAGCTGCTTCATTTCTTCTCTCTCTTATTTGTTCTCTTTTTCTTCCTCTATTATTTTCTTGATTTCTCTGAGTATGTTTATCACTGTTGCCCTAAATTCATCCTCAGGTAGTTTTTTGTCTGTTGTATTGATATTTTCTCCTGAGGTTTTAATCAGATTCATCATTTTGCATCTGTTTCTCTGTGTGTTTGCTCTATTAGGCATTTTGTTTGTGTTTCTATGGATTACGTTTTCCTGCAGTGGTGGCCTTGTGTAGGGTATCCACTTGCACCAAGAAAGCCTCAATCTTGTTTTGAACACTGGAATTTCTTGAGTTTTGTGACATCACCACTGGTTGGATTTTAAGTTCTATGTCACCCCTCCATTGGGGCCCAAGAGTTCAGCTTATGTGGTTGGAGTTTGTGTAGAGGATGCAAAGCCTCCCCCCAGTGTCTCACCTCTGAACGGTAACGACCACCTTGTTGGCCAATATCAGCAATTAGTTTTCAGTTTTGTCTCCACCCACAAGGTGGCACTTGTGGGTAGCACAGATGGTTTCTCCCTCTTGGAGACTCTTCTTTTTGTAGCCTTGAGGGTGGGATTTCTGGTGAGTGGGTCCTGCTGCTCCAGTGCAATATGGTATGAGGTGGGAGGGAATTCCCCTGGCTATCGTCTGGTTATGGTGATATCCAGTATAATTTTCTCACTGCAGCACACCACCAGGGCATTGGTTCTCCTTCTACCCTGCGACAAGACCTTCTCACTCATCTCCATATTCTGGTCCCACTGGATGGGCTGGCTGCCATTTTCATGATACCTGGATACCTGGATTCCCACAGTTCCACTCCCTCCACCATGGGCTGAATCCTGAATCTGCGGTGTAGCTCTGATCCCTGACATTTTTGCCTGTCCTTTGTGGTCGTGATTGCTGATGCATCTCTATAGCCTCTGTACTTGCTTTTTCTCAGTGTTTGTTTCTGTAGAATAGGTGAATTTCTAGTTATTCTGTAGGGAGAATGCAGGTTTCACTCCTACCAGGTCCCATCTTGACTTCTCAAACCTCAATTTTAAAGTATTTTGTATATAGTGTACAACTCATATTTTAGAACTGTTTCAACTTTATAGCTGACATAGTATTTTTCTTTTTATTTCAGATTTAAACTAAGTTCCTTATGTCTTCCCCTCAAATTTCTTCCCTGTCATGGGGACAAATGAAAGTACAAGGCTCTACTCAAACCTATAAGGACTGTAAAGTGTGGCCAGGAGGCAGTCGGGCTTGGGATTGGAGAGAAACAGGAACTGAGGTAAGCTACTAGTGTTTGGTTGACAGTGTATAAGGCTGACCAAGTGATTTATAATCTCCTTAACTATTAATAGTCACTACCCATTCTTCCCTTCCCCCAGTTGCTATTATAGATGTTCCTATTCTAGATATTTCATATAAATATAAACATTCAATCCTCTTAGGTATATACTTCGCATTGGAAATGCTGGATTATAGGATAGCTCTATATTTGACATTTTGAGGAACTCTAGATTGTTTTCTAAAGACATGTGCACCATTTTAGATTTTAGGAATATAAATTGCTTTAATTTTTCTAGATCTATTCTCATCAATAATTACTAATGTTGTTTTGTTTAATTATACCTTACAAGTGTTTTTGAAATGATATCTCCCAATGATTTGAATTTGGATTTCCCTGTATTACACTTTCTCCAGTATTATTATTGTGCCATGCCCAAAATAGATTGGGCTGAAGTTTGTGTGGTGGATGCAGAGCCTTCCCCCAGTGCACTATCTCTGAACAGTAATGACCATTCAATCAACAATCAGGTTGCAGTTCTGCCTCCACCGACAGGGTGGTACTAGTGGTTAATGTTGAAGGTTTGTCCCTTCTGGGAGACTATCTTCTTTCTTTAAATCTGGGAGCAGGATATCCAGTGTGCAGGATATGTGGTGGACGTGATATCCAGTGGGTAGATCCTGAGACTGGCCCAATGTGGCCATAGGTGTGGGGGGTGGGGAACTCCCTTAGCAGCCTTCAGTTATGGTGGCACCCAGTGTAATTTCACATACAGGCTCCAGCTCAGATCACCAGAGTTATGGTCCTCCTTCTGCCCTCAGCTCAGACTGTCTCCCTCAGCTCTGTGTCCAAGTCCCGCTAGGAGGGCTCTTTGCTGGTTTTGGAGCAACTCTCCATGAGGCCCATTTTCTCCCATGGTTCTACTACTTCCACTGGGGACTGAATCCCGAATCTGCAGTGTAGCTCTGAACCCTGACATTTTCACCTATCCTTTGTTATTATGTTACATCTCTGTAGCCTCTGAACCTCCTTTTCCTCTGTGTTTGTTTCTGAAGAATAGGTGAATTGCTAGTTGCTCTGTGGGGAGGATCTGAATCTTGCTCCTGACAGATCACCGTCTTGACCTGTTGGTCCACTCTTTCTTTTAATATCACAAAGTCTCACATGTCCTATCAAATGTTGAATAGGTTTTTCATAATTTGCTCTTCACTCCTAAGACCATTTTCGAAGCGTTTGAATGCTTTTTTTTTTTCACCTTTTCCCACCTTTTTTGTTATTTTGGAATTTCTTTTAGTTTTTCTTTGTATTTTCATAATTTTCACTTATGAGTAAGTTGTGGAACTCTTCATGCTATGATGATGGAAGCTGATTCTTCAGTCTTGAAAGATAGCTTTGCTAGATATAGAATTATTGATTAATAGTCTTTTTTTTCTCAAGACTTGGTGCCATCTCACTGTTTTTGGCTTCACTGGTTACTAATGAGAAATTAACTGTTATTTATATTAAAGTTCACTTAATCTTGACAAGTTACTTTTCTCTTGCTGTTTTCAAAATTCCCTTTATCTTTATCTGTTGACAGTTTGTGCTGTATCTATGTGGATCTCTTTGTTTTGCTTTTTCCCTTTAAGTAACAGTCTTGCCATTAGTCTTTGGGTCCTTGACAACAGCAGTCTGGAAAAAGGAAGGGCTAGCCAGTTAGGACTCAGAAGACTCTTGGGAGAAAGGAAAGTGAGGATCTCTTCAAATGTATCCCCCTGGTGATACACTGAGCTTTGTATATCTGTGGATTGTTGTTTTTCATTCAGTTTGGGAAGTTTTCAGCCATTATTTCTTCAAATATTAATTTTTTATGATTCATCCATCTTCTATCCCGTGACTCCCATTATGAATATATTAGTATGTTTCATAGTGTCCCACAGATCTCTGAGGCTCTGTTCATAGTCTTCTATTTTTTCACCTTTTTCTTAACTTGGATAATCCCAGTTGCCTATTTTTAAATGTTGTTTCATACCTGTTGTTGAATCTTCTTAGTGAAATTTTCATTTACATTATACTTTTCAACCACAGAATTTCTGTTTGGTCCTTTAAAAAATAATTCCTGGGGGTGTCCTAGTGGCTGAGGCTTTACATCTGCAGCTGGGATGTACTTCACTTAGAGCCCTAGGACTCAGGTTCACAGGTCAGCAGGGGTACAACTAAGATAAACCAACAAATTAATTTAAAATGCTTCTTTCTCCCTGTCTTCCTTCTTGCCTAGTTACCTTCATTTCTGCCTGCTTCCTTCCTCTAAAAAGTAATATTAATGATTTGTGTCTTTTTACTGATATTCTCTGTGTTGAAATATTTTTCTCATATTATCCTTTGGCTCTTTGGATATAGCATCCTGAAACAGTGATTGAACAGAGGTTTAATTACATGCCCAGAGCCAATATTGTTCTCACTTTTGCTAAAGGGCTCTGTATGCAATTTAGGGTACCCAGTCAATATTCAGTCAGGCAGTTTAAAGTTCTTTCTGTTTCTTTCTTAGTCTCAGGGTTACTCAGTGGTGACCTTAGGATATTCTCATATCATTCATGAGCATGTACACAACCCTGGATATATATGACTTTTTTAATAGCAAGGTGTAGGCAGGAATAAAGACCAGAGGGCAGGCAAGCAGGCAGAGAGACGAGGAAGAATCACCTTATTGCATGTTAATTAGTTGCTCATCTTGATTGTTCACCACAAACTACCCCTACATGAGCCCAGGTCCTTGAGATATATGTGGATTGTGCATGGTTGCAGGGAGCAGACCAACTGCTACTCCACCAGGGCAGGCTGTTTGTTTTTGTTTTGTTTTTTTCATTTTTATGTGACAGTAAGGAAGGCAGGAATGAAGGCAGGCAGGTAACAGGCAGTAAGGAAGAGAGAAGAGAAAGAAGCACTTTACTGGTTGATTGACTGATTGTTCATGAACTTTATATGGACTATGACTCTAGACACAGACTTAATGCTTGAGCCACCAGTTGTTGACATCTTTTTTGTCCTATTATTTACTGCCCCAGGCAGCTATATTATTAAACAATGTCTCAGACTATTTTTGATAAACTTCTCAGTGGGGGAAAAGTGGGAGGATTTGCACTACTGAGGTCTAAATCGGATCAAATAGGTAGTCTAAAAATTGAATCTTCTAGAGAACCATCAGGTAGAAAAAAGAATAATAGTTCTCTGGGAATGGGCATTTGAAGGATCATTCCATCTTGCTTGACTATCAGTATGATGGTTTTCACTGATTTTGAGTTGTTGCTTTTCAAGGCTATAACAGCTGTAACAGAAAGTGATGGAATAGATCAGAATACAGCAAGTTAAAACTATACAACAATCAGTTTTCCACTGTTCTTCTTTACTAAGCACACTCTGAGTTGCTGGAAAACTTCATTAATTTCCAGAGTACAGAAAAGGTTGATTCAGACCATTTTTTATTGTTCTCATTGCTTTTGTGGAGGAGAGGTTCTTAATCAGAGGTTCAGAGGTTCTTAATCAACAATTTCATTGACATCACTCAGTAGTAGCTATTTCTGATTCATACTGATTCAGTGGAATGTTAGTCCTGGCTTTCACTAATTCATGAGAGCTGATTATTAAATTTTCAGAAATTTTTTAGTGTATTTATAGACATGGCCAGTATTGAAAACTATACATAAACACAGGTAATACATCTTTAAAATCCATTTTTTAAAGTTTCAATATTTCTTTCATTTACATTGCTATATGCACTTTATTGAAATTGCACTCAATCTGTGTATTTTCACCACGGCCACACAGAATCCCAAAGTGCATGACCTCCACCTTGTCCCTCCTTGTTCCCTCCCCTCCCACCCTATGGGAGCCATTGTCTTGAATCCTGTGAATTTTGAGGAAATTTGTCTGTTCATAAGTCCATTACTTTCTAATTATTTTACTACATTCTGTTCTCTTAAAGTTATTTACATCTATTGTTATCTATATGGTGAAAATACTTTAGGATAAATGCTGTTGTATCTCTCTTACCTACTCAGCAGTCAATAATGACTTGTTGGAATCTTAAAGTCATATACTATGGGAGTGTTTATACCACAGAAATTGGAAAATATTACATACTGGGTCATTTTTTTAATCTTTGGAACTTTATGGCTTTAAAAACATTCATAGCTTTAAAAATCTGTTGCTAGATATAATAAGTTTATTTGATTACAAACTATAAAGAATAATGAACCTGTTTACTTGCCACTCAATTTTTAAAATAAAGTCCTATAAACAGTTAGATTCCTTTTACATTCCCTCTTTCCTTATCAGTATCCTGAAATTCCTTTATGCTTTTCAAATATCTGTATTTATCCTCAAAAATATTTTATATTGTTCTTAATGTCTGGATATTTATATTAATGGTACCATCTACTGTTCACCTTTCTTTTTTTTCACCCTTTGGTAGGGAGGTTTTATTCTACTTTTGTTTCTCCTTTTTTAAAGTTAATATATTCTATTTCTGTTTGTTTAGTGGTTGTCTTTAAATTTGTAATATATTGAACCATATGAAATTAGCACTTTTGTAGGTCGTTTTGTAGATAAATAGTTGAATATAGGCAATTGTATATAATTGAGTTTATATCTTAACAAAGTCCAAAATTAATTTTTATCTTTACCTAAGAGCATTTTCTTCTTCTAACTTTCATGTTATAAAATAAATAAGCCATAGAGACGTAAAGCTTGGCACTATAGGCAATAATATTGTATTATAAATTTGAAAATTGTCAAGGAAAAAGCAATAAATTGACTAATTGTGAGGATTCATTTGCAATATATATAAATATCAAATTATTCTGTTGTACACCTGAAATTAACATAATATATGTCTATTATAGTTCAATGCATTTTTATCTTTAATTAATTATATCGAAGGAACATTACATCATAACATTATATAGGATTAAGCTGTGTTTCGATGTAAATAACATCTGTACATAATAAATTAAATCCACCACTATTTCAGTTCTCCCTGTACTATACAATTGACCTCCTCTACCCAATTTGCCCACCCTCCCTTCCCTTTCTATAACCACCAATTTGCTTTTATTGACTAAGAGTTTTTTTTTAAAGGAAAGGTGCAGGAAGAAATGAATATGAGTAGAGGCAGGCAGTCATGCAGGAAGAGAGAGTTTGAAGTACTTTATTTCATTTAGTTGTTCACTGTGGTTGTTCCCCACCCAGAGTGTGAATCAGGATCCTTGGGATATATGTGGACTGTGCTTGCTGAAGGAAGCTGACCTAACGCCTACTCCACCAGGGCTTACCTAAGTCTGTTTTTGTTTGATTCAGTTAATTTACTTGATTTCTCTATATAACACATAAGAGTGATAGCATACAATGGATTTCTCCTTCTGACTTCTCTCAGTAAGCATAATTTACTCTGGGTCTATGCATATTTCTGCAAGTAGAAAGATTTCATCTTTTTTGATAGCTGAGTAGTATTCCATTTTGTTTATAAACCACATCTCCTTTATTCACCACCTGTCGATGGGCACTTAGTTTCCAACTAAAAAAATTTTTTTAATTAACCATTTTTTTCAGTTGTTACAATCAATGTTAGTTTATATTCACCAACATGCATATCAGTTTCCTTGCTCTTCATTCTTTCGTGCAGTTTAGATTTTTTGGTATCTGTTTCTCTTCTTATTTTTAGAGGAAGGAAACAAGTAGGAATGAAGGCAAGTAGGCAGGCAGGCAGGAAGAAAGAAAGAAAGATAAGGAAGCATTTTATTCAGTTAGGTTTTCATTTCCTTTGTTCACCCCACCCCTGGCCCCAGGTCACGGGCTCCAGGTCATGAACTCCAGGCTTTGGGCTTTATGTGGACTGCACCCAGCCACAGGCTTAACAAATGAGCTACCAGTATACACCAATTTCTTAATTTTAAAAAAATTAGTGCCCTTTAGAAGTTCCTTTAGTGAGGATCTGCTGGTGAATTCTTTTTTTTTTGTTTGTTTGCCTGAAACGGTTCTAATTTATTCATTCTATTTTCTGTTGTTCTAGATTAACTCTAGTTTTTCCAGCTCTCTATCTGTAGTTATCCTGAATAGTTTAACCATGTCCTTCTTGACATTTGCCCTGCCAAAAATTTCTATTTGCTTCTCCTTATAATCTTAGTTTAATGTCTTGACTTCAGGCTTCCCAGACCAGGCTATTAGTGTACATTTGAAACTCAAATTGATGTGCAGGCAGGTTTGTGATTATAAATCCTCAGAGAAAACTTTTTCCCCCATCATGAGTACAGGCTAATGCCAGTGTCTTTTCTATTGGGTGAATTTTGGTGTGGTCAGTCCTTTCATTGGAGATGGGTTTAAGAAGCTTTTGTGCATAATTCAAATGGGTTTCTGGTTCCAGTGTTCCCTGTTCCACCTTGCTCAAACCTTTTCTCCTAGTCTTAGAGTGTCTCATAAATGACTATGAGCCTCGCCCTGGAAGCTCAGGTTTTAAGCCTGTGTCTGGAGAGCAGCCTACATACAGCCCAAGGACCCAGCTTCATAGCCTGGGGCCTGGGAAACAACTGAAAAATGAACAACTAACTAACTAAAACTGCTTCTCTCTCTTTTCTCTTCCTTCCTACCTACTTACTGCCTGCTTGCCTTTGTTCCTGCCTCCTTCCTTCCTTAAAAAAAATGAGAATGACAAATGACCCATGGCACTGCAATATCAATTAATCACTTTTATTTTCAACTCTGTCTTCATTTTTGGTCTCTGGGAATTTTCTTTTCCTTTTTTGCAAGTTCAGGTATATATTTCAAGGGATGTTTAGTTTATCTTTTTAAGGAAAGGTGTAGGCAGGAATGAAATTGAGCAAGTAGTTAGGCAAGAAGAGAGAGGAGAAAGAAGCATCTTTTATTTTATTTTTATTTAGCTGTTGACCCTGGTTGTTTCCACCCCAAACCTGGGACAATTGAACTAACCACTACTCTAGACCAGGCATGCTAGAATGTTTATTTTTATACAACATTTGTAGATATTTTCTTTAAGGAAACCTTTCAGTCTTTATAGTCTATTACATTATTCTTCATAATAAACACTCATACCTACATAATTCATTCCAGCCCCACATAAAAAGAAAGCCCCAACACACACTTTCTGTTCATGCCTTGGTTTTCAACTGTGTGTACTTATTTTAATCCAAATATCTAGTTGCTTGTTAGTTACCAACCTGAGTCTTAAAGGAAGTAATATGCCTGATTGATAAAAAGGATTGGGAAGACATTGAGATATACAAAGGACAGAATGAGAAAAGGGTGAGGGATAAGAAGACATAATACTTGTAAACCAAATTACTCCATTGGATTGTTTTATAGTTAGGTGCAATAGCGAGGAGTAGTGTGGGTAACAGTATCTGCAGAGCCAAAGCATAGGTACTTCAGATATTTAGACGGGAGGTTGATGTGTCTGACAAAAAGTATGGGTTTAAGATATATGGGGGCACACCCTGGTCTACATACATACATATGTAGTCCACATACATGTCAAAGACCCAGGTTTGAGATGCAGGGCTGGATGCAACAACCACGATGAACAACTAAACAAATAAAGTGCTTCTTCCTCCTCTCTCTTCCTGCCTGCCTACCTGCATTCGTTGCTGCTTGCACTTTCCTTAAAACAACCTTTAAAACTGAAAATATGAAACTGTAAAGATGCCTTTGATGATGATAGGAAAATAGGAAAAGTTTGCCGTAACTTTAATTTTTTTCTTAAGTTTTATTTCTCAGCAGGATACCAAAAGAAGTAACTTGTTGGAAAGATAAGAACTGGGAAAGATGAGAGGAAAAGCTGAGGTGCTGATCTAGTGCTCATCTGTGAAGAGGCAAAAGAACATAGGATCATACTATTCAGCCTCAGAGTCCTCATCTATAAAAATAACATTACCTGCCTTGTAGAGCTGATCTAAGAATTCATGTACTGTGCTAGATCAATGAATAATAAATGAATTAATGAAGCTGTTATTCTTAAATCAGTAGTAGCGCATGGAAATGAGTAAAAAATCTGAAAACTACTAAGGTGAAATTGACAAGTACAGTGATTTTTAAATTTAGCAGGCGAGAGAGAATCCTAGCATGGATAAATTGGTAAATGGTGGCGCTATTCATTGTATCAGACGAAGAACGGATGTGTTTGTGTTTGGGACAGAGGTTGGGGAGAGAAAATGATTAAGTTGGAATATGTTGAACGTGAACTTAAGTCCTCTAAATAGAGCTATCAGTTTCCCCCCAAAGATTTTGGGGTTAGGGGGCTTGGTTTGGGGGCATGGAAAAGGAGTGACCCAGAGAAATGTTTTGAATTTCCAAGAGTATTTTTGGACCTTCCACACTGGGCTGGCTCTGTAACAGTAAACCAGCACTGAGGAGTGGAGCAGCTGTATTTTTGAGGCAGGATGGGCTTTCAGATTCAGGGCGTTGTCTGCTACAATTCACACTAGAGTCTGTTAAGAAATCCATTAAAAGGTTAATACAAGACATTAAGCAAAACAATGAGGATTTTTATTGAGAAGGACTAAGAAAAGGGCCTAAGACCTGCCTTTGCAGCCACCAGGAAACAGAGAAAAAAGCCAGTGGAGATTCCTGTTGAAATACCGCACACACAGAGCTCTTAGCACAAAATGGTGTCACTCAGACCTTTCTGGAAGATCTTGTCCTATCAATATCTAGCAGACATTTTAATTCATCAGACTGGGTACTGTCTCATTTAAGTTGGATAATCTTAAATAAATCACCTCTCTGTGTTCCCTTTTAATGATCTATAAAAAAAATGAGAATAATAATGTCTGTTTGTCATGGGTTTATATAAGAGTATTGCATGAGCTGGGAAGAATAAAATTTTTTAAATGTATGCAATTTGCCTTGTGTAAGGTTTTTCTGGGCTCCGCGAGGAGAAAATTTCCATTAGACAGAAAGCAGAATAGTCAGGGCTTTATTGGACTTTGCGCTCCCGGGCGAAACTCCCAAGTACGCAAAATGGGCCTGGGGAAGTCATGGGCAGAACAAAGGGGTACCGGCTCTTTTAAGCAGAGGAATTTCGCGGGCTTCCCATATCACGATTGGGGATTGGCCCCGTGAATCCAGGTGTGGGGGTCGCATCCCTTATTCTGACGTCATCCACCTTTCTCCCCGGGCTTGGCCGCCGGGCATGGCCGCCGGGCATGGCCGCCGGGCATGCCCGCCGGGCAAGCCCGCTGTCCCTGCCCGCTGTCCCGTCTTTCTGAGCCAGCCTAACACCTTGCTCATGCAAATTCATTCTTAACTTTATCTCAGGTATTTCTCTGTGTGATTCATGGATCTACATTAGAATAACCAAGAATGCTTATCTATAATATATATTCTGTATCTACCTCACTGCTTGCACCTACTGAATCAGAATCTCTTGGATAATGATGTACTTTATGGAGTTTTCTTTGAATACCCTTTTAATATGTTCATTTTTGTAATGCATCTACTACATACTGCCTGTCACACAGTGGATATTTACCTTTTTTAAGTTTTCTTTTCTTCTAAGTTACTTAGTACATAATTCTTGAGACTATTTTACCAATGATACTATAGAAATGTCTGGCTTACTTATTTAGTTACTATTAAAATAACCAAACAACTTCTTTAATAAGAGATTTGACATGAAACTCTTAATTTATATGTCAAATGCTGCTTAGTAGGCAATCTTTGAGAAAAATAAATGCTTGAGAGTTATTAATACTTGGAATTACTGCATTGTTGACGCCATCAACTGATGGAGTTATTATCTGTGGTTATTTTTTATGCTCTAAACATTTTATCATATAGCTCATTAATGTTTTTAGAAAAGAACCACCCCAACACTTAGTGATGTATAATAATAAGCATTTATTACTATGCCCATAGATCTAGCTGGAGCAGCTCTACTTCAAGCTGTCATGGACAAATTGGCTAGGTGGACTGTGCTCTGTATGGCTCCTACTAAACCAGCAAGGACCTAGTCTTCTCATGGGACCCACTGAACAAGTATTTTTCAAGACTTTGCTTACCCCAGCTTCACTCACATCAACATCTAACATTATTGAGGAACAGACATATATTCTGCTCAGGGTAAGAGGATAAGAAGAGTGAATATTTAATGCACAGACATCTACACTCTCAAAATGATCAGTCACATATGAAGCATCTGCATCACTTGGGCAACCTAAATCAACACATCCAAAGCTGACTTCATTTCCTTTCCCCTGCACTCTACCCCCATCCAGGAACTTTCTTATGTTCCCTATCTCCATTAAAGGTATCACTATCCACACAGTCACGTAAAAGAGAAACAACAGAGATAATTTTTATTTCTTCATTTTTCTTTCCTGTCACATCCAGCATAAAGTACATTTGTTGATTTAGCGTAAGCATATTCTTTCAAATTTATTATCTCCTACTGATTCGTAGTTCTTATGATGCAGGAGAGGGTGAGCAAGACACACTAATGAGACACTGGGTCCAGAAAGAATTCACGGGGCATGTCGTTTGGTCAGAAACACACAGAAATTTTATTAAAAGCAGAGACAATGAGTTTAAGCACCCTGCAGGCTGGAAAAGTTACATCAAAGGAATGCACGCATGTGTGTGTGATCTGTGCTGCCTGCCTCTCACCAAGCTCGATGGATTCTTCCATGTGTGTATGTGTAATATATATATATATATATATATATATATATATACATACATACATACATACATAGGAGGGGTGGGGGTTTCTTCCTTTGTGGGTGTGTCCAGGTTACCTGGAGTAAAATGTCTAGGAGTGTGGCCTACACCCAAGCTGGTAAGGTGGGATCCTTGTTCTTAGAAGTCTCAGATTTTGCCAGTTAGTTTTTCTACTCATGCATCTGCATACTGCCTGATACATTTTAAGCTATGCTGTCCCCACATCACTCTTACCTAAATTATTCCATCCATCTCCTACCTGGTCTCCTTTTTATGGTTTAGTTTCTGTCTTAATTTTTGAAAGACAAAGCTAGTCATGTCATTGATCTTTTTTTTTTTTTTTTAGAGATAGATGTAAGGAGGAAGAAAAGAATTATTTTGAAAGTAGGAGAAGGAAGAACTTTTATTTATTTTCTTGGCTGATTTAGCCAGTATTTCCTTGGTTGATTTCTCCAGCCTTGGGTCAGGAACCAGACCCTTACATGGTCTGTGCCCCAGCAGCAGGCTTAGTGCCTGAGGCACTGGAACACAACTGCTTAGAAAACTTAAATGGCATTATAGAACTCAAAATTAAGCAAAAACTCTCTTCTTCCTAATAATCCTTGTGAGAATGAACTGCTTACTCCCTCCTTAGTATTTTGTAATACTTCATGTCTCTATTATAGCATTTAGCAGTTTACTTATAGCTTAATAAGTATGTATTAATTGTTTTCCACACTAAGTGTTGAATCTCTAAGGGCAAGAAATATACATTTAGTGCAATGCCTGTTCAATAAATGTCTATTGCATTAAATGTGTCATTGGAAATGTTATTAAACAAAAATGTTTAATCCTCTGTGACATTCCCACTGAAATAGATTAATGTTGTGATTCCTTTTCAGTTTGTTTTAAAAGGGGGGGGGCAGATTTTTAGTGCTTATAGAAGAGAAATATCAAGAATATTTGGCTTTAACCCCTGTCCTTGAAATAATAATTACTGCCTCCTTCTAGTCTCTCCCAATCATTTATCAACTACTATGTGACTGGACAAATACAGCTTTTCCAGGATCACACAAATGATAATTTTTGGAACTAAGGTTTGAACATGAGTCTTATTTTAAAAACCCATATTTTCAACTATTTCATATTTTTCTCACTCATTTCTTTCTTTTTCTTTTTTTCTTTTTAAGAGGAAGGCAGGCAGCTGGAATAAAGGTAGGTAGGGAATAGGCAAGAAGAAAGAGGGAGAAGTAAGAAGCATTTTATTTATTTAGTTCATTTTAATTGTTTCCCCTGGTCAGACACGAACTTAAGACCTGAGCCACAGGAAGCACTTCCCCCTCACTCATTTCTATCCTAAAATAATAATTGTATCATTGGAAAATAATTTTCTACCTGGAAAAATATACAGATAATTCATTTGTCTATCCTTTTATTAGGCTTAAAGGGAGGGGTCAAGAAGAAAGATGGAACATAGGTATAAAATTAATAAGACAGGCAAATAATCAGTAGCAGCCATCAAAGAGAACTGAAGGCAATGTGGAAACTTTACCCCAACTTTAATTCTGAAAAATGTTAAGCCTATATAACAGCTGTATGAATAGTACAATAAATACTCTTCTACCTTTTATTTAAATCCTCAGGTTGTTAACGTTTTATCATCTTTGTTTTCTCTCTTTAAATACATTCACACACTCATGCGTACACATACACACTCTTCTCCCACCAGGAGAATTTGAATAGTAAGTCATATTTAAGCATTTTTATCCTAAGGATATCAATATTTCCTACATAGTTACAATACCATTATCACAAACCAGGATATTATCAATAACATAATAACATTATATAATATACAGTTTAGCTTCAAATTTTCCTAAAGTCCCCAAACAACCCTATATAACTGTCATTGCTTTGGTGGTTTTATTTTTATATAACACTAGCAGTAGACAGAGAGTAGACCAGTTCCCAGAGAGTTGTACAATTGTCCAGACTAGAAGTTTTTGTACTACAAAAGGAAAGTGCTACCTAAAGAAAGATACATGAGCTATTCCTAACCCTATAGAACTCTTCTATGTTGGACCTTTCCCTCTCCCTGCCTTTTATCTTTCTTTTTTCTTTTTTGAAAGATTTAAAATATATAACAAATTAGAAAAAAATAGAATACAGACTTGTATGCCATCAACCAGATTCACCATTCTGTCACATTTACTTAATTAATTTCTCTGTGGCTCTCTCTTTATCTTGTTGTTTCTTTGCTGAATTTTTTTAAAGGAAAAGTAAGGGAGGACTGTAGACAAATAAGCAGGGAGGCAGGAAAAAGGAGGAAGCATTTATTTATTTTATTTAGCTTTATATATCTTGGTTGTTCTCCTCAGGCCCTGACATGTAAAACTGGGTCCTTGGGTTGTATATGAACAGTGGTTGACTAGAGGAAGCAAACCAAACCACTATACCACCAGGTTGCGTGTTGCTCAATCATTTTAAAATAAATTTCAGACATCTTAACACTTGAACCTAAAGACTTTAGCATGTACTTACTAAAACAAAAGCATTCTGCCATACATAATCACAATATTACACTTAAGAAACTCAACACTGGACTTCCGGCCAACATGGCGACCTGCTAGGAGTGAGACTCACATCCTTCCACAGAGCAACTAGAAATTCACCTATTTTCCATAAACACTGAAGAAAAGTAGACAGAAAGGCTATAGAGACACAGCAGCGATCGCGACTACAATGTGTAGGCGAAAATGCCTGAGTTCAGATATACACGGCACACACAGACTTAGGACTCTGGCTGTGGCAGAGGAGGTGGAACTGAGGGAAAAACGGGCCCTCCAGAGACTTGCAAAAGCAGCTGAGAGCCCACTACTCAAGGACATGGAGCTAGAGGAGAGGGTCTAAGTACAGGGCAGAAGCAGCACCAGTACCCCAGTAGTTTGAATGGGTGTCCCAGCAAGAAAATTACACTGGGCCTGTCATAACCTGAAAACAGCTAGGGGAATCGCTCACCCACACCTCTCACCATATTACCTGGGAGCCACAGGACCTGCCCACTAGAAATCCCACCTTCAGGCTTAAAGAAAGAAGTCTTCCAGAGGGAGAAACTATCAATGCTACCCACTAGCACCACCTTATGGGTATAGATGAAACTGCAGCCTGATTGCCAATAGTGGGCCAACAGCAAGTTGGTCATTGCAGTTGGGAGCTTGGACACTGGAGGAAGGCTCTGCATCCCCCACACAAACTTCAATACCATAGATTGAACGAACCAGCAGCAACAGAGAGACCACATATCAACTTCAACAAATCCAACCAATGGTGATGCCACAAACTCAAGAAATTCCATTGTCCAAACCAAGACAAGCATACTTGGTGCAAGTCAAAACCCTACACAAGGCCATCGCTGCAGGGAAACCTAATCCACAGAAACAGAATGCAAAACAGAACAAATACACAGAGAAATATATGCAAAATGATTAATCCAATCAAAAACCCAGGGCAAAATCTGAAAACAACAGATGTAAGCGAACTATATGAGGATGAATTTAAGGCAACAGTGATAAACACACATGCAAATCAAGAAAACAATAGAGGAAGAAAAAGAGAGCAGCAAATGAGAAGAAATGAAGCAGCTCAAAACATGTCAAAGAAATAAAGAACACAATAGCTAACCTAAAAAATTCAGTAAAGGGACTCATGAACAGTATGGGTGAAGCCTCCGGTAGAATCAGTGAGTTAGAAGATAGGGCAGAGGAATGCACTCAAGAAAACCAGCAAAGAGAAAAAAGAATGTAATGAAATGAAGACAGCATTTGAGTCCTATGGGATAACATCAAAAGAAAACATTTGCACTATAAAGGTCTCAGAAGGAGAGGAGAGAAAAAAAAGGGCAGAATCTGTATTTGAAGTAATAATGGCTGAAAATTTCCCCAGTCTGAAAAATGAAGCAAGCCTCCAGACCCAGGAAGCTCAAAGTGTTCCTAATAAAAGAAACCCAAGCTGACCTACCCCTAGACACATTGTCAAAAAATGTCAAAAATACAAGATAAAGAAAATAATCTTAAAAGCATACAGAGAAAAACGAATCACATACAAAAGAGTCCCCGTAAGACTCAGTGGATTTCTCAAGTGAAATTCTATAGGCCAGGAGGGAATGGTATGATATATTCAAAAGGCTGAAAGAAAAGGATTTTCAATCTGGGATACTATACCCAGTGAGATTATCATTCAGAGCTGAAGGAATGATGAAAAGCTTTTCCAATAAGCAAAAGTTAAAGGAATTTATCACCACAAAACCAGTACTACAAAAAAATTCTAAATGATGCTATATAAAGTATAAATAAATCCCATTTAAAAACAGAGAGCAAATTTTAAAAGTGGGGAGGAGGAGGAGAACAAAAATGTGGATAATAGAATGTGGGTGTTAGAAAGAGTGGAAGACTAATCTGATTTCAAATGAACATGGAATTCTTAATGCTAACTTTAGAGTAACCTCAAAATCTCCAGGGAAAAAGCAAAGAAGAAAACAAAAAAGTAAACCAATCAAAACACAACCACACCCAACCCTCCTAAGAAGAGAATGAGAAGAACAAAGACACTGTCTGGAACAACACACAGAAGACATATTACAAAATAATACTGAGTAGCTACATATCAATAATCACCCAAAACGTTAATGAAATGAACTCACCAGTTAAACCACACAGAGTGGCTAAATGAATTAAAACGCATAACCCAACCTGATGCTGCATTCAGGTAACTCACCTTCTTTCAAAAGATAAAGACTCAAAGTCAGTGGTTGGAAGACAATCCTACAGTCAAATGGCAACCGCAAAAAAGCAGGAACAGCCATACTTATAGCTGATAAAACAGAGTTCCAGCTAAAAAGCTTAACAAGACACAGATGGACATTATGATTAAGCGGTCAATCCAGCAAGAAGACATAATGCTAATAAACATGCACCAAATGAAGGAGCATCAAAGTATATTAGGCAAGTATTTTTAGAATTGACAAGAGTCATTGACAGCAATACAATCATGGTAAGAGACATCAACACCCCACTTAAAACTGTGGACAGATCAGTAAGGCAGGAAATTAACAGGGAAACAGCAGCTTTAAATGACAATTTTGAATAGTTAGGTCTAATAGACATATACCGAACATTTTATCCAATGACAATAGATTTCACTTTCTTCTCAAGTGCACATGGAACATTCTCAAGGATAGATCACATGTTGGGACTCAAAACATATCTCAACAACTTTATAAGATTGAAATCATACCAAGCATCTTCTACGACCACAGTGGCTTAACATTATAAATCAACCACAAAAAGAAAGCTGTAAACCCCAAATTAATTGGAGAATAAATAATATGCTTCTGAATGACTCCTAAAAGAGGAAACCAAATAAGAACTTAACAACTACTTAGAAACCAATGAGAATGAAGACAAAAGCATTCAGAATCTATTAGATGCAACAAAGCAATACCAAGAGGGACATTCATTGTAATATAGGGCCAACTCAAGAAATAAGAAAAATCACAAATAATCTGACACTACATTTAAAGCAACTAGAAAAAGAAGAACAATTAAAGACTAAAGTTAATATAAGAAAGGGAATAATCATAATTCAAGTAGAAATAAAATGAAATTGAAAACAAAAAGACAATCCAGAAGATCATTGAAGCTAAAAGATGGTTCTTTGAAAATATAATCAAAAATGAGAAACTGTTTAGATGCAAAGAAAAAAAAAGGAGAGAAAACTCAGAAATTAAAGGTAGAAATGTCAACAGACACCACAGAAATACAAAGACACCCTAATAGACTACTGTGAACAACTCTATGCCAACAAAGTAGATGACCTTGAGGACATAGACAGATTTCTAGAAAAATACAATCTACCAAGACTGAACCTGGAAGAACTATAAAACCTGAACAGAACAATCACAAGCAAAGAAATTGAAGAGATAATCAAAAGTCTCCCTACAAATAAAAGCCCAGGACCAGACAGCTTTTCTAGTGAGTTTTACTGAACTTTCAGAGTAGACTTAATACTTACTCTTCTCTAACACTTCCAAAATATTGAAGAACAGGAAACTCTCCCAAATACTTTCTATGAGGCTATTATCACACTGATAGCAAAAGCTGATAAAGACATCACCAAGAAAAAAATTATAGGCCAATATCTCTAAGGAACATAGTTGCAAAATTTTCAATAAAATATTAGCAAACAAAATCCAGCAATGCATCAAAAGATCATCCACCATGACCAAGCAGGATTTAATCCTAGGGATGCAAGGATATGCAAACTGATTAATGTAATACACTAAATCAGCAAGAGCAAGGAGAAAATTCACCTGATCATATCGTATCAGTAGATGCAGAGAAAGCTTTTGACAGGATTCAATACCCATTTATGATTAAAAAAAATAAATAAACCCTGCTTAAAATGGGGATATAAAGTACACATCTCAACTTAATAAAGGCCATGTATGATAAATCCACAGCAAACGTAAGAGTAAACGATGAATTATTAAAAGCATTTCCTCTAAAGTCAGGAACAAGGCAAGACTGTCCACTCTCATCACTGCTATTTAACATCGTTCTGGAGATCTAAACCAGAGCAGTTAGGCAAGAAAAAGAAATAGAAGAATCCAAGTTGGAAAGGAGGAAATAAAACTATCATTATCTGCAGATGACATGATTATATATATTGAAAACCCTAAAAACTATGTCAAAAAACTATTAGAACTAATTAATAAATATAGAAAAGGGGCAGTTTACAAAATCAATGCACAATAATCCATCACATTCTTATATGCAAACAACATGCTTGAAGAAAATGAAATCAAGAAAACCACATTGTTCAAAATAGAAGCTGAAGGAATCAAATATCTTGGGATATACTTAACAAAAGAAATGAAAACCACAAGTCCTTCTTAAAAGAAATAGAAGATACAAACTGATGGAGAGACATCCCCTTCCCATGACTGGGAAGAATCAATATCATTAAAATGGTCATCTTACCTAAAGCAATATACAGATTTAATACAATCCCCGTTAAAGTCCCACAGGCTTATTTCCAGGAATTAGACAAAAAATATTAAAAACTTGTATGAAACAACAAAAGGCCCCAAATAGCTTAGGCAACTATGAGAAAAAAAGAACAAATCCTGAGAGATTACACTCTGAGACATTGAGCTATACTACAAACTGATAGTAATCAAAACAATATGATACACGCTGGTCACTTAATACACATACAGTCACTTAATCTATGACAAAGGATCCAAAAGCATGTGATGGAGAAAGGAAAATTTCAATAAATGGTGATGGGATAACTGGACAGCCACATGCTAAAGAATGAAGCCAGATCACTCTCTAACACCATTCACAAAAGTCAACTCAAAATGGACTAGAGACTTAAGACTAGAAACCATAACATCCTTGGATGACAACATAAGAAAGACATTCCACGGTATCAGCCTTAGGGAGGCCTTTGTGGACCCAACTCCAGCATCAAGGAAACAAAAAGAAAAATAAACAACTGGTACTACATCAAACTAAAAAGCTTCTTCACAGAGAAAAAAATCACCAAAACCACAAGGCAACCTACTAACTGGGAGAAGATGTTTGCATTTCATATTTCAGACAAGGGCTTGCTATCTAAAATATACAAAGCCCTTATAAAACTAACAGAAAAATAGGCAATCCAGTCAAAAAATCGGAGGAGCAATTGGAGACATTTTTCTGAAGAGGATATTCAGATGGCCAACAGGCACATGTAAAGATGCTCCTTCACTGGCTATCTGGGAAATGCAAATCAACACAACAATGAGATATCACCTTACACCTGAGAGACTGGCAATTATCCCTAAATCTGGAAACAACAAGTTGTTTTTGGTGAGGATGTGGAAAAAAGGGAGCAGTTTTACATTGTTGGTGGGAGTGCAAATTGGTACAACCCCTATGGAAAACAATATGTAGATTCCTCAAAAATTTGAAGATGGAAAGCTCATATGATCCCACCTTCCCACTTCTGGGTATTTACCCAAAAGATACAAAAACACTCATTTGCAATGATTTATGCACCCCCCCCATGTTTGCTGCAGCCCTATTTACAATATCTAAGAACTGAAAATTACCTAAGTGCCCAATGTCAGATGAATGGCTAAAGAAGATGTGGTATATATATATTCAATAGAATACTACACAGTCCTAGAAGAGATGACTTTGAGATGGCAGGAGCCATTTTAATCAATATGGAGGCAACACAAGGGGATTATGTTAAGTGAAGTAAGCCAAAAGAATAGATAGACACCAGATGACCTCACTCACATGTGGAATGTAAGTGGACAAAGCAAAGGAATAGATGAAACAAAACCAACCCTTGGACACTTGTAATAAAACTGAGGCTACCAATAGGAAGTGGGACAGGTGTGCAAGTGTTGACGGAGTCTACTGGACAATGGTGAAGAATACTTGGTGATTTGGTGGAGGGCAGAGTATGTTGACATATATGAGGAATGGAGAATATAAATATACATATACATGTTTATTTTAATGTGTAAAATAAGTTACTACAATTAAAAATATAAAAAGAACGTTGATGTCATATTTTTTCATGTCAGAAGTTTATTTGCAAACTTATTTACTGTTTTGAATTCAAGAGTTCAGTCTAGTTTAAATGCTTAAATTTAAAGTGTGCTGGCACACCCTGGGAGAATAGTGGTTAGATCAGCTGCTTCAGAAGGAGCACTGTCACGTACATCCCAAGGACCTAGGTTTCCCATCCAGGGTCCAGGGGGATCAACCAATGTGAACAACTAAATAAGAAATAATAATAATAAAATACATCTTCCTCCTCTCTCTTCCTGCCTGCCTACCTAATCAACTTTATTCCTGCCTAGACCTTTACTTAAAAAAATGTAAAAACTCCTCTTCATATTTGTTTTATGGGTGAACTAAAGGTCCTTATTTCTTAAGCAGCTGATGTCTTACTATTTAAAAAGATGCAGCAGCAGGCCCTGGTGGAGCAGCAATTAGGTCAATCACCTCCAAAGCAGTAAGCCACATGCCCCTGAGTTTGAGTCCTGGGTCTGGGGAAGCAACCAGTGTGAACAACCAAATAAAAATAAAGATGCTTCCTTCTGCTTTTTCTTTCTCTTAAAAGAAAAACATGTAGATAATACAGATCCAAAGTATACAGTCACCATAATTAGTAACTGCTACTTATTTTCCACTGAAAATGGCATATCTTTCCCTGAGCCTTCCTCACTGTGGCCAAAGACCACAGAGGTTGTGAGTCTCCAGATGTTCTGTCCCACGATTCCACAATCAAGCTCTGAGAAAGATGCAGAGACCAAGGGGGTGAAGAAATGGCAGCCCCTTAAGTTCTCCTTTTTCATGCTCTTGATGTAATATTAAATAACATCAACTCCATAGTCAAATTATAATAATTCTTCCAATAAACTAATCTTTTATAGCTGACTTTTCTTTCCAATCTAAGATCTAATCAATAATCCTGCATGGCATTTTGGTGTCCTGTTTTTTGGTCTTTCAGTCTAAAAACACATCCTTTTCTTTTCCCCATTATGACACAGATAGTTGATTTTGTTTGGGGTTTTTCCCCCTTCCCCCTGGGCGGGGTCATGAGCCCTGGTCCTTTGGGTTTGCATGACCTGCAGCTTAACATGGGTGTGCCAGACAAAGAGGGTTTTGGTTTTGTGGGTTTTTTTTTTTTTTTAAAGAAAGGTACAGGCAGGAATAAAGGCAAGTAGGCAGGAAGGAAGAGAGAGGAGGAAGTAGCATTTTGCATTTTATTTTTATTTTTATTTAGTTGTTCACACTTGTTTCCCCCTGGACCTGGAACTCAAACCCCGGGTTATGTGGCTTGCTCCTTTGGAAGCAACTCACCTCACTGCTGCTGCACCAGGGCGTGCCTACAGGTAGTTTTAAAGTGTCCAGACCAGTTGTTTTGTAGAATAGTCTACAATTTTTCTTCATCTGTTTTTTTCTCCTATTATGATGAGATTCAAGTTAATAATCTTTGGTCAGAATGCTTCACAAGACATTACAGATGCACTGTCTTCAGTGCATTATATCAGTAGTCACATAAAGTCAGTTTGTTCAGATGCTGATGAGGTTAAGTTTGAGCACTTGGTTAAGATGGTATCTACCAGATTTCTCCATTGTATAGAAACATTTTCTTAATTGTAATCAACAAGTAATCTGTAGAGTAATTATTTGAAGCTTTTTGAATATTTTGTTCCCCAACAATCTTTTCATCCAGTGGTTTTACCATAACCACTCATCCTTGCCTCGACTTATTATTAGTGAAAATAGTGATTTTTCTAATTACATTTTTTCTAAATTCTTTAACTGGACTCTTCTGTAATTTCCTTCTTCGATTCCCACCAGTTTTATTATAATTAAGGACTCATGTTTTCTATTTTTCTATTTAATAAATGCTGTGTTCTGAATGTTTGTGACTCTCCCCCAAAATTCATATGTTTAAATCCTGATAGTTTAAGGTGATGCCAGTGGGAAGTACTTAAGTTATGAGGGTGGAGCCCTCAAGTAAGGAATTAGTGCCTTAGAAAAGAAACTTTAGAGAGATGCCTTCCACCATGGGAGGACATGGTAGGAAGGTGCTGGCTATGAATCAGGACCCTTTGAAACCTCAACCATGCTGGTGACTTCATCTTGTGCTTCCAGCCTCCGGCGCTATAGGTCCTGTTGTATGCATGCTGCTCATTTGGTGATGTTTTGCTATAGCTTTCCAAAGAGAATAGACAGTATTTTAACCCATTACCATTATAATAGTTTGAGGTTGAAATTGTACCTTCTTGGCCAGAATCTTTTTTACAACAGCCTTGGTTTTTTTTGCACAACAAGGTATTTCCCCGCTGGATTTAGCCATTTATTCAAGGAGTTCTGGTTTTTTTTAGGAGGGAATGATAACTAGAATCCAAGATCTCGGAATTAGGTGCAATCATTGCTACTGGGGATGCCAGTACATCTAAACTCTTTCAGTATACAGGACCAGAAAATGTGAATGTGAGTGTGTGTGTGTGTTTGTGTGTGTGTGTGTGTGTGTGTGTGTGTAATGCATTAATGATAATACCTCTAGTTTAATCCAACACCACAATATTCTTCCTCTTATTCCCTCATTCCACATGTGTGCCTTACTTCTCCCACAGTGAGAACCTTAGTTCGCTAAACTATCAATATAAATATTTTCTGCTTCCCACTATATACATATAAGAATTTCGGAATACCTATATTAATACTACTACCAATATCAAAATCACAAAACAGAATTCAAGATCTTTTTAGATATTTTTGTACTTAGAACATATCCCACTCTGATGTACAGGCAGAGCACTGTTAAAAAGCTGCTTCAGTTGACTTTTTTCTTATATTATGAATCTGGCATACAGCTGGGTGCATTCATTTCTGCTGGCATAAAATTTTAGGTGTTCCCTCACTCCCATCTTTGTTGATTTATTTTTTTGAACATATGAAACATTTACATGGTTCAAAAGTCAAGACTATTTAGCAAGTTACGTTAAAAAAAACCATATTCACTTCCTTCTCTCTTCCATTCTATACCTACTTTCCTCTGTCAGGTAACTATTTTTATTAGTTTCTTAATCTTTTTGTATTTTCTTGAAAAAATAAAAAACATACATAGACATCTATATAATACTACATACATAGACACATACATTTTTTACACAAAAGGTGGTATATCTGCTCCCCCACACTTTTTTTTTTTTTTTTAAGGAAAGGTGCAAGCAGGAATGAAGGCGAGTAGGCAGGCAGGCAGGAAGAGAAAGGAGGAATCATTTTATTTTTATTTAGTTATGTACAATGGTTGTTTCCCCCAGACCTGGAACTCAAACCCAGAGGTATGTGCCTATGCTTCTTTGGAGAGGAGCTTGGCCTAACCTAACTACTATTCCACCAGAGCACTCCTCTTGCTCCTTTTAAAAATTCTCTTTTATCTCACAATATATACAGAAAATCAGGTTATCAGTTCATACAGATATTATTTTTCCTGTGTTATAGCAACAGAATAATTCAGTATGTGAATAATATTGTTTATTCAATTTGTCCTATGGATGGGCACGTAGATTTTTTTCTAACATTTTACTATTATAAGTAATGCTACAATGAATAACTTGTACTTTTCTCGTTGGTGTTGTTATTAGAGGTGTATCTTTAGGGTAAATTCTTAGAAGTAGGATTGCTGGATAAAGTATAAATACAGATTTTTTTAGATCTTACCAAATTTCTCTTTATTAGAAGAGCATTTCCATACTACCAATAATTTGACAAGGCCAGTTCCGAAGTGTCAAAATTATTACATTTATTATAATAGAAAAAATAGCATCCCTGATTGCTTTATTTAAGACACAATTGAAAGAGCAGAAAATGAAAGCTCATGGGACTGAAATAAAGGATCTGGTGGTTGTTCAGAGTCTTTCAGAATTCTCTGTTGAAGTTCAAACATCCTTGCATCCAAAACCAAACTTTGTGTGTACCATTATCTTTCAACATTTTCAGTCATCTAGGGATTGCTTACTGGATGCTAGGCATTCTCTTAAAGATAAATGATCTATCTCCGCTTTCAAGGAAACTTTTGGGGAAATTAGGCATTTGTAATAAGTGCTGTAGTAGGTGAATCAAAAGAGGTACAATGGGAGCAGAGAAGGAACACCTAAGATTGCCTGGGGACGTTGGGGGAGTATTCACAGAAGCTGTGATTTTTGACCTGACTCTGGGAGGAAATGTTTTCCAAGTGAACTAGGAAACTAATGTAGATATAGCAATGAGGGGGAAAATCTAGAATAGAATCATGGAAACGCTCTTCAGTTGATCACTACTACCTATGAACACTTATTCAGAACTGTTGTGGCTGGGGTTATATGTGGATTTATGTTCCCTCCAAGCCATAGATCCTAGCACTTTGATTACTGAGACTAATCTGATGAATTTGAATCTTATTCAGAGATGAAATTTTAAAGTTGGCACTTAAGATAGAAAATATTTATTCAAATTCTTTGAGATCTCCTTAATGCTATGATGTACTGGTTGTCTTCAACAGAGAACCAGGTAAATAGTTCCTTACACTTACGGTCCATGGTGTATGAAAAAGGCATATGTAGTTTTGAAACTAGAAACATACTTAGTGAAATGAAAGAGTCACACGGAGAATAGAAACTATGAAATTGAGATGAAGGAATAGCAAATGCTTGTCTTAGCTTATATTCAATCCAAGACATACGCTCTTTGAGTAGAAGGCTGAATTACCCTTGCTGTTTAAAAAAGTACTTCTCAATTTAAAAACATAGAGTTGAATTCTCTTAAGGTAAATTACCCTATGACTCCTCTATATATCTTATGCATATATATCATAATTCCTTATAATGTTATAGTATGGTTGACTGATACCCATTCTAACCCCAAATGATTTGCGTAACCAATCATGGATTAGTTTAGGAATGGCTCTGTGGTTTAGTTACAGTAAAGGCCAAGTTGCTGTAATAGAAATCCCCGTATCCAGTAACTTAAGTGAGATAGAGAGCGTACCCTGGTGGCCTAACTGATAAATCCACCATAGCCATGTACACCCAAGTACATCCCAAGCACCTGGGTTCAGGACCCAGGGCGGCTGGGTGGGGAACAACCAAGACGAACAACTAAATAAAGTGCCTGCACTTTTCCTTTAAAATAGAAAGGGAGGGAGATAGAAAAATATTTCTCTCATATGTTAGTATGGCCAGTCTAAGCTGGGGACAGGGAAGACAGCTCTGGTGGGGCAGCAAGGGAGCCAGATTTTTACCTTTGTACCATTCTGCCACCTTCTAGAGCATCTGAATCATGGGAGTGGGTTGTAGCCATGTCAGCGTTCTAACTCTAAAGGGGAATAAGAAGAAAGGCAGCACATTACTAGACTACACATCTGTTTTTAATATTTTGATCATTTTACTTGTATAATACCTGTTTCCTTTGTAATCCTATATGTTTTATTTTACGCATTTAAAAACTTTATTCTGAGAAGGGGGCCATAGGAGAAGGGGCCCATAGGTGTCACCAGATTGCCAGATCCTCCTATGGCATAAACAAAAATAAGACAAACTTCTACTGCGGTACAGGCAAGAGGGTCATATAAGAAACTGTTAATTCAGGCTCATGATAATGAGAATGTGACTCAGGCAGTGTTCGCAGGGGACAGACTCCAGAGATCCCTTAACCTTCACTCACAGAATCTGCCTTTCTCAGCCACACAGCCAGATAAGAGCATTGATACTGTTTAAGCACACTTCTTTTCTCTTAGAAGGAAATGCTTCCTTGAAAGTGTAATTTAAGAATGTTTTATCTTCAAAGTTAACAAAAATGGGCAGGGGAGGGGGTGTCTAAACCACAAGGATGTCACCCTCGTGTTTGGTATACTGGCTGGACATTGGCCCACGATTAATAGCTTTCTCCCAAGAAAAAACAATACGTGTCTGTGATCTTACATCAGGTGATGTAAAGCCTCTTAAAGAAGAGGAACAGAATCACATATTCACTAAGACAAGAAAGCCCTCATGGTTTGCCAAGGGACTGGAAGAAGTGGAGTAGGAGCTGGTGGCAGCAAAGGTTGATGTGCTGCTCACGGCCCTTTCCACAGGCTCTGAGTAATCACCCGCCAAGTCCCGGGTCCATGGGCTGGTGAGAGGTATCTTTCATTGCTCTGCCTAACATCCTGAGCCTGCAATAAAGCACACAATAGCCAAATTCATCACTTAAGTCCTGTTTCTCCAGCAACTCTGATGGGCTGCGGCTGTCTCTGCCCAAATCTCTAGAGGATTAAGGATTAAGGATTTTCACTCTCTTATGACCTTTGTTACCATTTCAAGCTTTCTTTTCTTACACTAGAATGTGAGCTCTTGGTGCAGAGATCATAGTACTCCTCAAAGTGGGTTCTATTCTTTGTTAGATGAAGGAGTCATTTAGTAATTCAGATAAAAGCATTTACTTTAAGGAAGGCCAAGCTCATCAACCTTGACTGGTAATTCTATTAAACTATTTGCCTTGGTCAGAACCCATCAATCGTGCAACTCAGGGTGGTTCTAAGGTGGACTACACAGCCATGGAACTGAAGAGGGTGTCTAGTCCAATCCTCTTACATACTTTAAAATTAAGTATTGATTTCAGTGAAAAAAAATCCCCTTTTTTTGTTTTGCCTTCAAAAAAGAAAAGAAAATGAGCCTATAGCTTCATTGGAAAAGAATTCAGGATCTAATCTCTTCCTAGTCTCTGATCTTTGTGGAGAACAGGGAAGCAGAAGTACTGTTCAGAGATATACGTGGGCACTAGCTTTGCAGCGGCTCCTAAGATGAGGATGTATGTACCCTTGCTACTGATCATATAGACGCTCTGTGACATGTAGAGGTTCTAACTTAGACCTCTCTTTGATATTCCCTTAAACATAAACATATATATTTGTAGTGTGAATTCCTTAGGAAAGTGCTGATGATATAAGTCTGAATATAAAGGACTTTGAGTGGGTGTGCCCTAGTGGAGTAGGTGTTGGGTTCACAGCCTCTGGTGGGGAGCGCAGTCCACTTACATCCCAAGGATGCGGGTTTGCTTCCCGGGGCCGGGGGGACCACCAAGATGAACAACTAAATAAAGTCAATAAAATGAGATGCTTCCTCCTCTCTCTTCCTGCTTGCCTGCCTACTTGTCTTCACTCCTGCCTATAACTTTCCTTAAAAAAATTTTTCCATTGTGTCTCTATGGCTTCAGCTTTTATTTGCATGTGTGATTCCTTTATGGGAGATTCAGGCTTACATTTAGATTAATAATTATTGTGTACCTGCAGTGAGTCGGGTACTGGGATTAAACACAACCAACCTAATGTGGTCATGAGATTTTAATTCTTTCAAGTTTCAAGAAAGAAAGTTGCTCCCTGAGTGTAGCTGTGCCTCAAAATGCATTAAGCCAGAAGTTAAACATGTTTCAACTCATAGCTCTACCATTTAGTGGTTTTGTCATCTTGGTAAATGTGTATTCTGTGAGCTTCAGTTTCTTTATCTATAAAACAAGGAGAATGGCTCTTGTACTATTTTATGGGATTGTTATACAGATCGCAGAATAATTTCTGTAGAAACCACAGCTATAAAATGTAAAAATTTTTAAATAGGATTTAATAGGGACTCATGTGTTCTTATCATGACTTATAATTAGAGGTATATAAATTATAATACTATCTTCTCTAAACCATCATCTTTCTGTATAATAAAACACCTACCTTCTTTGGTACATTTGTTGTCTTTGTATTTTCTAGCAGCCCTTTCCCTGTGCCACTTTAAAAATTGAGTTTATTGAAGGAATATTGTATCTTGACAGTAACTAGGTTTAAGACATATATGATAGCAAGTTTCATCTGATATATAATCCAGTAAGGTTACCACTGTTTCCTTTTCTCCTTTACTATGCAACTAATCCCTCTACCCCATTTGCCCCCACCCTTCCTCTAACTACTGATTTGCTTTTTTCTCCTAATAAGTCTATCGTTGCTTGATTTAGTTAATTTTTTAAAAGTCTATTATAGCTTAATTTAGTTCATTCATTTACTTACAATTTCTATAAGCTATTATACATGAGCGATATCATATGATGTCTGTGGTTCTCCTCTGTCTTATATCACGAAACTTAATTCCCTCCAGGTCCATCCGTGTAGCTCCCAGTGGCAGGCTATCTCCCTTTAAGGCTACTTTTTTAAAATAATTTTTAAATATTTTATTGCGGTAACTTTGTTGTATGAATTAAAGTAAACTCATATGTGTAGTTTCCCCATATGCACAGTTTCCCCATTCCTCAGATATGACACACCCTGCCCTCCGCCAAATCAGCAAGTGTTCTTCACCACTGTCCAGTGGGCTCTGCCACCACTTGCCCCTTCCCCCATCTCATTCCCTGCAGGCAACCTCAGTTCTACTGCAAGTGTCCAAGGGTTGGTTTTGTTTCAGCTGTTCCTTTGATTTCGCATTCCACCTAAGAGTGAGATAATCTGGTATCTGACATTCTTCTTTTGATTTATTTCACGTAGCATAATCCCGTTGTGATGCCTCCATATTGATTAAAATGACAGGATTTCATCTCTTTAAGGACTGTGTAGTATCCCATTGTATATATGTACCACATCTTCTTTATCCATTCATCTGACATTGGACACTTAGATAATTCCAGTTCTTAGCTATTGTGAATAGGGCTGCAGTAAACATGAGGATGCATAAATCTCTGAGAATTAGTGCTTTTATATCTTTTGGGTAAATATCCAAAAGTGGGATGGTGGGATCAGATGGGATTTATATCTTCAACTTTTGAGGAATCTCCAAACTGTTTTCCATTGGGGTTGAACCAATTTGCACTCCCACCAACAGTGTAAAAGTGTTCCCTTCTCTCCACATCCTCGCCAACAATTTGTTGTTTTGATTTGCATTTCCTGATAGCCAGCAAGTAAGAACATTTTTTCATGTGACTTTTGGCCACCTGTATGTCTTCTTTGGAAAAAATGCCTTTCCAATTCCTCTGCCCATTTTTTTTTATTGGATTGCCTGTTTTTCTGTTATTGAGATTTA